>JAHLJT010000631.1:244403229-244719058 GCA_031308135.1 Acheta domesticus
GGGATAGTGAATCTCCTTGATAAATACCCCTGTTGATCTGAATACTTCTGGTTTCTACTGCTTCCTTTCCGCTCTGTATTAGGAACCTGGTACTCCACGACTTCATACTAGCCTTGCAGAATTCAATAAGTCTAGGATGAAATCGATAGATCTCTAGGGTCTTCAAAATCCAATCGTGTGGTACACTATCAAAGGGTTTTGGTAGGCAATCCAAGTCATGCTCAAATTACGTTTTCGTTTCTTTACATCATTCAAGATGACGTTATTCAGTAGCAAGATTTCCTGACAGCTATAAGAACCTTTACGACATCCTTTTTGTGCAGCTGGCATAAGATAATTCTTCTCTAGATGTCTGTACATTTTGTCTGCTATGGCTGCAGTTATAACTTTGTATAGTATTGGCAGACAAGTGATTGTCCTGTAGTTCTTCGCCAAAGAGCTGTCGCCCGCTTTGGGTACGTGATGCCGCGTGTGAGCCATTCTGGGAGTTCCTTTGGGTTTTCTAAAATTTTATTAACAGCCTTTGCTAGATGAGAATGTATTGCTGTTAATTTCTTAATCCAATTAATCTGGATCTTATCCATCCCGGGGAATGTCCAGTTTGCCATTTTCTTAATTGCTTGGAAGAGGTCCACTTCCGAGAATTCGTGAACATCTTCCACTGTTTCCACAAGTTCATTGGCAGCGTCAACTTTAGATTGAAGCCAAGATGCGACTTTGTTGTAGGATTTACTCTCGTCCCAGATTGCTGCCCAAAATGCCTCGACATCATCTTTTGAAGGAGTGACAGCATTGTCATTCGGTTTCTGAGTCAGATTGCGATAGAATCTCTTTGCGTCTGTTTCAAACAACCGATTCTGCACACGGAAATCTATTCTACGTTTGTAATGTCTAATTCGTTGAGCCCATGCTTGGATTTGCTCTTTTAGATTTTCAGCTACCATTAACCTTATTGAGTCATTTTCAATTAGATATTTTTGTTCAACATGGAGTATTTTTTTTTTTTTGAACTTTAGAAGTGTGATTTGATTTAGAAGATGCCTCAGCTAAGAGTGATATTTCGCGACGCGTGTCGGTTATCCGTTTCATAATTCTCTTCGTCCATGGGGGTACAGAGCTGTTTACTCTGTTTTGCTGTCGGCCGTCGGTGTTCTTGACTGGCCACAAAATTATCTAAAATACTAGATATCCAGTTGCATATATGATGTGATTGATATTATATATTATTATTATTATTATTATTATTATTATTCCTCTAAATCACGACTAAAGATGTTATGTGTCGGCTGAATATACAATCTACTTCAGGTTGCAACCAGCTACCTAAGGAGTAGATCTAGGGACTGTCGGTGCCTCTATAATACTTTGCGCAATATGTGGGCCGTTCCAAATAAAGCGATTTCTTGCACTTCCCAGTCCTTTGAATGACCTGGAAGTTTAGCCAAGTCCTTACACAAATTTTGCGGAACAAATCCCAGAGCTCCAATGACTATCGGTACAACCTATGCTACGCTCCACATTCGGCTGATACTCAATTTCCAAACTCTTGTATTTAATACGTTTCTCTGCCTCCTTGATTACAATGTTTTGATCGCAAGGTACATCGACAAGTAGACACGATTTTTTCTCCAAATCCCGGATAACTATTTCCGGTTTGTTTGCCGCTATCGTGCGATCAGTTTGAATTTGTTGGTCGTACAATATTGTACACAATCCAACAGACGGCATGCGGAATTGTGATCTAGGGAAATTTTGAGAAACACTTGATCATAAAGTCGTGTCTCAAGGCCTGATCTTGGGCAGCTATTACAAGAGTTTCTGATTCTGGCTTCATTCTTGCCCTTTCGAGCCCCATAAATGATTGTTCTTTACAGATCTGCACCTTGTCCATTCGTTTCAAATATTATCCGTGGAGAGGTTTATGTCTCCACAATTTCTTTAAAATTTTTTGTGTCTCACATTTCATGTTAAGTAGCATTAGAAGTTCAGTGTCTCGAATTTTGTTCGCAATGCTTCTTGCTACACTTACAATGTCTCTGTTTCCCATTCTTCGGCCTGATTTTATGACCTGTCTCATTAATGGGTCATCTTGATGGCTGACTACATACTTTCTCATCCCAACTATTGCATTGTGCCATGAGGTCTTAATTTGTCTGAGGCCTCTTCCTCCTTCCTTACGTCCTTACGACACATAAAGTCTATGTACATCAGTATCATCGTTATTGTAGTTGTAGGAAGACGCCAAAAAATGAGAACTTTTGTAATTTTCGAAAAATCGGGGACTTCAACAAAAATGAGACCTGCTCCATTCTAAATTTCCTTTAGGTTATCTCGGTACAAAATTGAATCAAAACTTTTGGTATTTTTTTTTCATTTTTTCATTTTGAACTCAGCCATAATATTTTCTGTGCTTTTACACGCAACAGTATAGTTACTTTTTGTAAAATATCATTGGTATATAATGTACCCCTTGAAAATTACATCCTCTTGAAAATTGGAATTTTGGATTTTTTCCCAATTTTGAACTGTAATACCTCTGTTGGAGGATCAGATAAAAATCTGAAAATTGCACACATGTTAGACAGCTATCATATCAAACTTCTGTAAAAATTACAACTTTTAGATTTAACTCGAAACAATTTTAAAAAATTGAAAACTTACGAAAAAAGGCTTCATTTTCCCATTGAGGATATGTTGTGCCAAATATAATCTATTTTACATATTTTAAACAAAATTTTATTGAACCTATTTTAAACAAAAATCTACATTGATTTAAAATAATTAATTATACGTAACAATTAATAAACATAAAAGTGGTTTAATATATAATTTTGAATATTACGTATATTATACTCTTAAACAAACTTGCAACTTGACATCGACGTCTGCATTTAAAAATATGGTCATCTTGATTTTGAAAGATGAACCGCTTAAAACAAGAATTACTTATAAAATACAACAAATAAATATAACTCGAACGACACAATGAAAGAGAGAATTACAGAAGGGAGTATTACAGAAGAGTGAGACTGGCCCTGCAGTCTGGTCTGAACTCCAGGGATAAAATATCAGCAATAGGTAGTGCCTGTAGCCGAATACAGTTCCGGACTAGTGGACTGGACTGAGCACGAAATTCACATTATGGATCGAAAAAACAGAAAACTGCTTCCAATGCATCATTTTGCCATCCTCGAGCTGATGTACATAGACTTTATGTGTCACGTAAGGAAGGAGGAAGAGGCCTCAGACAAATTGAGACCTCATGGCACAATGCAATAGTTGGGATGGGAAAGTATGTAGTCAGCCATCAAAATGACCCATTAATGAGGCAGGTCATAAAATCAGGCCGAAGAACGGGAAACAGAGACATTGTAAGTGTAGCAAGAAGCATTGCGAACAAGATTCGAGACACTGAACTTCTAATGCTACTTAACATGAAATGTGAGACACAAAAAATTTTAAAGAAATCGTGGAGACATAAACCTCTCCACGGATAATATTTGAAACGAATGGACAAGGTGCAGATCAGTAAAGAACAATCATTTATGGGGCTCGAAAGGGCAAGAATGAAGCCAGAATCAGAAACTCTTGTAATAGCTGCCCAAGATCAGGCCTTGAGAACACGACTTTATGATCAAGTGTTTCTCAAAATTTCCCTAGATCACAAATGCCGCATGCCGTCTGTTGGATTGTGTACAATATTGTACGACCAACAAATTCAAACAGATCGCACGATAGCGGCAAACAAACCGGAAATAGTTATCCGGGATTTGGAGAAAAGATCGTGTCTACTTGTCGATGTTGCTGTACCTTGCGATCAAAATTTTTTTTCTTAATGAAATATGTTCATAAAAAACATATCTTTAAATAACGTCATGTTCAAATTTTCGAAAAACATGAGCATTGTTTGCGATATTCTCTGTCAAACATGTGCAATTTTTATTTCCTTTAAACCATTTTTTCTTAGACACCTCACAACAAATTTTGATTAAATTGAGACTTTAGATAGCATAAAGGTAGCTTAAGAGAATGGTGTATGTCTCATGTTCGTTAAAATGCCTGGTTTTGCAAAAATTAAAACAAAAATGTCGGCCACTTCTTACAATACTCCGTATATGCATATACGGAAAAGTAAAATATACTATGTATATACGTATGTATAAGGAAAATAAAAAATAATTGATTTAAATATAATTTGTTATTGGAAATGCCAATATTAATTCAATTTTTGCTTCCTCACACTTTAACTTATCGACAATGCGGAGGCTACAATGGAATTCCGCTTAGCTCTCGCGAATTCCTGGGAATTAAGTACATGTCATTGTTACGAGTTGCGATAACAGCTAGAGGCGCGCAACTTGGCGACAACGCGCGATTAGCCACCACGAGTTCGTACATTGTAGGTTCCACGAGTTCGTACATTGCTGTGTGTCTTCTGGGAGCAAATAAAAAAACCTCACTCCTGGAAAACGTTGCCTTTGATATTAACCAGCCATTCAGCAATACTGAAATTTGATGGATATAATTATTTGTGCGATATGAATGAAAAACTCAATAGCTAAGATGTTAGTAGCGCAGAAAATGTAATATCTTAATATTGCGTAGCTGTTTTTTATAATTCGGGAAAGTACGTGCTGTTCTAGCACCACTAGTTCAGTTTTGTTATATATTTTTTATTATCTGTGGGGGGCCCTTTGATCATGGGGGCCCTGAGGCACGAGCCTCGTCTGCCTGTGCCTAAAGATGGCCCTGGAAGTAAGGAAGGTAGAAGTCGAAGTAAGGAACAAGATATCCGCGGAAGTGGATAAGGTAACATTTGCCTAATGCTTCTGGTTCCATGAATTCACGAATAATATATTGTGGCGTCATGGTAGCGAAATAACAACACAGACACGAACTCTATTCACAAATCTGTTTATTTACAAGTTATACACTACGTACAGTCCTAGGGTTACGTTCGCAATTTACCTCCGTGACTCCCACGCAAAGTGCTCCCCGTCCCTTGGCTACTGCAAGTTCCATCCAGACGCTTTACCGCGCCGGTGCCCAGACACGAGTGCTACGCACTCGCAGTCCGGAGGAATACACATCTGCCTCCGGGTGAGCAGTTGCGTCCGCACGCGAGGCACAATCAAAACGAACTCTTTCCTGCATCTTGGCTCCTTTGTTACGACGATCACGTGATCCCCCACCCTCAGCCTCTCTGAGGGTGCGGGATGTTGCTATGGCAACACATGCCCAGGGGGTCTTCTCCACTACCCTGGTCACCCTGCCTCAAGGGGAAGTAAAGCCGGCTGTCCCATGCTAGTAGATTTACTGCATGTAAAAGATCCTCAAGCCTAAGTGACGTCTCTGAGCTAAATTCAAAATCGCCTGTTTCGTCGTCCAAGGAATACCTTCTTTCTCCGCTAGTTGGTGAAAGGAGCGTAGCAAATTTGCGTGGTCAGACGGAAGAGCAGGCCTCATGGCCTGAGTCTCGCCACGTAAAATACGGCAATTCAATTCAATTCAATGGTGGGTCACGACTGCCCCTTAAGTTGGGCCTAGTTACGCGCCACCTTTGTTCGTTCCCATGTGGCAGTCAGCCTCCGATAGCCGTTCGAAGGTCTGGCCGCCATGTGGTGACGTTACAATATGGCTTCAAGTGTTCTTATTTAAGTTACCTCAGGAGGGAGGCAAACGGACAGCGACGTTTGTTGAGTGGCAATAGAGCTGCAGCTGAGTGTGTTGGCTTTGAAACGATCGCGACTCACGTGTGCATACGCTGTTGCGGGAATATTGAACATTCAGTAAATTCGTAACAGTACAGAACTACCCCCCCCCCCAAATATAATATGTTTTCAAATTCAAGGGGCTGCGACGTCAGCCAGATCTATTGGAAAATATCAATTTTGGTGAAAATCCTCCTTACGGTTTAACCGTGAGCGTTGTTCACAGGCAGACGTTTTGCCGTTAATCGGGTTTCGGTATCAAGGACCCACAAAACATGGTTTCTGACAGCATAATTCTGACTACACTGTTCTAAGTTTAATTCATTACCTTCCTTCCATCTATTTCCTTTCATAAGAAAATTATCATACAATCACGACCTACAAGAATGAGATGAATTCCCAGTCCCAGAAACCATTGTGTTGCTATTTTGCGAACTGACGCGTCAATAAAGGAGCGGGAAATTCAAATTTACAATATTGATTTATTTATTTTTTGTAAACTTTGCAATTACAGGGTGCGCACCGAAAATGGGACCTTCATCATTATCTTCACAGTTCTTTGCTACATACGAGGAAATCATTTAAAGAAAAAATCGGAGCCGTTTCTGAGAAAATAATTGTTTAACATTTAAAAATTGCCAATGTTTGACGCAATATTACGCCAAAAATACTCATATTTTCGAAAAATTGAACATTACCTTATTTAAAGATCTAATTCTAAAAAACACATTTCATTAAGAAAAATATCATTATTGTAATTGTAAGAAGAACAAATTTCGATTATTTGCAATTTTCGAAAAATCAGAGATTTCAACAAAAATTAAACCTGCAACATTTTCTTAAGCGTCCTTTACGCTATCTGAGATCATACTTTTACCAAAAAAATTGGTGCCATTTTTCAAAAATTTTGAAAAAGTCCCAAGGGCTTCATGTAAAGTTCCCCCCAGAATTGCAATACCTGTTTCAAATTCAAGGGACATCAACTAGATCGATTGCGGAGTATCAATTTTGGTGAAAATCCTGCTTACGATTTAGCCGTCAGCTTGTTAACAGATGGATGGACGGATGGATGGATGGATGGATGGACTCACAGATGGACAGGAGGACCAACATTTTGCCGTCAATACATTTTTCGGTATCAAGGACCCACAAATCATGGATTCTGATTACACAAAATATTAGAGGAAGTAATTTAGTACACGTAGGGCCGGTTGCATAAAGCTTTCCATACGGGTTCCATAGCAATGGGTTCTACAAAATGTATAGGCTCCACAGGCCGTTCACCGTTGCATAAAGCAAATGTATGGAATCTATAACTATAGGTCCTATACTACCACCACTAGATAGCGACACAGTCGATATTTGAATAGTGCGTATTCTGTGTTTCGTTTTGCACGTTCTTAGTGTGTGCTGAGCTCTGTTGAGGTGGTTTTGGCGGAGTGTTGGTTTGTCTCTATACGTTCTCAGTAGCAATTTGTATTATTGCATTATATTCATTCATACATATATTAGTTTACTTTTATTTAATCCTTATTTAAGTACAGTTTATTAAATAATAAACTGTACGTAAATAAGAATTAAATAAAAAGTAAAATAATGTCTGTATGAATAATATTCACTAAAATTCAACACTCAAAGATACACCAAAAACGCACCCTACACACCAAATAAAACTCTTAACAAAATATTATATCACAACACGGACGCCACAAACCACCAATAACCTCAAACACTAGTAAACAGATGCTTGCAGCAGTGCGCAGTGTCGCCATGTTGCTTATTTGTAGATTCTATAAGCACTTGTAGACATGTCTCAGAACCTATAAGATATAGAACATTTTGTAGGTTCCATAAGTCGTATTGGTCGTTTCAGAAACTCGTTTTGCCGCTGTAGACTATTTTATAGAATCAATAAGCTTATGGATTCCATATCGAACGTTTATGCAACCGGCCCGTAGGGACAAGATTTATCGACTTTTTCGTTACCATGCCGGCAATAAGAGTTTTTATGACAAAAATTCGCTTTTTGCCCCGCCGCATTACAATTCTTTCTCTGCACTGCGTAAGTAGTAGCGAGCAAGTAAAAAGACGTGCCCTCCCACCGCGTCGCTTGTTGCCTGCGTTATGAGAGAGCTATTTGGTTGAGCAAAAGGCGCCCCAGGATATACGAGTGATGGTAAATGGACAGGCGGCAGCGTAAAACACGCACTTGTCGACCTCGTAAAGACGACAACGATCCGAAGTAACGACCTCTTCAACAAACTACGTTTCAGATAAATGTTACAAACGAATCACAAACCTCATAAGGGGAACTTATGTAAGTAAATTAGTCAAATTTCTTAGATATGCAATCACCTTATTTTATAAAGAGTACTTTTTATTCAAACGTCAGTTGGCTGCATATCCTATTGGTGTATGGTTAGTGTAATTCACAAGGACTATCTTGCTCAATGTACTCTGGATTGAGAAGTCATTTAATCATGAAAAGCGGATGATGTTTTCGTATCGAATTCACAATTTTCATGGTAGGGATGAATGGCAAACGCCGATGCTTAAGTTCATCATCTTTTTCCCAACATCTTAGGATTACTTTGATAGATCAATATTTTCTAAAACGAACACTTGTAATGAGTGTTTCACAATAGAAAGCTTCATGAAATTCAAGCATGTTTGATACAGGCGTTTCTGTTGAATGAATAGACCTCCCACCAACGAAGCGCCAATTAGAATTCCCTGCGTTCACTTGCAGACGTCACACACAGGGACTTTTCCTGACTCACAGGACGTACGTGTGGCGCCAGAAGGTAACAAAAACCTGAAATGAAGTTGTTTTTTTTTGCCGATTGATTTCCCTTTCTAGAAACTGAATATAATGAATACTGTATAACATGACGCTTAGAAAAGTAAATGATTATATCGATGCTCCGACATCTTTTTTTTTTTATTACTGTAAACATTACTAAGCTACAGAAATAGGTTCTTCTCACATAACATTATTATCTTTCATTTCCGTGAAATAGAAAAGAAATAATATAAGTGCTAAGGATAACTTGAAAGTATTGCATGTTAACTTCAAACCCAGAACAAACAAACAAAATTATATTTATTTGTACATAAAAGCTTATGTGTGAGTGTATTTCATTATCGCGCGAAAAAAATGTGCGATTTTCTATATTTTCTCCATTTGGTAACATCTTATTCACAAAATATTTTTCTTTGTTATCAAATACATATTTATTGTTGCTTACAACTTACGTAGATATTTCAAAGGAATGATTTGCCACAGACTTCAGTGATATTGCATCGGAACAGCTAAGAACTTCCATTGCATTTCCAAAGAATTGAACACTATATCCATTTTTTAGACTTAAAAAATTCCAAGGGCTTCTTCTGTAAACAAAAGAAAAAGACATTTCTATTTGGAGTTCGGACAATTTGGCGAATGTTTTACATAGGCATTTTTCACTCGGATGTGATCGGACAATTTTGAGGTTTCATAATTTTCAGCTCTAATGTGCTTCAACACGAACTCGTCTCATAGGTCGGGATGTGTTCCACTCGTATACAAGTTCTTTACATTAGAAACTTATATTTCAACAGATGTTATATTTGTGGTATATGTAGACGCAAAAAATAATCTGTAATATGATACAGATATAAAAATAATATAGAAAGCTAATATTCATCCATTTTGTATTGTGTTATTGGTATTATGCATGTCTGGTGTCTCCTATCTATGTTTCGATTTTCAATTACTCTCTTCTGTTGTTTTTAGATTTCAAATGTTAATAAGGAGTACAGTATCAGGCTTACATAAAAAGTTTGAAGAATTGAACATTTTGGTTTTAACATTTCTTTGTATCCACATTTCAATGTCAACGTGTTTTTCATCACCTCGCCCCACAGAGTATGTATTCCTACATGTCTTGTGTTTGATGATTGATTAGTGATTCCGGGAGCGCAACGACTATGGTGATAAGTCCCATAGGCATAGTGCATGATATATAGGGAAGTGGCGGTGATCTTCCCCCGCTGGATGGTGAGGTACGGCGCAGGCGCCTACACGTCTGATAGCGAGGTTTCTCCATAACCCAGTATCTCCCATCACCGGGGCACCGCTCCAGCCGGGGTTCCTACATGAGTGGTAGTGTAGTGTTCGTAACTGCAAGTGTGTGAAAAAAGGGATGATGATGCAAGGAAGGGGAAGAAAAGATCGCATGCGGTACGTGAACTGCATGTGATATTTTCTTCCCCTTCCTTGCATCTTCGTCCCTTTTAGTGTGGGGTACTGCTAAGGCATTCTGCTGATGTTGATCGGCGAAACCCCGGAAAACTACCGATCAGAGCAGCCGTCCACTGGAAGTCTCCTCCAGACAGCGGTCGAATTGGACTTAGCTATGTACCTAATGACGACAATCCTGCTGCTTTCGGGAGTGAAACCCTAGGACCTTCCGGTCAGACTTACTCAAACGACATCAGTAGAAGCACTAAGCCACGTACGCCAGTATATTTTCCTGAGGGTGCGGTAGTTACAAAAACGGTGTGAGGACCCACATCCCAAGGAGGCTGCTGGTTAAAAAACAGTTTCGTAAGCAATGCATTTGCCACGCCATCACATTATTCCGTTGGCGGCGCGGCGCGGGGCGGAGGCGGAGGCGGCGCGCGTCAACCTGCCGCTGCCGGCGGCGGAGGCACGTCGCGTCGCGGCGCGTCGCGGGGCGCCGCCCGTCGGGTGCGTGGCGTGGCGCCGCGGCCGCGCCCCCGCACGCGGCGTCACACTCGCGGCGCCCTCGCCCCGTTCTCTATGCCTGTGAGCCATCGCGGACGTTTCCGCATGCGGGGGCACGTGGTCGTTTTGTCGCGGCCGGCGCCAGCGATGTTGTCAGAGAGAGCGCCGCGACGCGCCGCGACGGCGGCGCGCGGCCGCCCAGCGGCGCCGGCGCGGCGACGGGGGCGGCCAGCGCTCCTCCTCCAGAAGGAGGCCAGCCAGCCAGCGGGGGGGCGGCGGCCCGGGGCGGCGCGGCGCGGCGCGGCGCGGCGGGCGCCAGCGGCGTGGGCCCCGCCGGCGCCGCCCCCGACCCGCCCCCGGCCGCCGCCGGGCATTCAGTCTCCGAGAGCCACGAGAAAAAGGACGCGCCGGCGCCGGGGCGGCCGCGGCGTCCAACGCGGGCTGCGCGGCGCCGCGCGCTGCGGCGTGCGATGGCGCCGCGCCCACCCTCGCCCTCGCCCCGCCCCCCGCGACGCCCCTCAAGACATCAGCGGCGCCGACAGGAGACACTCCCTAAGAGATTATTTTATGCCGCGCGTTGTCTGCACCTCCCGGGCTTGGCGTCAACGCCAGCCTCCTCCGTTGCCATGGCGCATGCGCGGTTCAATCGCATTCGCTGCCTTCTGCTTCGCTCAGGTGCTAGCACACGCGTATCTACGGTACGGCAGACATGGCACGTGCCATGAGGCGCTATTTAGAATACACCCGCTGAAACAAATAACAACCCCAATTTGAAGTACTTCAACAGGGGACAAATTCTATGCTTGCCATGGGCGCCTGAATGCCTAGATATGCCTCTGGGAGCTAGTGACCCCTGTATTCTTGGTTCTGTCCAGAACCACGTTCTTACTGGGCCTGATTGGACTGATTGGATGTATGTGATCAGTTCTATTTTTAAGAGAGATGAAATACTATTGAGAAAGAGTTGTGGAAGTTTACTGCGTTTTACATCCGTGACCATATCCGTATTTTTCTGCAACCTACGACAAATATGTTAAGTAACGGCAAATGCAATTAAAAGTAAACGACATCAAGGATTGTCTTCCGGGTAATAGCCCTGTTCTGCTTAATTATTCTATTAACGAACAAAGCAATAAATGAGGGCTTCCATTTATACGACCCCGGCAATCAAAGCTGCAACTTGTGAATGTAGCTAGACAGACTAAGCTGTTACAAGATTGTATGATCTTGAGACGTTAATTATGGTGACACATTTCGAAGGAAATATATATTTAATTAATAACGGTGTCATCGTTGCTTATTGTTAATAGAATATGTACATATATAGCTTATTACTATTTCACATGTGGCTTATATGAGTTCATTATGAATGTGTGTTCACATAACAGCTCCATCCATCACGAACTAACGAGCATCTAAAATTACAATTTTAATCCATATTAAATATATAATCATTTTTGCAAAAAGCGCCTCACATTGTCTTTAAAACTACTGAAGGCAACTTGTTTAATTAGCTAGTGTTATCGCGTTCTTCACGAAGGTAACAATAAAAATATTGCGGTGTTTCAATGGAAAATAATATTGTAGGTTCCCCCCCCCTCTACACGAACACAAGCTTAACAGTGAAATGTACGCAACAGATACGTATGTGATTTGCAAATCCATTGGAGAAAGGTAGATTTTGAATGGAAAATAGGCTGAAATATGAGATTTGTACTACACCTTCAAGTCAGTGCAACAGGTGTGGCGCCATTGATGAGAATTGTTTTTTTAATAATCAATACAAAGAAAAGAAAAATGTACTGACATTCAACTAATAACTTACTCCAAATCTCAACTAGTTCAAGATGGCGGAAGAACAATAGGGCAATAACGAGACAAATGTCAACCACAACCCAAAATGAAAATGTGTTATTTGGGTGCCTAAAGAACTCGCCTGGTGCCTGAAGATTTGAAAGTGTATCAACCACGCAATGTTTTTCATCGCAAGAGGTAGCAAGGATTCTTTGGAGGAAGCGATTCTGTTAGAAACTGTTGCTTTATCGATGAAGCGCATCCAGAATACACCAATGAAAGTGTAAGTTAAACCATAAGTGTAAGTTAAGAACAAATAAGAACAAATTAATTAAAAAAATCCTACTCATATGTTCACACCAGGAAGTTAAACTATTGTATCTACGTTTCTATTCTGCTTCTTACAATAAGAGGAAATATGTAAAAACCAGTGTATTTATCGGCTGTTCGAGAGGTGTCAGAAAGCATACCTTCGAAAAACCACACGCTCTTTTCGGAGAATTGGGGCACGAGTTGGACATAACATGTTGATGGTGCTATGATGAACAATGTGAACTGATGAACTACTCGACCTTTCTGTGCAAGTTGCAGGGTAAGTCAGCTGACCTTGTCACTATCAACCATTTGTGGGACTCGATGGAATGACATTTGACTTGTTTGTCTAGATCATCTATAACTCTTACAGATTTGCTTAAGTAAAACAGAAGGCGTGGAATAATGTATCAAGTATTCGCCTCATGTATAGTACAGTGAATACTAGAATCCCAGTAGCTTGCACTGTCGGCCAAAGAAACTACATGAAGGTACTTCAAAAGGTTCTTTAGGTTTCTTTCTTTACGTTATATAACTTCGGAAACCGATAAGTGTACTCCATAATTCATTTAGTCCTACTCCGTCTCTACCATTTCAACATTAAACTTTGAGACAAATGGAAAACTTATTAAAGGACGATGATAGTTTCTCAGATCTGCATTTCTGAAAATAGGGATTATTATTTGGCCCCAGTGCAATAATCCTCCCTTACGAGTGAACGCTCGCCGTTACACATTTACAAGGACCTCCATAATCCACTATCGCACGGAACCTCTGCATCGGAGCCTGATTAGTACACCTAGGGTCCTAGGCGATCCTAAAGAGACCACTTCTTTTTAGTACTGTTAACATAAAAACAAAAAATGACACGCGAGGAACGGCATTCGCACGTCCTGATAGATTACGCAGCATCCGATAATGAATTTGTTTCTCGCGAGCTGTGGTGACGAGTTCCCTCCGCAGACTAGCTGCCAGATCTCTAAAAATCTGGTGCAATATTAAGTATATTTTTATTTGTTACGTAATATTGTTTTATAATTTCTATTTTTTTGTAATTAATGTTCCAAAAATCCAAGTATTTTAAAATATTTTTAAAAATTTATTTATCCTTGTTCGACTTTTTTAGTCTTTCAAGGGTTTTTATAATTACATAATTGTTTTCCATATCAAATCTGTACATATGGAAAATACATACTTTTTTTGCATTGTTCAGTTTCACATTAACATTTTGGAGAGAAGATATTTTAGGGACCTCTAACATACATGAAGTGATTATCTATTTTTATATACATTTAACAATTTGATACATAATTGTAATTTGAATAATTTTCAATACAGTTTGGAATTATTGACAGCAAATTATGGAGCATGTAACAAGTCTTTAGCACGACGGGTAATAATTCTTGGTTGTGGGTAGGCTGATTTTCCGAGTGAAAATGTCTTAGTTGCAGGACATAAGAGTAAGTTAGTTCAGAATCTTGATGCTAATTTAGTTACCCAAGTTTTTAATGGTACAACAAAGAGTTCTTGATGTATCTGTGGATTGCTATTGAACCAGGGAGTTTTTAATGTCCACTGAAGAAATTTATTTTGAATGACTTTCAAAATCTGAATTAACCGGGAGTGGTAACGCGGGGGTCTGTGGGACCCCAGGATCCTTTCTTCCCCCTTGTTGTATTTCCCATGTTGACTACCCTGACCATTACTTGGGTACCTTTCTGTTTCTGTATCATGATATTTAGTGTGGTCTCAGTTTGCCAATTTCATGAGTTTTATCCGTGTAACAAGCTGTTGTTTTGTTTGGGGTGCCCAGGAAACCCCGCGTTACCTTCTACGTTAGCAAAGATGGCTTCAGTCTCGTACATTCTATTAGTTTGGCAACGTATTGCATGCTGTATTTTTACGTTAGGATTCCCCTGCAAAGTTAATATTGAAGTACTACGAACATTTTAGGTCACTTTATATGTTAAGAAAGGAGTGGAAGAATACGCCAACTTTTGCTGAAAGCGGGAACAGAATATCGTTACTCGCCTGGAGAAAGCAGTCTGCACGCAATTCCAAAAGACCAGGTTTTGTTGTTTTTTTTGGTTAATTGATTTGGATATAATTGAGAGAATTACAGAATATACCAACATCAAAATTTAAATGGATTTAGAAAGGAATAAAAATGATCGCCGCACCCACAAGACTGACGAAGGGGAAATGAAGGCAGTAATTGGGCTACGTATTTTGGCTGGATCTGCGAAATCAGGGCATCAAAATCTTGCTGAATTGTCGAATGTGGATAATATGGGTATTGAAATAGTTCATTGTACTTTGAATTTGAAAATATTTCAATTTTTGCTACGAAACATCGCAGACCTGTCTTCTCTTTTCTGGCAACACGCGCAGACCGGTAGAAAAATTAACTCCAAATATTAGATGCTTTCCTGATGAATTCTCAGATTTGATTAGGAACTAAATTCTTGACAAATTGTTTAATTACACGTAAAAAATTGTTAATAATAGAAGAATAATATTATATTAATTATTTTTTCAAAATTTAGCATATATCATGAATGAGTTTGGGGCTCTGGAGACACCCCACGTTACCACTTTTGTTTCAAAAAGTCACGTTACCACTGCAGGGTTTAGAAAAAAAATTAAAGGCTGTGGATCTAGTGAAATAATTGAAAATTCCCTTTCATATTAATAAACTAAAAAAGTTTGATACATTTATTGGGGACCTTACTGTCTTTTATTACTATCATCTGGGCCCCCTTTAGAGCTTGGGTCCCTAGACAGTTGCCTAGTTTGCCTACGTGGAAGTCCGCCCTTGCCTGTATCCGCAATAAACCAAACAATGATAGACCAGTGATGCGGAGTATCATTGATGATGGGTTAGACTAGTGATTTCAAGGTCACAGATTGGTGGCAGAAAAAACGGCTTGCGCCATATTGGGACACCACGAGCTGAACCGCAACTAAGTCGAGAAAGGAAACGGTCAGAGCGTTCTGTTTTCCTCTGTCGATGACGCAGTCGGAACCTTCAGCTTTGTGTTCGCCAAATGATACGAATTATCTTAATACTTTTCGCTGCACGCGCGGAGACTTTATTGTGCCACCCATGCCTCGGTGTCTCATTGGTGGCAACTTCCTTGTCATCACTGTGACAGAGAAAGGAGTTCCAAATGTGCCACTCAAATGATCACACAAAGTGCCAAGGGAGGCTCCTGAAGACAAATGAGAATGCCTTCGATAGTCAATCATATTCATTCTTACTCTCATCCTCAGTCTGTTGAAAAATTGACTGCATGAAGACGATTGTAAGTAAATCTGAACAGTACGCATACGTGATAGTTTCTGTTCTCCAAAATGTCGCAGATATTGCGATGGTATTATGTGGAACAAAAAATGTCGTTTGGTGATGGTGATTTGTCATATTAATCAACTGCACGTTTCATTTTTGCTTTCAAACGTAGACTCGAAGCAACCATTTTACTTTCTCGAATACCTACATTTATGTAGTATAGGAGTAATATACTATGTAGTGTAGAGAAAATTATGTACTGCTGCGGAAATATTCGAGAATTTACGGAAATATGATTTAGGTTCCCCTAATTCCGATTATTTTTCAAAACGTCCATCCGTCTGTGAACAAAACTAGCGCCTAAACTACTCGTAGAAATTTTTTCCAGAATGAATGTTAATCGGCCAATCTGAAATGGCTCGAAGCCCTGCGATTTTGAAAAGAATTCCTTAAATTTTGAGGGTCTTTTACAAGAATCCCCTGGGACATTTCTAAAATCTTCTTACGAGGGCTACAAATTTCTTCAGTAGGCAGGAAGCGCTCCCTTCCCGGTCTCACCTACAAGTGCTTTCTTTGAAGAATACGGTTGTTCACTTGCAGAAATCATTCTGCATTCACAATAACTTTCGTGTTTGGCAGTTTTCCACATTTAATAAAAGTGCTTGCAAATGAGCAAGATTAGTTCATGAACAATGGAAAATTAGGGTAACAAAGGGAAACAAAAGGTTTCTATAAGAATAAAACCTATATCCGCTTGAAACAATAATGAGGGGAAGGAAACGAAGTAAATTAGCTGCAATTGACGAAACCTGAATACAAAAGTGCTAATTTAATTTATACCGCCAGTTAAATAAAACGACACTTCGCCATGATAGTCTCCTTTAACAAAAAATCATAGTGATCAATAATTCATATTATTAGCTAAATTATTTAACTAAAGAGCAGCAAGATTTACTGAGAGTTACCATGAACCTGTCCTGACAACATCGCAAGCCTCCATGACGTCCAGCTCCTATCACTGGACCTGGAACTGCCTTCTCCAATCAGAGTCGCTGGTGGGTGCGGAAACCCTCTTCTTTCTGGAATACTCTCAGTCAACGAGACTTTGATTTCAGTCGGAAATTGGAAAAGCCAAACTGGCCGAACTCACGGCACATCGGTGGCAGGCAGTGGTGAATCACACTCAGCCTACCGAATAGCAAATAAGAAGTAAAACTCTTGCGAGGCTGTTTTGAAGGTTTCTGTTGTATCGTGACTTTCTTTTGAGACCATAACCCATTATATATCAAAATGTAGAACAGTGAAAATCCAACCACATCAAACGACCACCCCTCTCAAAGACTGATTTTTCTTCTAAAAGACACTGAATCCATTTATTGCATGTACGAGGGGCCTTCATAAACTTCGTGATAATGCAGTCACCTTCCAAGTGAGACCCTTGTGCACCCTTACACTTGCTCCGTCATTCCTGCCATTGTGGGAATCAGCGGCAAAAGACTTTTGTCACCTGTCGGGGCTGAACCGCCGCATTTGATTTCATGTTCTCCACGGTTGCAAATGCCTCCCTTTGAAGCCCATTTTCAGAGCAGGGAACAGCCAATAGTCCCTGGGAACGAGATCCGGAGAGAACGGAGGTTGAGGGAAGGAATGTTCTGGGCGAGGGATTTCTGCACAACAAGCAATTTTGCTTGTTGCGTTTTCGTGATGCAGACACTTCCTTTTCTTGCCACTTGGTCCGTTGCGTCCTTCGAGCCGTATCACATAAATTCTCCAAAACGTCGCTCATAGAAATATTCAAGTTACGTACTACCTGGGTCACGGAGTAGCAGGGCCGATAGTGTCTACGAAGCCGATTTTCCCAGTTTGCACATGAACTTCAGGTTCGCACGCTGTTCGAACTGCGACTTTACGTAGACAGGCTACCACTCACCTCCACGTGACACGGAGCAGTGACACCACTGCGCATTGAAACAAGTCCGGGCCAATTTTTCCCGCGTGCGAACATGCCTAGTCCCCCTACTAAGAATGTGAACCCTGTCTTATGGCTAGAATGTGTTCCTGTCTATCGCAAGGCAAGGCAGCTCCGGGAACGTTTTGAATTCCCTTCGTAAATCGTACTCCTGCTAAATAAACCACCCCTATTCCTACCACCAATCACCCCTTAATAATTGTCTCAATTTTTCCCTTTTTTCGGGAATCATGAAATAAAAGGCCTACACCGTGACCACTGATGATGACTTCGCTCCTTTTCGTTCATTTCTAACGTGAGAGTAGATATGAAAGTGACCTGACGTTATTTCTTTGAATGAACAGATCCTTTCTTACCGTATCCTTCCTGGAAGAACATCTGATATTGTAGAATAACAATGTCAGAAGTCAGGGTTATCGACTTGGCCCGTAACTCAAGAGTGTTGTATTGCGTCCGAGATCTAAGACCAATGTCACCCAAGACCCATCGTTACATTATTGTGCGATTAATGTGAGTTTTTGAGCTTTCAAAGTGGGAAGGAGTGTGTCATGAATACCTCATATGACATATTGAGTGTGACAAGAAAATGGAGGTTCTTTTCCGGTAGACAACTATAGGCAATGGTAAAATTGAAAATGATTTGTACTGCTTATTTTTAACTAAGACGAGAAAATACATTTTTTTAAATTCATTTAGAAAAATAGTTAATATTTCTAAAAAGGCTGTTAACGTTAAAATAAGAGAAATAAAACTTCGACAAAATGTTTCGTTTTTCATAAGTCGTACACGTATACTAAAAGCTTTTAAATATATTCATTGCATTAAAATATGCATTTTCCTAAACATCCAATGTCTAGTAATAATAGGGCATTTTTGAATAAAAATATTTTATTAAGCAACCACCCCTCTACGACAATTTTCTAGTAATCGTCCATTATCAGGGATATTACTCTAAACAAATAGGCGATTTACCTTTTTTCTCTTAAAGGATCTAATTTCATTGCAACAGTCGTTTTCTAACGAAAGCTGTTTACTAATTTAATTAAATGCATTAATATTCAGTGGATGAAGTAATTCAACTAAGTTGCAAGTGCAAATATTCTCGCGTTTTCAAATTACATGTAGTACTGAGACAAAATGAATCGTTTCGAGTATTTTGAAATCAAGCATTCATGGAAATGTGAAACATAAGAAAATGGTTTTACAATTCTTGAATGCAGGGGCGGACATAGATATTCGATTCCGGGGCGGGGAAATCACGAGTAAGGGGCAATGTCCCGAGACCCAGGATTGAAAAAAACGACTTTCTTATATTTTCAGGCACTCTGATAATGAGATTGCCAACTTCCAGATGAATTTTCATTTTCGATTTCCTTTAAACACTTCGACGTCGACTGACATAGATATAGATAGATATTTATTATTTCCGCAGGTAGGCTTATACAAACTGGTGGCGGAACACTAAATTTACATATTATATCTACATATTATAATTATGAATTAAATACAATGTAACTTAAAATTATTTTAAGACAATAATAATAATCATAATAATAACAATAAGATAATAAGATAACAATGTTAACAAAAAATGCATTAATAACAATACCCGCATTAATTCTACTAATTCCATTGATTATGGTGGTCCTGTACAGATACTTTATACTTACATATACGACTTTTTATACACTGCACTCCACTTCACTTCACTTCACTGCACTTCTCTTTCTACTTCTATATAGCACCACACTTCACAACACGTCACCACACGTCAATACGAATACTATAAACCAATGCATCTAATAATTATCACAATACTAATAATGGTAACAATAATTACTAATAATAATAAACAATTCTTATGAACATAACTTACTAACTAATAAAATTTACAAATATCATTAGTTAATTTACTTTTAAATCTCTGAAGACCTAGAGGTCTTCATGAAGTACAATATCTCCTAAAGACAAGTTCGGCAACGTTATTCATTGCAATAATCACACAACATAAAAAAACTCTAGAATTTGAGCCAGCGGCGTCTCCTGCTCTGTGAGCATGGGGATGCGATCAGTTTTACGAATTAAACAAGGTAGACCAATTACGGTATTTAATCGTCATTATGCTGTATGTTTATGAATTCCATATTACGATGTACATACCTACTGTACCTTCTTTGACGATTCCTAATTTTTTCATTGCTTGCTCTGACAATAATAAACAAAACAATAGTAAACAAAAGTACATTGAAACACGAACAATACTCCTAATTGTTTAATTAGAGATCCATTTTCTGTTGTCTTCTAGAGTACTTGAGAACTAAATAGAGTTTTTGAAACCTTTCAAAGGACATTGAGAGTTTTCACTCATTGTTTCGTACCTCATGTAACTCATCCTTACACTACCCATGTGCTCGCCATATCGCTTCTTTTCACACGAAAATTGTTGGATTCTAATTATCGTGTTACAGTTTCAAAACTATTATTTTTCTTTGTGGAAGTACAGGTTACACTCTATAACGAAGTTTCAATAAAAAATCGGTACTTTCCCAACAAATCACAAAACACGTGAAACCTGGCAACAAAGAACCAGCTGCGTGCGGTAAGAGTTCACTGTCAGTAGAGATAAGCCACGTCTTCTAAATCATTTTTTGGATCGGGACAATTGAGATATATGAGCGTGTAATGTGGTCAAGACACCACCCCCAACCAGCTAAGAAGTGCTGTTAGCACAGTTGTTACCGCATGATCTCAGGAATTCTGCCTAGTCCAAAGAAGAGGAGGTGCTCAAAGGAGGCGATGGCGGAGCTTTGGGAGGAGCTAAACAGAAACGGCAATGGGAAGTACGACATGCAACATCCAGGGTCGCATCACCATTGGCCGAAATCTGGCATTTTGCACACAGCGAGAGATCAATGACCTCGGTAACGAAGCATAGCCGTTGAAGGGCTGTTTCTCGGACTGTCACATCCACGGACGTGACAGACGCCTACCGGAAAGTGCATGGGGAAAAAAGGAACAGATATATACTTGAAGAATAGAAAAATATTTTCAACAAAAAATTTAAAAGAACCGAAAAATTGGGGATGCGACACTCACTAGCATCCATTGTGAAACTGATCTGAGCCATTTAAAGCTGAAGCTAAACGCTTAGAGAAGAAATTCAATAAAACCAACTCCAAAATTAAAGGCTAATTTTAGGCAAATTAAATGCCCTGTTCCCAAATTTTAGATTCATGCGTATATCCTAAAACCGAGTGCGCTGCTAGCATTAGTTTAAAGCTAGCAGCGCCCACTTTGAAAATGCAAATTCCCACTATCACAAATTAAAGAAAATGCATCCCAAATTAAAGGTTCTAGAAAAACATATTGGCTGTTTCAGCAAATATTTTCAAAAAATCAGTACTGTACAAAAAGAACTGGCAACACTTTCCTAAGGGCAAATATATACGAAACTTAAACGCCTCAGAAAAATGTGAAACCGTAGCCAGAATTAAAGGCTAATTTTACGCTCTAAGAAAAATGTGCCAGCTCATATATTCAAAAATTAGAGTTGTACAAAAAGAAACAACGTTCTTATGGGCTAACATACAAGAAAACTCAAAAACTTCGAAAAATAACCCGGCCAACGTGACTCAGCGCATTAATTGATGCCATCGCTCCGGCCGAGAGCTCCTAGGATTCGAGATCGGACAGTGGCAGGTTTTTTACGTTAGCTACATAGCTAGGTCGAATTCTACCGCTGTCTGGGGGAGAATTCTAGCGGCCGGCCGCTCTGACTGGTGGTTTTCCGTGGTTTCTCCGATCAACACCAGGCGAATGCCTAAGCAGTGTCGTAACAAACGGGCCATGGACCGCGAGCGACCCCTCCATCCTCTTCCTTGTCCTTTCCTCACCCCTTACTTATACTTACACACACTACACTACTACACAAGTCGGAAGCCTAGTGCTCTCCCCGGCTGGAGAGGTGCCTTGTGGTGTGAGATACCTGGTTGCGGGAAAATCCTGCTAACAGGCTTAGGTCAACGCCGGATCTCGCCATTCAATGGACGAAGAACATCGCCTTCTCCCGCGATAAAACACGCACTACACATACGGAACTAGTGACCTTAGCAGCTGACGTACTCGGAATCACTAATTCATCGATCGGAAAAATACGAAACCTTACCCAAATTAAAGGCTAATTGTAGACTAATGGTTCCCGCTATATTTTCAAAAAATAATGGCTGTAGTTAATAATAACATACTGTAATGAGGGTTGCATCTGACGGCGGCTCCCGAAACTGATGGTTCGGCGGTGTTCGCGGATCTCGTAGAGGAGTGACGCAAGTTCCGGAAACTTCCGGGTTCGGCGCCTGCCAAGACCCGGGCGGCCGCTGGCAAATCTGAAGCTAAGCTGTGAAATGTGTACGTGGCAGTGAACGGTAGTGCAGTGGTCAGAGCAGCAGACTGTATAGCAGTGCAAAGGAAGTGTGACAATAAATAATGAGAAGTCGGGGTCTCGGTGGGTGAGGGGTTAGCTCACTGGCCTCTGAACCTCTAGTGCGCCTGCTCGATCCCAGTCGAGCTGCCCGGATTTTGGAAGGGCGGAAAATACACAGTAACCATCTCGCGCTTCTGGCATGTAAAAGAAGCCTTGCGGTAGGTCCGGCAAAATTCAATCTCTCCGCCAACATCCTGCCCTTACGAGATCTCGCTTTCTCCCAACCAGACAGTTCGGTAAAGTCCAGTCCCTCGATACAGAGAGTAGCGCAACAGCCGCCATTTAATATCCTCTCATCCGATAGCCCCATCAAGCAGAATTCAGAAGTTGAACAGAATGATAACAATTCATGACGTTATAGAGTTGTTTAAGATTATTAATATTGGTTTGGAGTAGATTCGTGGTTCTCAACATACAAAATACTAAACATTTACAAGTTTCCTGTCAACTGGACATAAAATGGCGAGATCGGCGGAACAATGGTATGCGCTACTCTCTGTATCTAGGGACTCTAGATAAAGTTAATAATAATAATTAAGAAATGCGCACAAGTGTGCATGGAGTTTACAGTTCAGTCTTCGGAGCTGAGCTCCGTAATTGTTTTCTTGTTTTCCTTACATGAAAGCACATGATACTTGGTACACTTTTCGTTGCACAGTTTGCACACGCATAGATCACTGGCGGTGTGATATGTGGTTGTCTTGCAGAGTTTATGGTGGAATCCATGCACCGCTAATCTGTTTACTACACTTCTCATTTCCTGGTTTGGTTTTGTCCAACTCCTGTCAATCATGGCACTCGTGCAGTAGAAAAGTTCTTCCACCTCTTCTCTCTTCTGTTGTCTTTCTGCTAGCAGTTTGTTGTATGCTGTGGTAGATGGTAGCAGTAGATTATATCGTAGGTCCTCAATTAGGAAGGGCTCTCTGGTTAATAGATACACGTATCTGGATGGTGTATATTTTGATACGTCTAGTACTTTCTTCAGGTACAGTGCCTTGATGTTTTCTAGTACTTTTAGATCTCTTAGTTTCAGGTATTCTCCTATTATGTGGATTCCATATGTTAATATAGGTATTATCTTTGTTTTGAAAATTTTAATTGCCGTTTCTAGGGATATTTCTCGAATTTGTCTGATGTCTCTCATTGCAGCTATGGCGGCGATTGCTTTTTGTTTTACATGCTTGTTGAAGGTGGTTCCTGATGTTTGCATGGTAATTCCTAAATATTTGTAGTCATTAACTACTTCGAGTTTTTCGGATCCAATCTTAAGCTTTTCTTTCTCCGCTACCTTTCCCCCTCTTCTGAAGATCATTAGTACGCTTTTGCTGATGTTGATTTTCAGTCCGTTTTCCTCGGCCCATGTTGCGAGTTTGTTTAAGCTATTTTGTAGATCTTCGTGGTTTTTGGAGGATAAGGCCATGTCGTCGGCATAGAGGTATGCTTTGGTACTTTCTGTGGTTACCGCTTGTATTATATCAGCTGTTGCGATGTTGTACAATAGGGGGCTCAGGGGGTCTCCTTGTAGTACCCCGTTAGTTTGAGTGACTGCTTTAGATCTTTCAATGTTATTGTCTATGGTTATGGTGTTGTGTTTTAGCATGTTTATTGTGGTGGTTGCGAGATAGTTTTCTGGTCCAAGCATTTCTTCCAGTTTTCCTTTTATATTTTCACGAACTATGGAGTCAAATGCCTTGCTGTAATCGATGAAAGCTGTATAAAGTTTTCCTTTGGGTGTCCTGAGGGCATCTTGTATGTCTGCTTGCAGAATGGAGATGGCTTGTAGTGTTGATCTTCCTTTCCGGAATCCAAATTGTTCTTCTGGTATTAGGTGGTCAACTTCTTTAGTCATTCTTTTAGTGATTATTTTTGTGAAAACTTTGGCGATGGTGTTACTCAGGGCTATTCCTCTGTACGAGTCAGGGGATTGTGCATTCCCTTTACCTTTGTAAATTAATTTGATGATAGATGTTCTCCAGCTACTGGGGATTTGATTTGTTTCTATGCATTTATTGAATAGTTCCCTCCACGTGTCTGCTAGTACGTGTATGGCTTCTTTTAGATGTTCATTGTACGTTTCGTCTGGTCCGGCCGCTTTCCCGGTTTTTAATCCTTGTAGATAAAGTTAAATGAGACCGACATCTGGCGGAGGAAGTGAGAGTCAAATCCCAGGCGCATTTAGGGCACCGCCCGCGAGGTGCGCCTCCTCGTCAAGGGTCCCCAGACCCGCGTCGGGGTAGGCTTCCAAGGAAGCCTGGGTAGAAAAAAAAGACTAATTTTAAGGTCTAGGAGAAAATTGTGGTTAAGTGTTCATCGAAATACAATATTATACTATACTAAAAAAGTTGAAGTACCCCGCGTTAGAGGGTATTTATTTATTACAATCATTTATTAGATAGGAAAAGGAATGTTTCTGTTTCTCCCGACTATTTCGCCCTTCCCATCCAGCCCTCCACACTCATCCATTTTCCTCTGCTAAGACAAATAATGCCACATCATAATGCCATAACACTGCAATGTTTGCTACGGTCATCGTTGCTACCACGCCGTTGGTATGGTCAGCTGTGAACAGATGCATTGTTGCATACTCCCTGCAAACTTCTCGTCAAATTTTGATCATTAATTACTCGAGATCAATTATGCTATTATAATAAATAAAAATGCATTTAATAGAAAAAATAATGGGCTTTCAGAAACGTTAAATTCACTTTAGGGGATTTCCTTACAGTTTTTTTTAATACTCGTGGAAAACTGAAGTGCACTCTTAAATTTTGTTTTAAGAGGTAGAAAAGAGAAAAGGGTTAGATTTACGAAATATCATGTAGACTGTAACTTTAATCTTGTTTTCAAGGTCAAGTGAACAAAATTCCATTAGGATCGGAATAAAAACAGTGGCAAGAGCCCGTCGTATTGTTTTGCTTGGAACAATGAGGAGCGGTGGGAGTCTAGGATCTATTAACCTTCTCGTACTTTTTATGTGAAAATCTCTAAAATGTTCATCAACCCCAAGTTGTTTTATAATACATTCTACCTTAAATGTTCAAGAGCTGCCGAATTGATGTCTTGCCTAACTGATGAGCCGTTTTTCTCTAGGTCAGTCTTGTTTCAATTATCTTATCGACTTCCGAGAAATCACGCATGTTGTCGTCGATGAAAAACATTTCCTTTAAAGTTTGACTTATCTGAAGTAATGGCATTAGGAACCGTAGCAGTGAATCAAAGTAGTATCGTTGTAGTTATCTTGCAATGAAATAAAACAGATCAATAAAAAGTTTTACATATACTTCCTATCTTGTAGCTTCTATTTGCAATAAATAAAACATTTTTCTTTATTTTCGTCAAGTGCTTTATACCACACTTGAGAACTGGGTGACTTACGCGACGAATAAATTCTCGGATGATTTCGCAACGTGCTCGGTGATAAGAAAGAGAATATGATTTTGTAATCGAAAATGACTGTCTTCTTATACGATTCGTATATCTATATCGATGTATTAATAAAAAGGAGTGTGCTTATGTCTGTCGAATATAGACACAAAAACTACTCGAACGATTTCGCTGAAATTTTCACACTTATCCTTATTAGTTTCGAAAGTATTTAAGAGTGGTTTGAATGAAATTGGGCATGTAGAGGCGTTGTGTTCGCAAAGTTAATCGACGAGTTGGGCTCTCCACCGTTCCCGGAGCACCTTCCTTGAAGTGCGATCTATGATGTATTTTTGAACTACACGTGTCGCTTTGACTCATAATATCGAAAAACATAGAAGTTGCGATACAGAAAGCAGGAAGTCTTAGATCGAGAGCCAGCAAGAAAATCTGCGTATGATACCCTCAATGCGAAAACGTTTTGAGAAGTTGTCCAGTGTTATGAGGAGCAGGGAAAAGCAAGTATAGTGGTCTGTAGGTGTCGGCGTTTCGCCACACAATGTTTTGAATGTATCGATAAAAACTATGCCATTGAGGGATGAGTACACTGCTAATTCTTTTATATTGTACGTTATATAGCCAGTGTGAAGAAGTTGTATGTTATACCGATGTGACATCTCAAACTGCACGCCATGCATATTGAATTCAAAGTGTCATTTTTTTAATGCTGTCTTGAATTACGAGCTCAAAGCTATTTTGCGCTAATGGTGGAAAATTTCTTTTCCATTTCTGATTATGACCATGCCATACCTTTTTGGCGTCTCCAAGTAGCATTCCATACTCATTCAAAGATGTCCAATTTGTCACTAGGCCATGTAGTACGTGCAGTCAGATATGAGATGCGAAGGAGTCAAGACGAAGACATGGAGTTAGTATTCGATGACGAACGGACGCGTAAGTCAATATTGAGACGCGGAAAAGTACAGACGCGAATATGGGATCTGGTGACTGACACGATGTTTTAGGAAATTTTATGTGCTACGCGAGCATGCAGACACGTCGTCCAAGTGTTGTGGCAGCATTGTCTAAAGCAGGTTGTCCAACTGGCAGCCCGCGGTGCCGTTTATTGTGGCCCGCGAAAGGTTAAGTCCTTTTCATTCACGTCGAGCGAGAACATTGTGCGTACAGCGCACGAGCCCTATCGGGGGCAATACCCTCTTTAATGTAAAAATAGGTTAAATGTAGATTTAAGGATTTTTTTCTAGTAAATTCAGAAATTCAAAATCATCCTAGTGTGTTGTAGTTATTCATGGTGCAACCTGATAACATGCATGGTTCTATCCTCCCCTCCGTTTCAGAGCAGATGGGCAAAGCGTCCGAAATCAACAATAAGGGGAAGTCAGGTGTGGATCGCTCGAGTAATGAAAATATGGCCATCAACCATATTAAAGGTTTTAGTTGTGGCCTTGAGGCCTTGCAAGTTGGACACAGCTGTTCTAAAGGGAAGTACATTATAAATATTCTGTAGAAAAACGAAGTCTGTGGATATAATTTTTTCGTGTATAATCATTTAATTTTTACTTTCCCGTATACGTACGTATATATGGAGTACGTAGGTAGTATACTGAAAGTTATGAAATGCTGTACGAAAAAACGGCGGATTTTCGCCAGAAAAAAATTCGTTGCCGGGCCGTGATAACGAAAAAGTGGATAAATCCAGTTGCTAAGTTAAGAAAAAAAAACCCTAACACGTGGTGCAGCCAAAATCCCTGTTTTGTGGGTCCTTGATACTGAAAAACCAATTGAAAGCAAAAACGTCTGTCCGTCTGTCTCTGAAGTGACTAAAGCGTTCTGCCGATTTTCTCCCCGATCGATCTGACTGATTTCTTGGCCCCTTGAATTTGAAATCGATATTTTAATTTTGGGGGGTACTTTACATGAAGCCTCTCGAACATTTTCCAAAATTTCAAAAAAATAGCGCCAACAATTTTGACTAAATGTTGTTGTTGTTGGATAGTCTGAAGGTCAATTAAGTGCATGCCTCATTTTGGTTGAAAACTCTGACTTTTCGAAAATTGAAAAAATTCAAAATTTTTTTCGGCATCGTTCTACAACTACAATTATGAAGATACAATTTTTTCTTGATGAAATGTGTTCATAAAAAACAGATCTTCAAATTAGGTCATGTACATTTTTTCAAAAACATGCGAATGTTTTGCGAAATTTTGTGTTAAACATAGGCAATTTTATTTTTTTAAACAATTTTTTTCTTAAAAATCGCTCACATTTTTATTAAATTGGGACCTTAGATAGTGTAAAGGAAGCTTAAGAGAATGATGCACCGGTGACCGACCAAAGAATGAACTAACAACTTCCGCTTTCACGTGACAGTCTTCTGGGAAAGATTCGTTCAGAACCGTGAACTAAAGTGCCTCCAGGTATTTAGGGTTAGTCTGGAGCTCTGTAATGAACTCAGCTTTACGCTCTTCAATCTGTACACGAAAAATGTTTGCATCTCGTCCTGGCGATAATCGTTTTCTTGATTGTTTCCAATATTTGCTTGAATTTGGAATCACCCTTATTAAAAAGACACTACACTTTAACAAAAACTAAATTTTCTGCAGAGAAAAAAAAGAATTGCCACTTAAGATAATCTAATTATAATTAGTCATCAATGGTCTGAAAAATATAACAGCACTTACATCCAAACATTCGAATCTATTGTCGCCTTTGTAGAAACTTTGTATATGAACTGTAATGCACCGTGCATTGCTCTATTTTGAAGAGAATGCAGCAGTGACTTGTGGAGCGTTACGAGTGTAGTGGATATGGCGTATGCGAGGGATGCATCTGACAAGTGGCGCCATTCAGCGTTCTCCCTTCATGAAAAAAAAACAACCTTTGAATGACAAATAATTTTAATTGCGAAAATACTCTCTTTACACGTAAAAATACGAAAAAATAATAAATGACACTTTTCAATGTTTTAAACTTGTCACCAGTCATACTGTACCTCAGTTTTATTAGTGTTTTTAGGTGCACTGTTGATGAATATGAAACCAGGAAAATATTATTTGTCTATTTTCTTCATTCATTAATTCTTTCTTTCTTTTGTATTCACAACATACTCCATATCGTCATTATTTTCATTCACAAAAGTTTCCATAGACAACACAAATATACAGTATTGTTAATTCAAAGCACATTTCAGTTGTGAAGCATAATCAAACCCAAAAATTGGACTGACAAATTTGTAAACTATTTTGAATTGTTTTACGTTATAAATATAATTAAATATATTTATATAATAAAATATTTAATTGAATGCAAATTGAATAAAGTAGGTAGCATGAACATTAATACAATTTTTTAATAGAATCGAATTCTGTCCTAGTTGCGACTCGCACCTGTTGTGCGTGTTTGCGATTCAAGAAAAAAATCTTTCTTATAATATACCTCACTAGTTAGGCCACGTAGTAGCTAGGTAGCATTCACCCGCTGTCTGGGGGAGAATTTTAGCAGTTGGCTGCTCTGATCGGTATTTTTCCGTGGTTTCTCCGATCCGTAGGCGAATGCTGGAGTAGTACCCCAACAAACGGGCAGCGAACCGCGCGCGATATTTCCTTGTCCTATCATTACCCCCGTACTTACAAACACACACACGCACACACGCACACACACACGCAACACACACACACACACACACACACACACACACACACATACTTACGTGCATTACACTACAAAACATGACAGGAGACCAATTAGGAGCTTAGAGCTTTTTCCGGTTGGGGGGACGGCGCTGGTGGGAGATACCATGTTGGGGAAACTCCGCAAGCCGACGTGTATTAGTTCGGCGCCGTTTCTCGCCGTCTCGCGGGTGCAGATCACCGTGGCCTCCCACGATAAAAGCGCGCACTACACTTACGGGTTAATGACTTTAGCAGTTCCGCGATCGGAAACAATATAATCAATTAATAGATCTAAACGCGGATGACTTTCAGGCTGTTACTTCCGAACAATATGTACACAAAAGCCGTAAGGCCTTAAGGTCTGGTCGGTCCTTTGAAGATAATAAAAAATAAATAATAAAAACCAACGTGCTCTGCTGACCGACTACAGGATCAAAGAGAAAGCAGAGGTGAGCAAAGGTGGCAGGGGAAGCAACCGTCTGGGTGCAGAAATTTGATAACTGATATTTTGTAAACACATTTGTTAGATTATAGACATATTTTAGTGACAATAAGATTTAAACACAAAACGAACAGATTTCAATAGTTATTAAACACTGTCATCATATATTTTAGAAAAACTAAGAGGTCTCTTATGGCCTAAAATAAGGGTACACCTGAAAAATTTATTCATACCTTAAAATGAAATACATCTTATAATTTTACATTAGTGGCTAATCAAATTTATAGTAATTTCTTCAAAAAGCTTTTCTAATTTTATTAATAGAGGCACAAATTGGTCGGACCGGGGCCCAATTTGAATGTTTGCGATGAGCGCCACTTCTTACACACGCCTTTGCAAAATTCTTTCATGATTTTGATGTGATCGTCAACGATGGTGAGTGAACTAATTTCAGTTCAGTTTTTGTGTGACTTATCCTTTTCATGTCTTTGTTTATTATCTTTTTGTCTGCAATGAAATAAGGATATCTAAATGTCTATTATATCATTCTTTGTTTGAGAATACGTTATCAGACTAGCTGAATCAAGGCGAACATTTCGCACGTTATATGGCCAGTCCTTCAACTGTGTGCTACATAATGTATGCTCAACACTATCTTGGGTAAAAGTGCTGGTATTTCTAAATGTTTATTATGGACCAGAGATACTTAGACCCATTGTTAGACCTCACAGAATATTAAATTCCGAGATACTGAAGGTCTCTAGCCACTCCTGCCACGGAGAGAAGTACCAAGAAAAAGCTAAACTTCCACATATGTAAGAGAAGAATTCTAAACTAATGATACTACAGAATAGCACAGAATTTCTCGTATTAGTTGGTTTCCTAATCTCTTTAGTCTGGACTACCTTTCGGTTTTGCCCCATACTCTTCCCAGCAGCTACATCCCGGCTAAAAGACATTTCTTTCACATTGTCTCAACTTTTCGCCTCCTATTTGTAGAATACAAATATGACTTTAAGAATTTGATAGAAGAGTAAAACCTGCTCCTATATAGCAAATTTGCATTGACAAATTCATATCAGTCTTTGAGAAAATGTTCTTTGAGCGCTTCTGAAAAACCGCAATTTTAACCATATTTTCACAGAAAATTTTTGCGTTTTCACGAAAATTCATAAGAAATCATTTAAAGCATTTGAAATCACATATCCAATAATGCATAAATAAAACTTGTATTACAAATATTAATGGTGTGAGATATATTTAAAAAATACAGTTGTTTTATTTTGAAAGAATCAAATAATACATTAAATTAGTATTTATGCCATATCTGAGAAAATCTTGTTTTTAAAATTGTTTATATTTCACTAAAAAATGCGAAAACTAGTAATATTTTCAAAATGTTCTTTACACAAAGAACTAATAGTGCTTAAAATGTAAGGAATAATATGTATCTTCAATACGTTGTACAAGAGGTCCAAAAAATTCACTGTACTCTTACAAGAAATGTAAAGAAAAAACTAGGAGCCATTTTTGGAAATTAAATCCTCCAGAGATTTAAAAATGTCCCAGAGACTTCAAGTAAAATAATCAAAATTTAAAGATTTATTTTCCAAAATCACAGGGCCTTGAGTCAAATTAGACAGATCAGAGGACTGATTTATTTTGGCCAAAATCCTACGAATGACTTAGTGTTGTTCACAGACAGTCAGCCATACGGACAGATAGACACACGGACCACTAGACAATTTCAAAAGAAAACTTTTTTCGGTGTTAGGGATAACCAAAACATGTAATTCCGTTAAAATTTCGAATTAGATGTTTCGCAACATTACATAACTTTCTCTTTCCTACGTCGATACTCCGTATATACGTATACAAAAAAGTAAAAAAATGTATCATTTTGTAGATTACGAACTAACAAAAAGAAACATAATCCCCTACGAGGCACGAAAATCTTTAAAGGCATAGGAAGCATCATTTTAATTTTTGGACGATGGTAAAGTGTGTTGCAGTTTAATGTGTGTTGCTGGTTGCATGTGAGCCTCCTGATTTCCTTGTAGCACAATATACAAATTCTAATGTTTTGTTCGAGTCTCCTCTGGGGTTAATTTCATATCTAGGGTTTCACTTTTATGCGTTTATTTTTTTGTCGAAAGAGTCTTAGAAATCGTACAAAACAGTGAGAATTCCTCAGTGTAGAGTAGTGATTTAAAATATGTCTGAAGTGACGTCTTAGACATGCCTAGAGCACTATAAACTAGTGGTGCTACAGAATGGCACAGACTTTCCCGTATTAGTTTCCTGTTTCGTTTGGTCTCGGCTCTCTATTCAGACTTGTTCAATACTCTTGACAATTGCCATCTATCGCCGCCCAAACTACATTTTTTTGACATTTTATTAATTTTTCGGTTTTCTAATAGAACAAAAATATTATTTTAAAAATATTAAAAAACAGTTAAAACTTGTTCTAAATGGCAATTTTCGTTGAAAAATTTGGAGCCGTTTTCAAGAAAATGGCGTTTAAGCGCAAGTGTGAATGTGAAATTTGAAGCTCTTTTTCACAGAAAATTTTTGAGTTTTCGAAAAACTTCAACAGTTTTTACAAATAGCTGGAAATGTGCATTTTAACGGTATGATAGAACTTTCAAAAAATTACATTTGTGTTGTTTTTGAAAAAACAAAAAATACCTCAGAATTAACTTTACGTTATATTAAAGAGTACGATTAGCACCATCCGATCGAAAAGTTTGAACAAAAAATTTGAAGCCACTTTTGAGAAAATGGCGTTTGAGCGTTTCTGAAAATACAAAAGTTTGAGCTATTCAATTTTCGAGAAACTTTATTGGACATTATTTAAAGCACATGTACTCATAAATATGATAATGTGAACAAATCGCCGTTAATGTAAATATTAAAGACGTGAGAAACAAGTCAAAAAATTACATTTTTGCAATTTTAAAAAACAAAAGAATAGAGCAATATGGAGTTTATGTCATCTCATAGTGTACATTTAGCACTATCCCTACAAAAAGTTTAAAGAAAAAATTTTGAGCTATTTTTGAGAAAATCTGTTTTTAAAATTTCCAATATCGCGTGCAATATTGAGCAAAAACTACTAACATTTTCAAAAAAATGTATATGACCTTAATGAAAGAACTCACTTTGGACAACAAATTTTAATTGAAGGAAAAATCTCTATCTTCAATTTCGTAGTTCTAGGATGACGCCGAAAAAATTCTAACTTTCGCAATTTTCGAAAATTTAGAATTAACCGTGAAAATGGGACCTGTGCCATCTTTAAAAGTGTATTTTACTCTATTCTTACAAGAAATTTAAAGAAAAAATTTGGAGCCGTTTTTGAGAAAATTTTGAAAATGTCCGGGGGGCTTTATGTAAAGTACCCTCAAATTTTGAAGAAAGTTTTTCAAAATCGACGCGCCTCGAGTGGACGCAGATCGACAGGGGAATATCCATTTTGGAAGAAATCGCACGTATGGTTTACGCGCTAGTGTTGTTCGCAGACGGACAGACGGACGGACGTTTTGAAAAGACCCACTTTTTCGATATCAGGGGACTCCAAAACGTGTATTTCCGCTGAAATCTCGAAATCGATTTTCCGCAGCAATACGTAACTTTCCCTTCGTTACTTTAACTCCGTATATACGTACGTATACGGGAATGTAAAAATATTGCATTTATTTTCATAGTTATTTATTATGAATATCCTAATGACATTACATAATCCCAATTTCTTTATATATTTATGACTAATACGAAGGAAATTATCTTAAAATAGAATTCAGATACAAGAGTATATTAAGCTAATACTTATGAATTTGCTTTTTTAATTATGATTTCTATTTGACGAGATTATCATGACAGCCATGCATTAGACGATACTCTTATATCTTCACTTACGTCATTCAAATTGAAACTTAAGTAAGTTCTATTATTATGACTTATCTAAAATTGCACAATTTTACGCAATGACCCGAGAAAAACATCTTCTACAGCAAATTACCAATATCAATTCTAACAGGAAATAGCAAAAGGACAACCAATACTTTCCAAACCAAGATCGTTCGTTCGACTGTTTATTCCTCAGCTCGTTTCCTGCCAGAATGAGAAAGAATTTAGCAAAACTAAAAGATAATTCAATAAATGTTCGCGCGTAGGGAAAGTAAATTTCCTGCTTGATTTTTATGAAACAGATTATAGTTTTTAATCGTATATTCTATATTCTATACTCTCAATTAGATCGGTTTTTTTGTCAAGTTTCCCACCAAGCAAGTGCTAAATGGTCCCTGGATTATCTTTTGGACATAAAAGTAATTTCCAAATGCGCAAATTTTGTGGAAATCTCCTTTTGCTAGTAATGGTAGAGCCGAGGGTCAGTTACTATTTTGTTAGCAAAGCAAAAATATCAGATCTGCAGTTCGTTTACTGATGCATATAAGAACTCCGAATTTTCTCTGAAAATTGCAAAATTTCCACATTTTTTTCGGCGTCTTCCAACTCAACTGCAACATTGAAAGCACTTTTTTTCGTTGTTATTATTATCCGAATTATTCTTCACAGAGATATCTTTAAAGAAGGTCGTGTATAATGTTTCGAAACAAACCGGATATAGTTATCCAGGTTTGGAGAAAAATTGTGTTTACTTGTCGGTGGTGCTGTACCTTGCGATCGAAACGTCGTTACCAAGGAGGCAGAGAAACGTCTTAAATACAAGAGTTTGGAAATGGAGATCAGCCGAATGTGGGGCGTAAAAGCACAGGTCGTCCCGATAGTTATCGGAGCTCTGGGATTTGTTCCGCAAAATTTGAGTAAGAACTTGTCTAAACTCCCAGGTAATTCAAAAGACTGGGAAGTGCAAGAAATCGCTTTATTTGAAACAGAACCTTAGGTAGCTGGTTGCAACCTGGAGTAGATTTTATATTCAGCCGACTCATAACATATTTAGTCGTGATGTAGTGGCATAATAATAATCATAACAATAAAACATAACACACTCGCCAATAAAAAACAGTAAATTAATAATTTGTATATATTAGGGCTTATAATTTGAAATAAAATGCATTTTAAATCAGTAAAATCTAGAGTAAGTAAATATTGTGCATTTTAAATAAAGATTACCATATGAACCCATTGCAGTCCCATTTTTAAACTTGCACCATCTGTTTGGAAATATACAAGGATTATTTTAGAATTTTTTCAATTTTTTTGAAGATGAGAATTTTGAAAATTCAAATTTGAAAAACTTTTTGAACGCAACCCCTATTAAGTTGTATATCTTACAAGAGGCCATAAAGAAAGCTGCAAAATGACATCTGTTCCAGCTCTCTATCTTAGTTTGGTGAGGTTCTACATCAATTTAAAAATTTTCGGGAATCCAATTTTGCAAAATTTTACATGGCTGTATTTCAGAAACGGGTGGAAATATTTTACTCAAAATTTGTGGTTTTCTTATTCTCCATTCATACTACCTATGTGTCAAATTTCATCTGAATCTGAGATGGTGATGTAAAATGACTGTGTTGATTTAATATGGAATGTCCCTTAATGAAATCTGTCCCAAAAAATTAATCTTTAAGTACGACCGTGAAAATGTTTTGAAAAAGCAAGTAAACTTTTCGCTTGAAGTAAAGGGCAATTTATATTTTTTTCTTTCACTAGGCTCCAAATTTGTCTTTAACTTTTGTACTCCAATAGAACAGTGAACGCTTAAAAAATTGCAAAGGTCTCATATCCACTACACTCTCTGAATTCTCAAATATTTCAAAAGTTACAAGTAATGCGCGAAAGTATGCGCTGTTGTAATACCATCAGGTTCAATATCAGGGACCCACAAGTTTTTCTGGAGAAAAATAGCCATTTTCCGCTACAATATTACAATACTTTCTGGTTACAATGTAAATACGCAATTCATGTGCAATTACTCCTCGTAAGTACAATTTTAGGTGACATAATATAAATCATAGCATCATGTTCAATTAACATATTATTATCACTTAAATATCCATTTCTTAGTAATGAATATTATAAAATACATATGTCTTCTAAAATATTGTGCTTGTAATATTACGAAATACTACACTAATTCTACATAAATCTTAACCTCTTCGCGAGTTTGTTTTGGCACGGCTCGGGAGACTGAGTTGAAACAGTAAAGCAAACTTTTCTTATACTTATAGCATACTTCAAGTATCGATACCTATAAGAAAAAACATGAAATCGTTAGCTGTCCTGGACTGTTGCCAATAATGGGAATGAAATATCACACAGCCATCTCAGTTTGCCAAAAGTTGTTTTGTATGGAAGTAGAATTTTTGTTCTCATTTTTCTGTGCCACTCGTTTACGAATGCACTAGAGAAAATATCACAGAGGCGAGGGTTTCGTCTTGTGGCCATTTCAATTCAATAGGACTCCACGTTCCGAGACGAAGATTTTACAAGTATATTAATTCTTTGCGGACCCACACTAAGGGTTTTTTCTTTCAGTCGTGATACAAATTCACTGCAAGTTTTCTGGCTAAAATAAGCCTTATCCAGTGTGAATCAAAATATTGATATTGATACATTTATTTCGGACGATGCTTTTAGTTAGAGCATTCCTCGAGCTTCCTATCACAAAATGCTATTGTGCAACCACTACGCTCAAATTATTTTCTGAATTAATTTTCATTTTATTTGCTCCGACGAAAATGATCAGTCATCGTTACTATCTTAAGCAATAAATTAATAGTCGTACAATGAGTGAAAGACCTAAACATGGTACAAATTTCAAATGAAATATTGACCGAAAGGCCCAAATGAATGAACATTGGAATGATAATCTGACATAGATTAGGAAACTGGAGTCATTGATTATAACACAATTCAAGTACCTACTTTACACAAACCGAAGAACATCTTGGCGCACCTAGAGTCACTATCGTGTTAACTCAAAGACTTTTAAAGAGGCAGACACAGTAATATTAGTAATGTGGAATGGACCTAATTTGAAGATGAATAATAGAAAATATTTTAAATTGGAAAGGGATGGATGCAGTGAAAGGCATGCTGGGGTCAGAGACCGGTGAATGTGAGGATCGCCTCATTACTGAAGAGGACCCTTTTGGTAGGCAGAACTCCATTGGTAGATGGATTGGTTAGTCCCTCTCAGAACAAAGGGCCTACTCGGCAACATTCAATAAAATGAATACGAATTGGACTTGCCCATTGGGAATATGGACTTGCCCATTGAGAAAGAAAAGAGAGACGCAATTTATAAACTGACGAAGTGAAGAAACGGTCATTATTGTGGAACGGTGCTAATTTGGAATAGAGTACAAAGTGATAGCATGGATTTTTTTGAAACGTTTGAATGATGTTAATGCTTCGTAGATAATAACATGCTACCTGACAATATTTCAAATTAGCAGATGGGAAAATCTGTTTCTAACGTAGTCGAGCTCTCTAATTAGTATAGATAGTTACAAAGTGAAGATGTCAATAACAGTCTAGTACCGACTCTAATGGTAGTCAAGTAAGCGCAATCGAACCACGTCGAAGAAATCACATTATCTTGAATCAAGAAAATATGTTAAGAGCCGGGAGCCACGCTTACATCAAATACAGTACTCCGAGGTAGAGCTTCATTTTATTTCATGAAACCAGTGAAAACGCAGTGAAATACTTAAGTACTTTTGTTAAATAACACGATTCAAAGGAAATATACGATTACGTGTTAAAATTCACTGATGGATGAACTTTTAAGGAAGATCAGACTCACCAAGTTCAATTATTATATTTCATTCTTCCAGAAGAAACATGGATTTCAACACAAACATTTTGTTTATGGTATGTTCAATGACCCTCAAGGTTTCAAATATTTTGACTCTTGTATTGCAGTCGAAAAGTGGCGATTTGCACTTTGACTTTGAAAATATGAAGGATTTGTTGAAAAAGTGAATCTAAATATTGATGTGAAAATGCATCACGCAACACTCGGGCAACATTAAAATCTATTTAGTTGAATAACGCCCAATGAAGCGTTCTAGGCCCTTAAAATCTGGAAGTTTGAAGCCGAAGGCCGTAAAGAAACGTTCCTCGCACCGTAATCTATGGAACGAGAGCTTCTTGGACATTCTATTACATTACGTTCTATTACACATACTATTTCGGCGCTTCTTGAAACTATCCCACCTATTCAGACACATGCAAAATCTGTAACTGTATATGAAATGAAACTAATTGCTTGATATCACAGGCGATTAAATTGCATGGGTGTACCTCTCAGTTCGGTAATGAAGTTAAATAATTCAAAGAGTAGGGGTATGCTTGCCCGATCCTGTATTTTCGCATGGAAAACTATAGCTTTCTCAAGAGTAAAAAGCTTTTCTAATATTTTTGTGACTATCAAGGAAAGCAAAAAGCTAACTGACAAGGAAGGCTGTAAAATTACCTCAAATGCCTTCGACAAATGAGCCTTGATGATCATCATTTTCATGAACGCCAAATATTTGACGCCTCGTTACGTTTCGCCGACACTTTTGGGGAGAAATGACGGTCTGTCATTTGATGATCTTTGTTGTTTTGAGTAAATTCACTCTCAGAACAGTGTGGAGTTGAGGAGTTGCTGACAAATGTGCCTGTGTAATCAAGTTTTTATTTGAGTACATATTTTATACAATAATGATAAAGAATCTACGAATTAAAACAAAGCGCAACGAAATAGCAGTGAGCTCGTGAACATTCATATTTATTTCTGGGCTGAGCTTGATCTAACGTTTAATATTAGTGCTGAAAGCATTTGATATAAAATCAAAGTTGTTATAGGGGAAGGGGTGGTATTGGCCACCTTAGCTTTAAATATGATTTCTTAATGAAGGTTAGTTAAAATAATTCGTAAAATACAGAAAATGAAACTTCAATCTCTTATTCACACAGTCTATCAAAGCTGTTTGGTTTGAAAGTAAAATAATATCGTTGACAATTTGCGTGTCTGAAAAGTGGAGGGTGGTATCGGACAACTAAGTAAATAATGGTAAAATAATTTTAATGGAGTTTTTTTTACAGCAATTCATCAAAGACGCTCACTATTGAGACAAATATTTCATTGCTTAACACAAAGGAAAAATGAATATTTAGTTACATGGGAAAAGAACAGTTCTTGAATTAAAAAACAAAACCCCAACTATTATGTTCAATTTAGAGCTTCACAAATATCATTTTTGAAGGGTTTTTCTTTTGAAACGACCTTCATAATGGCTATCTATTATTTCTTCCCATTTCCCGCGAATTTTACCTGTAGTTTCCTGAAACATGGACAAAATCCACATTAGTATTCGAATATTACTTCCTTGCAACTTACACACAAAAAATACGGAAAAGTGAAGAGAAGGCGAAGAAATAACTGTTCGGTACCATCCGATTCTACTTTGTCCGATACCACCCGAACGACCCTCATCCTTCAGAAGAATACGACACAGATATAAATTGTACAAACAAGGTTGTACTGCTGTAACGTAACAAATACACCTAAGTAAACATACTAGTCAAAGTAATGTATTTAAACTTATCGTAAGAAAAGTTTCAAAGCTCCAAAATTATCTTCGTACACTGGTCAGCATAAAAAAAAACGTAATGCATGTCGCAATTACCAAACTGATTGATGTACTCACCTCATATGGCGTATGCAAACCTAATTCGTGTCCAGGAATACACTGACAGTGTGGCACACGCTACCACCAGTGCCCAGTTCCCTAAACTACTTTTGTCCGATACCACCCGCTGTCCGATATCACCCGACCTTCCCCTATTTTAGTACTATCAAACCGTTACCTAGAGCCATAGAAGTCTGCGAAGTATAGAAGCGCAGCTGAAGAAAGGGAAAATAATTTGCTTGTTGAAATGCACAACGTGTTGCATCTGTTTCAAGTACTGGAACTATTTAAATAATCTCCTTATATAAAAATCTTGTACATTTATAATTTTTGCGTTATTAATCACATAAAATATTCACAACACACTTTTTATGGGCGATATATTGTGTGTTGGCGAAATCAGTGATGATTATTAGATCTATTTAATTAAAATTTTAAGTATCCATTGGTTCTGCGTGTGTCTCGATATTATTTTCTTATATTATTTTATATTCTATTATTATTTTCTTTTCTTATTATACCAAAGTGCTTGACAAATGGGAAACAGATGATTATTTTTTAATTCAAGAGTAACATTGTTACAAAATTCTGAGCATTTCGGATCAAACAAATAACATCTCCCTCAGAGAGATATCAAGATCTTAACTTGAAAACTTGATAAAAGGCGATTCTGAATATAAGACGACCCTCTAATTTTGAAGAGACCTCCTGAGTATATTTTAAAATTTTAATTAATTTTTACTATTTAGTCAAATAGAATTGAAAATTGTCTTATTGACTAGAAAATTGCCTTGTTGATGAGAATGTTAAAACGTATTACTGAACTATCATTTTCTTGAAAGAATAGGCTTCGGTACCTGGAGTCAGTAGCTGCTTGGCTGTCCGGGAGACGCCGCGTCCTAGATACGCATTTCGCCCTGAGAAAGGTCGCAGAATGGCGGCCGAAACGTTGGCACCTGTGCCGCGATGTCTGGCAGACAGCCGAGCAGCCACTATCATTTTCTCGTTACTTTCAATCAACGTAATCGTGGATTTTTGTTACTACGCTCATTATCTTTACATGTATCAATGTTTCTTTCTGTTTGGTCCTCCTTCCACGCTGTGTCAACTTTTGATTTTTGAGGCCCCTCTGAAAATTATGCGAGTTGAATTTGTGATGTTCTTGGTTGTCGCCTAATTGTAAGAATATTCTCTTCGCATCAGGCGCCACCTGAGAACATTCCCTTCTATGTTACCAAATTTTCCATCTGTCCCGCACTTGATGGCCTGTTTCTTTAAGTTCTTTGACATTCTATAGCAGAATAAACATGAAATTAGTATTGTTTTCTGTTCGAGGGATAGAGTTGTGAACTGCGAACTCGTGCATCTTGGTCCCTCCGTTTCGCTGGTAAAGTGGGAGACAGAAGCAAGTTTCGAAGATTGGGAAGTTTTTGATTAGAAGAAGATGTATTTTTTATCGTCCCTTTCCGAGCTTGGATGTAGAATGGGCACGTCTATCGATGTGACTACCGATTTTTCATTTCCGTCTGTACAAAACGCAGATTCGGGCTCGCCGGGCGTCGAATTGAGATTCCGCGCTGCCTCGTCCAACCCGCATCGTCGGGGTCGCTTGCTGTTTGCCGAGTGACGAACATTCGGTGCTCGCCCTACCCGCCGCGTGTCGGTCTTTTGGACACATCAAAGGGAGCGAACATTCGCCGAACACATCCGCTGGTCGGGATCGGGCGAGCAGTAGCTTGCTGCTTCGGCGAATGCCGAATGTGTGGAGCCACCTTAACAAAAACTCAGCATTCATTTTCACGTTACGTTTCATTTGATGCAATCCCATTCGTTTGAGATTACGATCTCTTTACCGATCCATTCAAAAATATCTGAATTGTTCGGTAAATTCACGGAGGATGCCAAAAATACAATCACGAATGTAATTACGTATTGTTGATACGCGCGAAACTTTTGCCGTCTTCGCGGCTTATTGTTACATCAACGTTAAGTTTCGTGACATAAAGAGTAATGTAAAAACTTAAAACCTATTCGACTAAGTTTAATCAGTGAAGATGACCCCCCATTTTTCAACTGAGATATTTAGGAAAAAAACTAAATATCTCAGTCGGGTAAATACGATTGTAAGAGTATGGTACTTAATTGTAAAAGTCAAATTGTTACTGTGCTCGGAATTTGGGTACCATCACACATCTGGAACTCATTTCAAGAAAGACCATGTTAAAGGTTCGTGTCCAAATGAGACGCAGATACCTGTGAGGGGACTTCACTTGCTTAGCCTATCACTTGCACTTATTTTGGTTTCAATAGAAGGCTACAGTGGATGTCGGTTTCCCAACTATAAAATGCCCAGTACTGCGTTATTTTAGTGAAATGATAATTCAGACCTTGTGTTCTGACATCACTTGGTAGTATTTCTGTACAACTCGCAAAACCTTCAATCGAACCAAATGCGTCTTCTCTTATAGAACTTTGTTGTCCACACATTGAATACTAGTGATTTCGGGCGCGTCAACTGTTAAGGCAATTAGTCCCGTAAGTGTGATGCATGTTTTGCGGTGATCTTGTCCCGCTGGATGGCGAGATCCGACGCCAACCTACCGTCGGCTTGAGGGGATTTTCCCAAACAAGTATCTCCCACCAGCAGGGCACCGTCCCAGTCGGGACAAGCTCTAAGATCTAGACGGGTCTCCCGGGATGTGTGGCAGTGAAGTGCCTGGAAGTGTGTGTGTAAGGGATGAGGATAAGACAAGCAACGGAAAGGAAAGATCGCGCGCGGTCCGTGGCCCGTTTGTTAGGGCATTCGCTTGATACTGATCGGAGAAGCTAGGGAAAACTACTGATCAGAGCGGCAGATCGTTAGAATTCTCCTCTAGACAGCGACAGAACTCGACCTAGCTATCTCGCTATTGTCGCAAATCCCCCACCCACCAGCGAAACTCGGAACAAAGGCCGCCCGGCTAGAGGTACTGCAGTGACATTAGCTGATGTCGAGAGCCACCTCTCCCGATACATTGAATGTCTTGCGGACTTGACGCAGCCAAATATTAAGAAGTACAAGAACCATATTTGCCCTAGAAAGACGAGCCAAGGAAATGTTAGAAGCAGTCAGGAAAAGTATATGTTCATTAAAAGAGAGAAGGATGTCAGAAGTCCAGAAACAAGTAGAATATTAATGACAAAGTATGAATTTAAGCAATATACGAAAAATATTGCTTAAATTCATTAATAATGGCTTGATATAAAAATGTATTTTTAGTTTTGGAAGAATATAATTTGTCAAGTGAATGAGTTCATTTGGTATAAGATAAAGATAAGTCGTGACTATTTTTAAGAGCGTATTGTATATATTGTGAAGAAAATTAAGATTCGTTATGAGGTAAATATTATCCTATCAGAGAAATGACCCATTTGATGTCCTCACTCCAAAATGTATATTTCCTCTGCAAAATGCATAGAATTGCTAAAAATTGCAAAAATGTATTTTCAGTGCTTCCAGTGACATGCCTAAATCACCATGTAAAAATTTATCAAATTATTTTTAATCATTATTATATGCTATACAAATGTCTTAATAATAAAAGTATATTTCTATATTTAATTAACTTTATAAATTCCATATCCAGAAACTACTTCCAAATACAGAGAACAGAAATCCAATTTAAATAAAAAATCTGATTTTAATCTGATTTTTACATCAGTAGTGAAAAATGTAAGTTATGTAATGCTGCAGAAAATCAGTTTTTCCAAAAACTTCTGCCAGTTTGACCATCTGTCTGTTTGTGGTTAACATTAATGTGTAATTCGTACACTGGTTTTCAGCAAAAATGATTTTTTCCAGATTGATCTGGTTAATGTCACAGCTCCTTAAATTTAAAACAGATCTTTAAAAAGTTGGGGTACTTTAGATTTCTAAACTTTTTAGACTAGGCTAGCTTTCTGTATTGCCTTCCCTTCCTAGGACACCAAAACCATTTTTTTGTTTTTCACATTTTCTCAATTTTTTGGTTCTCTAATAGTAGAATTGAAATATGTCTTTAAGGATATTACAGAAGAGTAAAACAGTACCAAATGCAAATTTTTGTTGAAAAATTTGGAGCATTTCTTGAGAAAATATTTCAATTTGGAGCTTTTTTGAAAATGCACAATTTTGATCTCATTTTCACAGAAAAGTTTTGAGTTTTCGAGAAACTTCATCAGAACTCATTTGAAGCATTTGTGTTCACAAATGTAATGTCTATAAAATTACTGTAATGTAAATATTAACAATGTGAGAAACATTTCCAAAAAATATATGTCATTTTAAAAAATCAAAATAATATAAGTGCCATTTTATTAAGTGAATTTAGCACTATTCGTACAAAATGTTTAAAGCAAAAATTTGATGCCGTTTTTGAGAACATGTTGTTCAAGCATTTCTGAAAAGGTGGAATTTTGATCTTTCACAGAAAATAATGGAGTTCTTAAGAAACTTTGTAAAAATTCATTTAAAGCACATGCACTCACAAATGCAGTAACATACAAAACTCCAATAAGGTAAATATCAATGACATGAGAGTTATTTGAAAAAAATTATTAATGCGTAATTTTTGCAAACACAAAAAAATACAGTAAAATTGCTTCGAAGTACTGTCCAAACCAAACGTTACATAAACAAATTTGGAACCAATTTTGAAAAAATTTTGGTTTTAAAATAGGGTTTATTTCACACAAAAAAACCAAAATTATTTATATTTTGAAAAAAAATACATAAGACCTTATTTAAAGTTCTACTTTTGTAGAACAGACTTCATTTAGAGAAAAAAATCCCTCTTAACACTGTAGTTGAAGGAAGATGCCGCAAAAATTTTGAACTTTTGAACTTTTGCAATTTTACAAAATTTGAATGAAATTACAATGAAATTAAAAATCTATACCAGTTTTTTACACAACCCAAGAACAAAGTTTAATGAAAAATTTGGAGTCATTTTTGAGAAAAATTTGAAAATGTCCATGAGGCTTCATGTGGAGTACCCCAAAAGTTAAAACCGCTTTCAAATTCAAGAGGCTGTGACATCACATCAGCCTGATTGAGCAATTTTGGTGAATATGCTGCATATGGTTTTGTCACAAGCATTGTTCACCAGAGAGTATAAGTCGTTCACAGAGAGGCGGACAGACAGAAGATTTCCTGTAAACCAAGTTTTCAGTATCAAGGATTCACAAAACATGGATTCTGACTATGCAACGAGTAAGAGAAAGAAATTTACTACATATAAGAACACGAATTATCCATTTTTCTGGTGTGAGTGATCTACAAAACAAATTTTTCTGCCAGAAAATCACATTATCTTGCTGAAGCAAAACAGATTTTCTCTATACTACAAATGTAATATGCAAGAAGGTAAAAAAAAAAAAAATTAAAAAAAAAAGTAAGCATTATTTTCCAAATTTTTTCTAGAACTTTTTGCTAGGATGGATTTAAGTTTGCTCAATAATATGGCATAGCCTAATTTTCATTCATTTCTTTGAAAAATAAAAAATTGCAATAATTCAAATTTTTTTTGGAACCTGTTCTCGACATACAATATTGAAGTTAGGGATTTCGTTCTTCATGCAATCTATTCCTGCAATATGTGCAATTTTAAAAATTAACAAAAACAAGATTTTCTCAAAAACAATTCCAATTTTTTTCTTTAAACTACTGGTAGCAATAGTGTTACATGTACTCTATGACACGACAAACTTTACATTGCCCTATTCTTTTTCCCTTTTTTTTTTTTTTTTTTATTACAAAAATGTACTTTTTTTTACTTGTCCCTCGTGTCATTAATATATCCATTAGCAGCGATTTGTTCACATTATTGCATTTATGAGTACATGTGCTTTAAATAATGTCATATAAAGTTTCTCAAACCCACAACCGTTTTCTATGAAAACTAGCTCAAAACTCCGCATTTCAGAAACGTTTAAGCACCATTTTCTCATTATTGTCTCCAAATGTTTTCTTCAAACTTTTCAAATGGATAGTGCTAATTACACTTTTTAATGTGACATAAAGTTCATTTTGGGGGATTTTTTAATTTTTTTTTTTAAATTACACAATTTTTTTTGAAAGATCTCCCATACCGTTGATATGCACATTCCCAGCAATTTGTAAGCACTATTGTGTTTGTAAGTTATAGTGCTTCAAATGACTTCTAATAAAGTTTCTTGAAAACTCAAAAATTTTCTGTGAAAAGATTCAAATTTCGAATTTACCAGTTGCTAAATTAAGAAAAAAAAATCCCCTAACACGTGGTGTAGCCAGAAACCCTGTTTTCTAGGTCCTTGATACCGAAAACCCAATTGAAAGGAAAACGTCCGTCTGTCCGTTCGTCCGTCTGTGAACACTGCTAGCGCCTAAACCATAAGTACGATTTCTTCCAAAATGGATATTCCCCGGTCGATCTGATTCTAGTCGAAGCTTTGAGATTTTGGAAAAGATTCTTCAAAATTTGGGGGTACTTTATATGAAGCCCCCCGGGGATTTTCAAAATTTTCTCAAAAAACGGCTCCAAATTTTCTTTAAATTTCTTGTATGAATAGAGTAAAATACACTTATTTACATGGTATAGGTCCGATTTTCACGTAGTTCTGAATTTTCGAAAATTTTGAAAGTTGGAATTTTTTCGACGTCTTTCTCCAACTACAAAATTGAAGATAGAGATTTTTTCTTCAAATGAAATTTGTTCCGCATATTGAGTTCTTTCATAAAGGTCATGTAAATGTTTCTCAAAATTTTGGTAGTTTTCGTGCAATATGTGCAATTTTAAAAAATTACAAAAACAAGATTTTCTCCAAAACGGCTCCAAATTTTTTCTTTAAACTTTTGGTAGGGATATTGGTAAATTTACTCTATCAATGACATAAAAGCCATTTTGGTCTATCGATTGGTTTTTTCAAAAATTACAAAAATGTATTTTTTTTTTACTTGTCTCTCACGTCGTTAATATTTACATCATCGGCGATTTTTTCACATTATTATATTTACGAGTATATATGCTTTAAATAATGTCAAGTAAAGTTTCTCGAAAACACCACTGTTTTCTGTGAAAAGTAGCTCAAATTTCGGCATTTTCAGAAATGCTCAAACGCCATTTTCTCGTATATGGCTGCAATTTTTTTCTTGAAACTTTTGTAACGGATAGTGCTAATTACACTCTTTTGTATAGCGTAAAGTTTATTTTGAGTTATTTTTTTGTTCTTTCAAAAATTATATAAATGTAAATTTTTTGAAAGCTCTCTCACATCTTTAATATGCACATTATCCGCAATTTGTAAAGATTATTATATTAGTGAGTGTAAGTGCTTCAAATAACTTCAAATAAAGTATTTTGAAAACTCAAAAATTTTCTGTGAAAAGGAGCTTCAAATTTCGCATTTTTAGTAGTGCTAAAACGCCATTTTCTCTTAAACGGCACATAATTTTTAAAAGAAAATTGCCATTTACGGCTAGGTTTTTGTGTTCTTTAATATTCTCAAATTAATGTTTCTGTTCTACCAATAGGAAACCGAAAAATTAAGAAAATGACCCAAAAAAATGTACTTTTGGCGATGATAGATGGTAGCTGGCAAGAAAGAGTATGTGGCAATTCCGAATAGCTAGCGAAGACCCAAGAAAATAGAAAACTAATACGGGAAAGTCTGTGCCATTCTGTAGCACCACTAGTTAAGTGTAGTATACAGAAAAAACTTAGTTTTTACAGTAGTATAGTAGTTACAGTAGTTTTTAGTAGTAGTAGTTTAGTAGTACAGAATTTAACATATATTTTTTTTCAAGATATTGGAAGTTTTTGTATGATTTTTTAAATACCTAAATCGTATGTTTTTCAAGTGATGCCTGAAGTGTTGTTGGAAATGTGCAATCAATATTATGTATTAAATAACCAATAAAATTTTTAGAGAAAATATGTGCTGTTGTAACACTACTAGTTTATTTCATATCATCAGTTTTTATCTCATCTAATCCTAAAGCAAATGATCTGTCTGAGGCAAGGCTGGTCTGCCTCAAAGTCGGGCATCTGCGGTCTGACACAGCCTTATGAACAAAATGGGTGCAATTACAGGGCAGTTATGTCCAACAACATTTTGTCGGATTTTCTTTTAACAAAGTCCAATTAGAAGATGTCACTTGAAGATCTGTAGTACAACCTGCCATATGAAGAAATGCAGAAAAGGACATGGTATTGTCAATCAAAAATGAAAGATGTTGGATGAATTTAATCTCTTATGCTTGGAATCGAAAGCTTTCCAGAACTTTTTATTTCTGTACAATCAGAGAAAAGTTTCAAGAATTGCATAATCTTGTGAAACAAAATATGTTGATACAGACCACTAACAACCCACTGAAATGCAGGAAATTGCACTGGTTGACTGTTATGAATTCACAGAAAAATTCTATTATCTGTCTACAGTCCAGTGCAAATTAAGGTCTATTTCGGCTTGGCAGGCTGCCTCCTCTTCGATTATATGGCAACAGTCCGTAAATTCGGGTTTACATTAAACAGTCTCTTCCAAATTTGATGACTGTCCACTCTGTGTGAAACTCCCTTCAATGTGTGTTTACATAACTAAGCTTGAGAACTATTTTCCATAATGCACTTTTCCAGCAAACAAAATTTCACAAACAATTTTCTGAGCAGTTTTGAACATTTGCTCTATTCTTCAGATATGGACATCTATCGCTATGTCCAAAACTGCTCAGAAAATTGTTTGTGAAATTTTGTTTGCAAGTCATTACCCTGTTTCTGAAGAATAGTAAAGAATAATCAACTTAACTGTTAGATATTTGCTTATCACTCATAGGTTGCAATTTTGTCACAACTCAAATAATGAAGTTCCAAATTAAATAAGTTAAAATTATTCATTGGCAAACGAAATGGATGTATGACATGCTTCATTGAAAAATTATTGAGAAAGCCTTACTGAAAGGCTTCACACAAGTTCTGTTCATAAAAACTATTATAAAAAAGCGATCATAACTAATATAATTTTTCAAATTGTACCAACGCTGTATCCCAGGAATGATATCTTGATTTTCATGCATGAGCCCTGGAAAGAAGTGCAGATCTTTAATGGGAAAGAAACAACTATATGTGATAGCAAGTGATAGCAACTGTTTTAGATTGAACCACTCAGGACTCCCAACAATGTCAGAAGGTTGACGAACACTGATTCTTCGGGTTGTTTAGTTTTCCTTCATAAATAGTAGACAAAACGAAATGTTAAATCTAAAGAACTCATTATAAATTTCATTGGTTATTTTTTTAAAGTAAAAATAATTCACACTTGGCAAAATTTCTTGTTGCTGGAAGCTGTGAATGTTGTTTTGGAAATTTTATGGATGACTAAAACAAATTCACCGAGATGTATTGACACTTTGCCCACAACAATGAAGATGCAGCTCATCACAGACAGCCTACAGTCAAAATCCACTGGCCATGGAAGCCTACAAAAACATTTCTACTGTCTTCAAAAACATCATCCTAAAACTAAAACTGCATCATAAAACAGTATTTCTTAAGAGCCAACAGGTAATTTAGTATTCATATCTGCTTATCTCTAGATTGAAATATTTCAGTTTCTGAAATGTTTGGTAACTTTTATTAGACTTCCAGATAGATGATGTTGGTCAAGGATAGGATATTTCAGGAGCATGCTCACTATTTGAACTAAAACACCTTGCTACATATTAAAAACTAAATTTACTTCTTTTCTACAAATTCATAGAATTATACTTAAAACATTCATTGCATAATCAACATGTAAAAGAAATGAAACTAAAAATAAATTACAAGCACATATTATACCTAAAATACAATAACTGCTGGTACATCAATTCAAGACATTGAGTTTTGTTTCAATGTGCATTGATAAGAAAAATTCTTCTATATAATAATATTGGACAGAAATGTTCTCTTGATTATTTACATATTTTCCAAGTTTCATTTTATATTTTACACATTTATTATTGTGTCCAGATATTTTTATAAGACTGTAAACAAAAAAAAAAAAGCAATGCAATAAAATATGCATTTATATAAGAAAACAGAATTTCTCCTGAAGGTTTCCAGAACCTGGCAATAAAGAGATTTTTGCAAATCAATTGAGTGACTAATATTCCTATTAAAGCCCAACAAATATTAAAATTGGAAATTTGTGACATTTTTGTTTTTAAATCACCTTGAAGTTTAAATGCTAACCTTTCCAAGGAATATTTTTTACTTCTTACGACCACCTCGTTCTTTCAATTGTAGTGCAATAACAGTTCCAGGCAGAATGTTATAATATGCCAATGAATTAGAATCCTTGAAGAACAAGCCCTGAAATGAAAAAAATTAATGCATATTAGAAAACTGCAGGAGACAAAAAGTTATTTATGCTACAAGTGCTCTAAATCAGCTACAAGTACTCTAAGGATGAGACCAGAAAGTTTAATGCAAGGCAAGGCGAAGTGATAGCAGAATCCTTCTGGCCGAATCCTTAAAGACAATTAGAGGTTGTGCTTTTTGTTATTTCTAGTTGATCACTCATTCAAAATAAACATTACAGTGAAATCTCAGCATAAAGTACATCATAAAATCATTTTATTTATACTTTATACCGAAAAGTACTTATATCGAAAACGCAATTTTAACTAATTTATTTTAAGTAGTTTGCCCAATAAATAAAATTTATGAAAAAAGTACATATCACTCATTAAAATATTCTCTGTAAGAAGTTTGTCTTTTTGAGCAAGTTGCTTTCCACAAACTGTTCTACTTCAAATAACGATTTGACAATTGTTCAGATTTTTCTGAACATATACTTTTAACTTCTCAAGACACTTTACTGTCTCTGTTGAAGACACTGTTTTAAATGTATCTTCTTTTTCTTCTTCCACTTCTTCCTCCTCTTCATGATTCTTGTGATGCAGTAACTTGTAATAGATGATGGAAATTGTAACTCCTTTGCAATTTGTTCAGACACCTTTCAATGATCTTCAGAAGCCTCAACCTGTGGCGAAGCGGTCTTGGAATCCAAAATACCTGCCTTTCTCCAACAATTGACAATTATTGTTGCTTCCACATTTCCACAACTCTCTACTAGCATTTGCATCTCTTGCAGGATGTTGATTTTCGATGAAACTTTAAATCCAAGGTTAATTAGAAACCGCTGAACCAATCGTTTATGAAAAGTAGACCTTCGCATTATGAATAATTCCTTGGTGTAGTGGCTGCAATATAGAAGTGCAGTTGGGAGGAAGGAATTCAATATTGATATTTTCCAACCTGCAGTTTACTTTATGAGCAGAGCAATTATCTAGGATCTCTTTTTTCTGTTTTCCAATAACTTTGTCCAACTCAAGAAGCCCAGTCTCCAAAATTCTTTGGTCATCCTTGCTTTCTTCTTGACTGTATATTTTATTGGCAGAAATGCCACACCTTGGAAGCATCTGAGCTTTGTACAATGTCCTACAACCATAGGCTTCAATTTTTCGGTACAAGTGGCATTACAACAAACTAATGCTCTTAATCTTTCTTTTGGCTGTTTTCCACCTACACTTTTCTCTTTCTTAGAAAACATAGTTTTATTTTGCAACCTTTGATTTTTTAAAAAATGTTGTTTCATTTGCACTGAAAATATCTTTAATCATACTTTTTTCAATTACATTTTGCAGATGATGATCCTTCCACTTTTGAGCAACATTCATGTCGGGACCTTTAACTTCCTCAACAATAGTCTTCCATATTATGCCATATCACAGTAGCGTTGTGGTGAAAATAACAAGACAGGATAATATAAAACGTACATTTATTTACAATTTATCTATAGGGGTAGCATGGTTAGAAGTACAGAGCATTTAGAGAATTTCATTGGCCTTGGTGCCAATGTACTTCTTGTTGTCGCCAAGACGCGCGACCCTCTGCTACACGACAGCAGTCTTCCATGTCTTTTTCATGAATGACCGAAACATAACGTGTTCCGGTCCTTGTATGCCCTTCATGGTCAGTCATATGATACCACCATTAACCACCCACACTTAAAGGTTACAGGGGAAGAAAGACTGTCCTGCTTTTGAGAAAAAGTCAAGAGCCTTTGTAACCAAAAAGGACATTCTCCTCCCCCGTTGTTAGTGTTTGCTAGAGTAGAAGTGACCCCATGCTGGTTTCTGGTCGGAGATCGTCCCTCACAGAAAGGCGGATAGCTATTATCCGCTACGCTACACTGCTAGTGAAAACTAAACATCCAGCCAGCAATTGCCTGAAAATCCTTTACATCCATTAGTGTTGCAATTTGGCTAGCTTTTTCTTGCCAAGTCATATGCACGTGCAACATCAACTTGCTTCATTCCACTACCTATTATTTATTATATCCACTTTCTGTTCTATGGTGAACTGTCTCCTTTTCTTACTTTCCATTGCAAACAAACTGGGTTGTACTTTTTATGAACAGCACTACTAACTACCACAAAATGCACTTAGAAAACTCTAATCACCACAACATGTGTACTATTTACCACCAGCGTGTTCGCTACAATTAAAAAGACATGAAATGAATTTCCAAAATATCATTATATACAAAATTGAAAAGGTTGGGATTCCCCATCATGTTTTCCAAAAAACACAATTATTGCTTCCAACTGCAGGGATAATGGTGAACTAGGTCTTGTCTTCACAAATTTGATTGACGTTTAGTCTTGATATGGTATTCAATGCATGAGGAGCATACATATGCCACAAAATTTGGGGACAACAGACTCAATAGGAATGAAAATTAAACTCCATACATTTTTACTATATAATACTGAAATAGATCTGAGTAGGGAGTTCATAAAAGTTAAACATCATAAAAAATCATTGTAACATAGAATGTTAAAATGGAGATTTCAAATACGTATATAAAACTGACATGTACATAATACTGAGATTTCACTGTACCACTTTCATGAAGTTAAGAATTGTCATTGCTCTCAATGTTCTCCAGCAAGGATTGTCGGTACTGGGTCTTAATACCATTTTAAAATTAAATTTGCAATGCATGAAAGGGCCAAAATAACCAACAGGGACAAAAGGGCAAAAAGGACCAAAGAAAGGACAAAAGGGGGGACAATATTTTCAGAATCAGTTTCTTTTAACACTAATGAAGAATTAAATGTCACAGCTTCTAGTAGCATTACATCTTTAATATGTCTGTACCAAAACAATTGTAAAAATAAATTTTGTTTATATTTATTCCCCAAAATTTTGCTTTGTGGTAATGACATATTTATCAAAAGATTTATCAGGACTGGTAAAACCCAAAAGAATGCTTAACTATTTTTAATGGTCTCCCAAGCTCTTTAACAGTCATTGCTATGGATACGCTTTTAATTCGTTATTTAGATAATTGATTGGTAAGGAGCTAAGTGTGCGTTTGTCAACGCAAATAATAAAAAATAAATTCCTTAACTTGAAAAGATTTTTAAATGAAGACCACCCCTAAACTACCATCTTAAATTTTAACTCGCACAACTTATTTACATACTGTCATTCAAATTCAGAAATAAGATTGCATTCTCAGTCTATCAAGTGATGTCAGACATTTGATGATCCCTTCAGTGTTCCAAGATTTTCTTCCTGTCGCGCACATGTTTTATGGCCTCCAATTCTTTAACAAATATTAACTTTATATTTGCAGGATCATTCTTCTTTCTATTTGTAGTAAATAACTTCCTCTAACATGTTCTGTCCTCAGAATCCACATTTTGTGAGTCCCTGATACCAAAAAATTGGCTGACATCAAAATGTGTTTGTCAAGATCAACATTAGCACCTAAACTGTTCAGTTTTCATCAGAAGTGACATTTTTCAATTGATCTAGACTCAAATTGAAGCCCCTAAATTTAAAATAGATATTTTAATTTTGAAGCCTCAAAATTTTCTCAAAAGCCTCCAAAGTTTTGGATTTACTTTTCTTTTGGATAGAGAAAAGGTCACTGCAAAATGGCACACATCTAATTTTCATTGAACTCTTAGAATTATTTAAAACTGCAATAATTCAAAATTTTTTCGGTGTCTTTTTCCTACAGCTACAGTGAAACTTCTATATAACATTCCTCCATATAACGTTTTCCACTATGTTATGTCAGTTTTTTCCAGTCCCGACAAAAAGCCCATATACACAATTTTCTTCTTCATAGTGTTTTCCTCTATACAATGTTCTGAATTCTTGGTCCCTTAAAAAATAGTATATAGATGTTTCACTATACAATATTGAGGATAGATTTTTTCTTAATAAAATCTGGTCTTCAAAGAGAGGTTTTTAAAATAAGTCATTCTTTAAACAAATTAAGCCATTTTAACACAATTACTTTCTAAAAAATACACAATTTTTTTCTTTAAACTTTTCCCTCAATGTTGCAAAGGATGCTAAAAAAATATGCTGGTCCCATTTTCAGCAAACTCTCCATATTTTGAAAATTGCAAAAAGTTAGCACGGCAAAGAGCAATTACAATATGTATTTGCTCATGTATAAGCCGTGACCGTGTATAAGCTGCACTAACGATCTTTGTTACAATAATTTGAAGAAACAAAATCTAATGTATAAGCTGCACTGAATAATTTGATGTTCCTCAGTAAATTTTATAATACAAATATGAACTTATTTTTAAAAACTAGGAAAACCCTTAAGGTGAAATTGGAGGGGGGACTGCCATGTCTGTTTCTGCACATCCATCAGAGTGCGACACTTTGTTATAGTGCGATATTTCTAAACTTGCCTCTGGCAGGTATCAGCTTTTGACGGTTTCATCCAATCGGGAGCTTATATATCGCCACAGTGATGCCATTATGGTGATGTTCAAGCTCCAGATTGGATGAAACCATCAACAGCTGATACCTGCCTGAGACATGGATAGAAAAATTGTACTTTAATTCCACGGCTGAGAACAACAGAGGCGATGTGACAATATGATACCACATGGCTTCTGAAGTGGCGGTAAGTTTTAAAGTGTGTGGAATTTCTATAATACGATGGACAGGAATAAGGACAATGTGTTATGCAACGTTGCCAGTGATTGTTAAAGTTACATTGAAGGGAGGATGTGAACGAGTCCGGGAGCGATGGAGATTAAATTTCACAATTTGAATACTGTGTGCATTTGTGATAAATAAATGATTGTTTTTCTTCCAGTGATTTCCCCCCCCTTTTTTTCCTCACGAGTTACTTTTCAGGGAAAAAAGGGCAGCTTATACATGAGCAAATACAGTATTGAGATTATTTCCTTAATAAGATGTGTTCTAAAAGATAGACCTTTAGGAGATCCTAGGGCAGACTTGGTTATGAGTGGAGTGCGATATGCATTTGTTCACTGACGTCATCATCCTCACCACCAGTTGTAATCATAATGGCAACCTAACTGTACGAATGGATAGGGAGTTAATAAATATTCATCAGAATGATACTACATCTTAAATTTAATTATTTATTCATGTCCAGGGTGTAACTCCCTTATATCTTCTATCATTGCTCAAAAATGATCTCTATTTAGTCTTTTAGTCACTCCAAAGATATTATGCAAGATGCATTGCCATATCCTTGTGATGTTACTTTCAAAGACAAGTTTTCTCGCTAATCTCACTCGGATCCAAGTCATGGTGAGGCTCAGGCCTTCAGCCCTCACATTCACTATCAATAACCTTGAGTCTGTCCACCGCATCCCAAGCACTTTATTGGTTAAGTTTGGTACCCTGCATTGCGTCATTGTGGTGACAGACAAATGAACATCACACAGTGCATAACCTGGTCTCCACTAGAATATCCAACCTTTACATAAGGTCATGTACAATTTTTTTAAAAACAAGTAGTTTTTGCACAATTTTTGCTTCAAGTGAACGCATACCTCCGCAAAATGGCTTCAGTTTTTTCTTGGAATAGAAAAAAGGACTTTTCAAAAATGGCACATGTCTTATTTTTATTGCACACTCTGAATTTTTGCAAATTATTTAAGTTACAAGTAATGTGAGCAAGTATGTGCTGTTACAGGACCTCTGGATTTTAACTCATTCTGTCCCTGTGGTTAGATGTAGAAGGCATAGGTCTTTGATTATAACGAATTATTCATTTGATTTATTTTCATTTCGATCTCTTGCAAAACAGAGATTTGCATTTGCCAGGTGCCACACTCAGGGTTTCTGTGGAGTTGTCAAAAAGCACTTTGTGTAGCAAAATTTTGGCAATGATTTTTATTCGTTTACTTATTGCATTTCACTCATTACAATGTTGTTTGTTTGAGATTTTCTCTTTATCTGCCTGATAAAAAATATTGGTCTGAATTGCCTGGCAAATCCGTGGATGTCTATGAAAATAAAATGTTTTTTTAAAGAAGCGTGATAAACAAGAAGTTTCTTAACATGGATAGGTAGTTAAAAAAACAAAACAACTGACCTGATTAATTTATTTCATAAAATGACCAGCATTTTTCAAATAAAATATTTAGGAAGAGATCTTATTAAGGTCTTATTTTCATATACATACGGTAATATAAACGTTAGAAAGGATTACCAAAATATCAGCTTTCTGAAAGTCACTATCTTGATACCGGATCTAATTCTTTATATTCTCATTGAAATGCTCTTTTACTGCCCTCATGTAACACAATAATAATTCAAAATTCAGAAAATTGTCTGCCAATGGGGAAGGTGCAAGAATATGTAGAATAAGGTGTGCCAGTAGGGACATGAGGAATTTAATGTGAAGAACAAAGACCAACAAAATTAATAATATTCGTGGAGAAAAGAAAAAAAGGAAAGAAAAAAAGAAGGAAAAAAGGAGGGGAAAGAATTCCTTGAATTGATCAGCAATATTCGTAACAGAATGAGAACTTGGATCTTCAAATATGTGGTTCTAGTCAGTTTATCTATGGAAATGGTACCCAAGAATTATTCCAATTCCACTTAAGAGTTCTCAATTACAATAAATTATTTTAACAGTTATGATTATTTGAAATTTATTTTCCTTGTGCCCAGATTTTGATTTGCTAGAGTATTGGCTTTGGGCAACTTTTCTTTTTTCATTTCACAATTTACCTGAGAAAAAATTGTAATATATTTGAAAAACATCTTACCTCCCACTGTAATTTCTGTTTACCAGGTGGCATCCCAGTCTCTTCATGTATCTTTGCTTTTATGACAGCCACTGTATCAGTTAATGGTAAGGTGAGACTTAACATCTGACCCTTCAGCCGCCACTCTGGTTTTTCACTCATGTTGGGAACTGCTACCTTTAGTTGTACTGGGCCCTGGAAGGGATAAAACAGGGTTTTGAAAATTAACTGTAGAAATAATTTCTCCCAATAAATAATCTAATAAATCAATTACATGAAACAAATGTTTGTTGCAAAATTAAGATGACAACAAACTCAATGAGGTCAAATTATTAACAGCTTATGATACATATTCTTTTCAAATATGTACAACTAAACCTTAAAAGAATTTATGATAACTTGAATGGAATCCCTCTTCTTAAATACGTATTATCTTTGAACCAATATTAGGTTAATTGCATTCAGCACCCCAGTCAGTCAGATTACAAACCTTGTATTTAGCAAGGAAGGCACTCTCTGGCATGAGCGACTCCTCGGTTCGCATCTTCTTACTTGGTGGTTCATCTTCCCCACCACCCACTTCAGATGGATGCTTTGCCCCAGCCTGGAATGATTCTCATATTTAACACAAACTCAATACCTATATGAGGAAATCAATATTTTTTTTAATGTAAACATAAAAATAAACATTCAATATCCATTGCAATTTGAACTGCTTACTATATCAGTATTTAGAAAATGAATGACTCATAAATCAGAAAAGAGGAAGCACTTACTGCTGTTGCTTGCTGTGGAGGAGCCTGAATCTGGGGAGCTGCAGGAGGCATGAAGCCAGACATTGGTGGAGCAGGCGTAGCTACTGGGAACGGAGGTCGTGCTTGAACTGAAGATCAATAAATAATTATTTTCAACAATTATTTTTCCACAATTCAATAATTCATATTGAACTTAAAACAAAATAAAATCCTAGTGGAGCAATCACACAATCCATCTGTAACTATCATGCAAACTGTAATCTAATATGGATAAACAGTAAAATCAACTAATCTGTAACTATAACAAAAACCTTTAACATTTATATTTATGATTATACACAACTACAGTGAAACCTCTTAAAAAATCCCCACACAAGAGATGTGTTCACAACGTAGAGGTATTGAAGTTTTCGACTTGGTCCTAGAAAATTGCCCACAATGAAGAGGTCAGAGATTCCGAGACGTTTCACTGTATTATTTCAGTGACTTTTTGCATCTATACATCAAATTGCACAAAATTCAAAATTCTTCACATGTTGAGACTTAATTCACATGGGAAATTGAACTTTTTGAGGTACTGCCTATAATTTGCAGTTTATTAGAGTTAAATGCACATATGAATATTCTTCAATACAAAATTGTTACCAGAGAAATACCCAATATACACTTGCTCTCTTGTAAATAATCATATTGGCCAAACTTCATAAATTCTTCAGAAAGTGTTGTAGAGTATAATATTTAGAAACCAATACTGCTTTCACAAATATTATTTTTGTAAATATACACAACAACTGAACAAGATTTCTTAATTTTACAAGCCCCCATGTATTTTCTTTAAAACAAGCCTTTCAGAGGTTTGTAAAAGAGCAAAACATCTTTGCAAACTGAAAACTTAAATAAACCTTAACTTTACAAAATTTTGTTAAGGCAATTTTTGAAATTATCTTTTATAGCTGATAATGAGAAATATTTGATCAAAGTTTTTGGAAAATAATCATGTTTTGATTTATCATACAGATATGATTGTGATAATACAAAATTCTGTAAAAACTTTACTATATATCACAAAATATCTTTATTTCACAGAATTCACAAAATGAAGATTTATAATATTAAAGATTATAAGATACTTTTTTTAAATTCAATACTCATAATTTTCAAATATTCATAAGTTTCATTGGGTATTTTTACTATATTGTTGAGAGGAATTTAGATCTATTAATACAAAAATAACTGAAAAATTTAGAATTAATTAAAAATAAATTGAAAGAGCCTTCTGACAAGTAAGCACATGCATCAGAAGGAATTTCTTTCAAATACATAGGATTTTCAGTTTAGTCTGGCTGACATCAGTTGCTTTTTAAAGTGAAATATTCAATGTGAATAGACGTCAAAAGTTTGCCGTCGGGCATTCAGGTCGGCCTCCCGGCGAGTGTCTTCTTGAGCATTGAGGCGAACTCGTAGGCAACCCGCCCGACTCATCTGCATTGCGTGCGGTATGACGGAAACGACGAAACACACTGGGGTAGAACAATGCATTTTTGTTCAAGAAAATGCTCGTGGTTTGGGGTACGATAAAACTTCATTGAAATAATTTTCTTTGTTTATAATTTATTTCTTCTGGATTCGAATTTACTTCAAATATTGGAAGTTTTTGGCATAAATTAAAGCTCTAAACTTGTAGTTTCAAATTGATTATACATATCAGTGGCTAACAGTAATAAATATCCTACTGAACAAAACTATACAAAATGTTTCCCCAAAAACTAGCACGCACAGTCCTCAACAACAACAACAAATAAAAAATACTCTCAAATATCATTGCAATAAATTAGATTCTTTATGAATACTTGCAATAGCGTAGTAGTGTATGTACAGTACAGCTCTTTAGATATCAAAAAAGTTGCTGTTCTCTAATGCAACAAGTTAATAGCCAATATTTAATGGAGGGCGAACTCTTCCTTGAAGCCATGCTGTAACATGTCAGCTGTGGTATAAGCACCTGGCATTCTGAGTATGAGAATAGGTGGAATAATGCAATTCAATATTTGCCGTTTTTCAATCAAAATCGAAAGTGTTTCATAGTATTTTGATTTTTCCCAAGTTCTTGGGTATCTATTGACACCAGAAACACCTCTCACATGGCCGGAAGCTGCATAGTTTTCTTTCAACTTCTGCACACTTAGGAAATTAGTAATAAGTAGATGGACCATAGAGCTAAAATTTGGACAAGGAGTTTTCATGAGAAAATACTTTTAGTACAAGGATTACCATCTGGTGAGTTTAACACAAAATATCTCCAGTTCATTTGTTGTTAATTTGTCATTGAAATTATTGATATTTTCCCAATAATGAAATAATTAAAAAACAAAATTTTCATTGACTCTGAGAGTACTGTAATTAATCAACAGTTTGTCTCCATGGATTTCCAGCAGTGATGAAATGACTAAGAAGAATTAAACATAAAAGGTTATTAACCATCATTAGCTTAAACATGCAACTTTTATCTGAGATAGAGAGACATGCAATTTCAAATAAATTTCTCTTCATCTTCCTAACGAAAAGTCTCTTCTCATGCGCTTTCAAGTGCACCCGCTCACCGTATGTCTCTCCCATGAGCGGCGGCTGCCGCATGGGCATCATCATCATGGTGGGCGGCTGCGGGGGCAGGATGCCCGGCGGCGGCGGGATGGGCGCCATGGGCGGCAGCGCCATGGGCGCCGGCGGGGGAGGCGGCGGCGCCGGCTGCACGGGCGGCGGCGGCTGCACGGGCACCGGCGGCGGCGCCGGCGTCACCTGCCACGCACACACCACACGCGCGCTCACACCAGCGGCGCAACCCACAGGGAGGGGCACAGCTACAGGTGCGCGTCCAGCGGACGTCCTATTTCCTTATAAACAACTTTTCATTTGAGCTGAATTTTGAAGTTTTTTTTTTTTAATTTGGTGATTTATAGTTAATTCAAACTAGGGGGCGGATTTTAATGAAATGTCATTTTTTTTTTTTCGTTTCACTTTAGAACAATGCCATTCACTGTACAAATCAATTTTGTTATGACAAAAGGAAACAACCCATTTTTGTAGGTTTTTTAGTGCATTTTTCACTGATTTGATTGATTTTAATGGAACTTCCTTGAAATAATATTTACGAGACGCAACAAACGTTCTCCACAGAATTCCTCAGTAGTCTTTTTGTTTTCTTTGCTCAGAAAGTGTACTAATATCAGCCACTGTCAGTATGTAATCTTAGAGTTCTGTGACGCCTATCGATCAGCTACATTGTCGGTTCGGCAGATTTCGGGATAACTTAAGACAGAGATTTCCTGGTAAAGAACAGTCCAAACCTAAAGTTTGAAAGCTGAGTTCACTTGAACAAATAGAAGAAGCCTCGATTACATCAGTAATGTATCTAACAGCTTGAGTTGTTCCTCTACATTGGTTTTGATCACATTTTTTACATGATTTTTCTTTGCTTTTACGGTATTTTAAAACATTTTTAAGAGCATTTTATTGATCATTTTTGGCTATGTTTTAGGTCATCAAAGTCCACCCCCTAATTATAACATACTACTGGACCCGAAATGTTTCGCTATTGCAGTGTATTACACATCACCCACTATTGGACACATGATTGGTAACCACGTTTTACACTACACTGTGCAAAAATTCTAAGAAATGAAAGACTTTCTCAGTAGACTTTCTCTTTCTCAGTGAAACAGGGAATTTGACTCTGATCTTTACCTTACAAAAATTAAGCTGAAACTTCTCCCCCACAAAAAACAAAAGCACCAGCGAAAATTGATTAAGTATAACACAGATAGGTTCAACATCACAAAAGAAGCAATAAAGAATTTTCAAGAAGAAATTAAATTAGCTAATTCACGGAAGTGGAAAGAATTATCCACAGAAATCAACAGGGCAGCAAAGAGCATATTCGGGGCAACAAAAATGAAGAAAAAAATCTGGTGGAATGAGACTTGTGAAGAAGCAGTTGCAGAAAGAATGAAACAATGGAAATGCTCTGGGAGGACTGAACACCTTGATCAATTTAAATTGTAAAGGAAGGCGACAGCAAGGATAATAAAGGGTGCTAAACGATTTTTTGAAAGGTCACAACGTCTTGACATAAAAAACAATTTTCTTAAAAAAAACTGGAAATTTCTATCAGGTGTTTAAAAACCACTTACAGGGCTACAAAGCACCAAGTTTTTGCTTCAGAGATAAAAATGGTAAAATAGGTCTAAGTAATACCCAGAACTGTGAAATACTAAGAAAGTACTTTGAACAACTCTTGAACTGTGACGAACCGAACTGTAAGCTAGAATTTCCAAACCTTCATGAAAACTCAGAAGCAGATCCAACACCTACTACTGAAGAAATTAAAATAGCAATAAATACCCTAAAAAACAACAAAGCTAGTGGAGAAGACTATTACAGCGGAACCCTTAAAATGGGCTCAACCAAAAATTATGGCTAACCTTCAGTTGGTATTTGAGGAAATCTGGGAGACTGAAAAGATTCCAGAAGACTGGAAAGTGGCTCTTATCCATCCTTTGCATAAGAAAGGTGACAAGCAAGATGTAAATAATTACAGAAGTGTATCTCCGTTGCCAGTGGGTTACAAAATATTTTCAACAATAGTACTAAACAAGGTGGAAGCAATGCTTGATAACCATTTGGGGGAATATCAGAGAGGAGGAGGATTTAGAAAGGGCAGATTGTGCTCAGAACAGATTTTCAACCTAAAGTCCATAATCCGGCACAGACTTACAAACTCTAAAGACATAGTTGTAACATTTGTAGATTTTAAAAAGGCCTTTGATTCAATTGACTGGGAAACATTAGACAGTAATCCAAGAATTTGGCATTAAATCTAAGCTAGCAAACCTTATCTGTGAAACGCTCACAGATACCAAATTGAAAGTTAAGTTTCGGGGTGAAATATCTAAGCCACTCCAAGTAAAACCAGGTGTAAGACAAGGTGATGGTTTGTCTCCACTCCTCTTCAACTGAGTCCTGAAGAAAGTAGTAAGAGAATGGAAACACAAACTAAAAGAACATAAGATATTGTCAATAAGACTGGGGAGCAAGAACAAAGGAATTGAAATTTACTGTCTAGCATTTGCAGATGACTTTGCCATTCTTTCCGAAAACGTAAGACATGCAGAAATACAAATCAATCTCCTAGAAAAAATAGCCAACAATGTAGGTATACGAATTTCTGAAGAAAAAACATAATTTATGACAAATATAAAAAATGCTTCTGAATTCCTAGTAACAGTTATTGGACAGGTAAAGAGAGTAAATAAATTCAAATATTTGGGAGAAATAATTCACGAAAATGGACTAGAAAAATTTGCTGTAGAAGAAAGGGTACACAAAATGGAGAGAGCATATGGCATAACCAGAAACATTTACAACAAAAAGTCTCTATCTAAAAACTTAAAAATACATCACTACAAAACAGTAGTAAAACCAGAATGTCTTTATGCAAGTGAATGCTTAGTACTGAACTGCAAATTACATAAAATTGAAGTCCTAGAAAGAAGAATTATTCGCAAAATTCTCGGTTCGATTAGAAACACAGAGGTATGGAAATTAAGAAGTAATGAAGTTTACCGTACTATAGAGAACATTACTATACAGAAACATTACGGAAGAGGCAACTGCTATTTTTTGGACATTAATATAGAATGGATGACAACAGATTAACTAAGCAGATTTTTAACTACCTTTGGAACAAGAAGTCAACAATAGTCTGGATTAAAGAAGTTTGGAAAGATTTAGAAAGAAACAATATAAGTGAAGAGAAGAAGGAGAAAGAGAGATGTTTAAGAAGAATGTGTTAGAAATGGAAGGATTCCAGGGCAGGAAGGAAAAGAAGACAGGATCAAAATGGTCCGAGGAGAGAAAAGTGATACACAGCGAGAAGATGAAAGAGTACTGGAGGAAGAAGAAGGACAGAGGGAGAAGCAATGAAATTGGTGCGTGGTCCCTAGATGACCCAAACGAAAGAAGAAGAAGAAGAAGGAGGAGGAGAAGGAGAAGAAGGAGGAAAAGGAGTAGGAGGAGGAGAAGGAGGAGAAGGAGGAAAAGGAGGAGGAGGAGGAGGAGGAGGAGGAGGAAGAGGAGGAGAAGGAGGAGAAGGAGAAGAAGGAGAAGAAGGAGAAGAAGGAGAAGAAGGAGAAGAAGGAGAAAGACTTTCTCACAAGTATGGTTTGTTCTATATCCTGGTTTGGACATGGCTGTCAAGTATCTTATTGTTAAAATATTCTCCCTCAAATTAGAGCATGCATTCGCTATGATACTTATCATGGAAAAATTTGATTTATTTGCCTGAGATTCAAGTAATAATTCCAGACGATTTTTCAAAATTGTAGAGGCAGGATACTTGAACACGGTGAAGAAGCGCTTAATCTCTGACCCGCAGCAGGTTGCACAGAGTTCAGGGGCATTCAAGTCAATGAATAAACCATTATCAACAATACACCCACATGTCCGATTTAATTCAAACCACTCTTTAAACACTCCTAATACTAATAAGGTCAAAGTGTGAAAATTTCAGCGAAATCGGTTGAGTAGTTTTTGTGCCTACGTACTACACACATTTGCACATTTCCTTTTATTTATATACATATTCAATTGAGATTCTAAATAACTTGTTACTACAGAAAAATTAATAAAAACTGCACTTGTGAATGTGTCATTAGCTTTTGATGAGGCAATGAGCACATCTCTAACATGGGTGTGTTGCTTTCCCTGCTGGTATTACTATCCTTTCCCTGCATATTTCAGGTTGTTTTGATTTACCTTGAGAACAAGATGAGTTCTCCAACGACGACCTAAAGCAGTGGTTTTGTGCTAGGAAACTTAATAGCTGTTGAACACAAATTTGACTAAATGAGAAATTTGACTTGGAACATTAATGTTGCATTTGGCGAAGGAACAACTAGTGAAAAAACGACAAGAAGATGGGCAAGTGGGTTCCTCATGAACTCACAGAAACTGACAGGATGAGATGATTGAAGATCTGACACCTTTACTAAACAAGGTAAAGCCATAAATGCTGACAAATACTGTCAGGAAATAGAGAACATGCACAAAAAACTGTGCACTAAACAGCCAAACATTTGTTAAAAAGCATGGAGTTTTGCTGTCACACAACAACACCAGACCTCACGTCGCAAAAAAAAATGTTGAAAAACTCGCCATGTTGAGAAACCATTGAAATTCTCCCTCATCCTATGTATTCTGCAGACATCTCACCAACAGATTATCATCTCTCCAAACATCTGGATGCATTTTTAGAGGGTACTAACTTCAAAGAAGAAGCAACCATTAAAAAAAGATTTTTGACTCACAATCTCCAGACAAGGAATATTTGCACTTGTTTCATATTGGGAGTGAATGGAAACTATTTTAATTGAACATGTAAATTTTTCCAGAAATAAGTACTGTAATATGCAATTTATTAACGGCCATTTCATTTGCACCAAACCAACATTAATTTAGTAAAGCAAGTTTCACGAAATGTAATCAGCTCTAAAATTATATTTAAAAATAAGAAGCATTTTGTAATCTGGCAAACAAGTTATATTCAAACAGTTGATTTTTACAAAATGTAATTACTGTCTTATGCATCCTATAACTTCCTCAAAACGCTACACTCTACTAACAGAATATTCCTTCTTTTAGGGTTTCTGTAATTTACATTACATTTACTACTGATACAAAACGAAGTATTAGCAACATGATGTTCACTTTCCACTGTCACAAAACTACAATAAAAACCTACACAAAACTTCAGCTTCAACTAGCTGCCCAAGGTAACCTTTAAGCTCTATCCAATAATATAGTACAAAAGGGAGGTCATATTTTTGATAATATTGAATACAAAACTGTCTCTAAAAACAATTGTAAAATTATGTTTCTTTAATTAAGTAAATAAAAAATGTATAAAAACATATGCACTGGACAGAATTTTTGGCATTGTGCTATGATTTCCAGACAGGTGGGGGCACTCACCTTGGGCTGCGGAGGCTTAGAGGCAGCAACACCTGCAGCAAGTGCGGCCTTGGTGCCAGGGGGTGGCGGAGCGGCTGCCATGACGCTGGCAGCCGCAGCTGCGGCTGCAGCAACGACGCCCCCACGTCCGCCCACGGGCTTAGGCCCGATCTTCTCCTTCTCTTCGTCGGGCAACAACCCCTTCACCTTGTGGATCTGGTGGATTTGCTCCTCCAGGGTAATGTTGGCACGGGCAGCACGCGTTGCTGCCTCCACACTCGATGTGTGGCCATCCCAGGTCACCTGCAACCAATTGGAAATGCATTTCAGCTCAACACACAGGACAGACATGTGGCAGCTCAGAAGGGATGAGGAAGAAAATCATGGCTTAGACACAGCAAGTTTTCTGTAGTACTCTAACAGAGCGTTCCTTTTTTTTTCATAGTTTTCAAAGGAAGTTCAGGGAACAAGACGGCAATATTGGCAACGTTGTAAGAAATAAAATAACTGATTCTTGTTTTATATTGGGTCCAGACTTCACTGATACTTGATCCATACATACCGACAAAAAATGTTAATGATAGAAATTATGCATAATGATCAATTAAATGATACAAAAAATTAGCTTTTAAGAAAATTACTCTCTTAAATTTGGTCATGTTAATTTTCTTTTGTAAACATGAATACCCTAGTTTGTAAGAGAAACTCTTCTTACATGAAAATATTTAGCTTGCTATGAGTCTCTTGCTAGTGCTTGCAGTACAAGCTCAACAATTGAGTGAGTTGGCAAACATCTTAAAAGTTATCTTATCTTATTGTAGTGATTGTGATATAAGGTCTATTCTGCAGCAAAATGAACAATGTAATATTTTTGTGAAGAATTAATTCTGCAAAACTCAATGCAGAAGAAAAACAAAATAAAATAAATGCAAAGACCTTTATAACTACATAAATTGCAACTTAAGTACTAGAGTGGGCATAAGAAACTTTGCCAGGCACATAAATAAAATATTTACGAGAGAAATACTATTTATGCAGATGTGATGCAAGCAATATTTATCTTTTCCCCACGTTGGATTTTTGCAAATGATAAAAAATAAATAAAGAAATAAAAAAAATAATAATAATTTTAAAAAAACAAAAAAAACACGCACATCAAGAATTTAACATCCAAAAAAGCCCACTTTAATTTAGATTTGTTTTTTATGGGTAAAACAACATTAGAATGCAACAGCAAAAATGCCGCCGTCAAGTACGTGGTAAATGGAGCGCAAAAAAAATACCGTAAATACTCAAATATATATTTACCTGCATATATTTTTCAAAAATCACTAGCTGAAAATTGGGTTGCAGGTAATATTTGCGCAAGGTTGGTACCGCAAACTTGAAGTGTGTTGCACATGGTTACGTGGAGGCATGGTTTATTCTTTGGGTTTTTATAACGTGGTGGGTCACGGCCAGCCTTTACAAAGGGTGCGGGTAATATTCGAGAATACACAGTAGCAAAAATTGGGTGTCCTGCAATTGCATTTGAGAATACTTAAGTTTCTTTCTCCTTTGTTGCACGACATGCATGTCATGTTGTCACATCAGGTAAGAGAAATTGTTGATTAACATAATCAAATATCTGCATTTTACAGTCAAAACCGAAACTGTTTCACTGTTTTTGGATTTTCCCCACAGTTTCTAGGAAACTAACAAAGCCAAGGACACCTCTCACACGGCCAAAGCCTGCTTAGTTTTCTTTCAATTAATTCTTGTATTCAAAATTCCCAAAACATTTTCTACAAATAGAATGGCATTGCTTTTTTAAGGCTAAATGTACCGACACTAGTTCAATTTGTCGCCACCACGTGGCAGCACCAAGTTTAGTGAATTTTACTTTACCGATTACGTCTGAACAAATGGTCCGATTTTCGATCTGTAAACGGCATTTGACTCCTGTTTATAATAGAATTTACGCTACGAAGCCCTTTTTCCAAAAAAACTAGCAGAAACTCGATTTTTAAACTTTTTCTCGTACTTCCGGGAACAATTTCAAAAATGTGGGCTTATAGCGCGATGGCGACACGCTTCCAGAATCCAACGCCGTGTCAAACATGCAAATCGGATAAATAGGAGCGACGGTAAGTGAAATTTCGAAAAACACCTCACCCCACTCCCCCTTCCCTTTCCCCTTCCACGCCGCCGGGACATCCGCCCCTTGTGGGCCGGGCGGCGCGGCGAAGCCGGCACGGGCGAGCCGGCGCGGCGACGGGCTCTTGGCTGAACTTTCGGGGCAGCAAGCCAGACACCCTGTCACTTCGTTGATGCTTCCGTCACTTCGCATCCCAAGATATTTTTAACCCAAATATGAAACTAGTGATGCTGTAATAGGGGCAAACGGTCTCGTATCATCTTTAATAGTAGTATAAAACTATTATCTTATTCACATATTCCATCTTCCTTCGAATACCATCATAAGAATGTCTGAGGTATCACTCAAAACACCGATCCCGCTTTGGTGCTGATTAAAAAAAAATGAACTAATTGCGTAAATATCACCCATATTCCATCTCCTCACATTGTATTTTAGATATATTTTACTTCTAAGATCTTCCATTACCATTTCACTACCGGAAAGAACAAGCAGAGATAACGCAAGAGCTCTTTTATCCTACGACTCGATTTATCATTTCAAAACGGCGTTTGTCACCTTGATAGAATTCACCTGGTTAATTCTCTCTTCCAAGTAAAACAGCCGAATCGAATTTTTAAAACGTTTTCGTACTTTAGGACAAATTGCACATACTTTCTCATAGTAAAGTATTCTAATTTCTTTGGTCTGGGTCAGTTTTACCATCTTTCCCCATCTTGTGACATCTTGCTGACATCTATCGCCGCCCAAAATACATTTTTTGAACTTTTCTCATTTTTCAGCTTCTTAATGGTAGATACGAAATATTACTTTTAGGATATTAAAGAAGAGTAAAACTTCGTCCTATATAGGAATTTTCATTGATAAATTTGGAACCGCTCTTAAGAAAATGGCGTTTAAGCGTAAATGCGAAAATGGAAGCATCGGAATTTTCACAAGAATCTTTCGAGTTTTCGAACAACTTCATTTGGTGACATTTAAAGCACTTCTACTCACAAATGTAATAATGTATAAAATTTCTGGAAATGTGAACATTAATGGCGTGAGAGACACTTAAAAAATACATTTATCTTGAAATAGATTTTCCGCAGCATTACATAACTTTGTGTAACTAACACGAGAAAGTAACTAGTGGTGCTACAGAATGGCACAGATTTTCCCGTATTAGTTTTCAATTTCCTATAGTCTCAGCCAGCTATTCGGACTTTGTCGTAGTAAAATTTACTATTTTGTTGGCATGGGCTAGATTTATGGCCTTGCCCCATCTTGCCACCAGCCATTTAAAGCACCCAACATATTTTTAGGTTTTTTCAATTTTTCGGTTTCCTAATGGTAGATTGAAAATATTGCTTTTAGAAATTAAAGAAGACTGAAATCTTGTCCTTTACAACAATTTTCATTCATAAACTTGAAACCGTTTTTAAGAAAAGGGTGTTTAAGCATCTGTGTCAATGCGAAATATGAAGCCCTTTTTCACAGGAATCTTTGAGTTTTTTTTAAAAAATTTATTTTAAGATATTTTAAGCTCTTCCATTCACAAATGCAATAATGTTTATGAATCGCTGCAAATGTGCATACAAGGCATGCGAAATATTTAAAAAATACATTTGTGTAAATTTTGAAGAAAAACAACAACAAAATAATACAACAAAACCTTTTTTGTTTCCTTAGACAGTGCATTTCGCACTATAAGTACAAAAACTTTGAACGAAAAATTTGGAACCTTTTTCAGAAAAAATTGCCGTTTGAGCGTTTCTGAAAATGCGAAATTTCGAGTTCATTTCAAAAAAAATTTTTAGTTTTCGAAAAACTTTAAATGATATAATTTAAAGCACGTGTGCTCATAAATCTAATAATGTGAACAAATCGCCGATAATGTAAATATAATCGACGTGACAGGCTATTCAAAAAGTTTCATTTGTGTTATTTTCGCAAAAACAAAGAATAGAGCAAAATAGCGTTTATGTCATCTCTTAAAGTACATTTCGCAATATCCCTACCAATAGTTTAAAGGAAAAAAATGGAGCCGATTTTGAAAAAACCTTGCTTTGTTATCGTTTAAAGTTGCATATATTGCACACAAGATTGCGCCAAAACTACAAAAATTGTTTTAAAAAAATTCATGACCTTAATGAAAGAACTAATTATGTACAACAAATTTCTTAGAAAGGAAAAGTCTCTATCGTCAATATTGTAATTGTAGGAAACGCCGAAAAAATTCAATCTTTTGCAATTTTCGAAAATTCAGTTATCAGTGAAATCGGACCTAAGCCATGTGCATTTTATTCCATTTTTACGAGAAATATAAAGAAAAAATTTGGAGCCATATTTGAGCAATTACTTAAAATATCCGGGGGGATTCGTGTAATGTATCTCCAAAAAGTAATGCACGTTTTTGAAAATTGCAGAGCTTCGACTGACAGTAGATCGACAGCAGTTTTTTTTCCAGTTTGGAAAAATGTGTACGCAGTGTAAACGCTAATGTTGTTCACATACACCAGAGAGACTGACGGACGTTTTTCCGTCAATCAATTTTTCGGTATTAAGGACCCACAAAACATGGATTCTGGCTACACCACGAGTTACAGGAAGTAATTTGCTATACAACAACAGGATTTATCCACATTTTCATTACCAGGACTCGGCTTTGAGAGTTTTCCTGCGCACGATATAACTTTCTCTTCGTATGAAGATTGAGAAGAGAGATAAAGTAAAATAAATGTTCACAATTTGAAATTCCATTAATAAAATATTAATTATATCGAATTTAAAAGTTACTACTTTTTCTGCCTACTGTTTTTTTTATTTCTCTCTATCAGCAATGAAAACAAAGAGATGCACGTAGAAAACTCAGAGACGAACAGAAAATCTTTGAAGCACTCTGTTCGAAATCTTTATGTGCAGCACATAGGAATGTCAGCAATTCTGAATTAGTATTAGACAAAATACGCTCATTGCTAAAATATAAACACACATTTAAATAAAAACTATTTTTCAAAATTAATTAAATATATTTTCGGAAATAATTTCAAGAAAATTTGGTAGATTTGTGAAAATATCTTAATAATTAATAAATAATAAATATACTGTTAAGCAGATATTAAATGATCAGCAAAATATGTAAAATACGTAATACAGTATAAAATTTGTAACGAAAAATTTAAATATTTTGTTAGGATTGCAACAGTTCGCCAAGATTACAAAATGAGAACAGTAGACAAAACATATGTAATCACATTACATCCGGACTTTAGCCATGAGATCGTCAAGCAGTACCGCGAAACAGAATTTTGACGTTACTGAAGATCATTTTTTTACATGACTAGAGAAGTCTATTTATCCGATTTCAGTGTATGATATGCCGTTAGATTCAGGGTGCATCTCGCCAGCGCGCTATTTTACCACTTTTTCAAATATGTCCGCAAGTATAAAAACATTTTAAAAATTCGATTCGGCTGTTTTTCTTGGAAGAGGGAATTAACCAGGTGAATTCTATCAAGGTGACAAACGCCGTTTTGAAATGATCAATCGAATCGTAGGATAAAAGAGCTCTTGCGTTATCTCTGCTCGTTCTTTCCGGTAGTGAAATGGTAATGGAAGATCTTAGAAGTAAAATATATCTAAAATACGATGTGAGGAGATGGAATATGGGTGATATTTACGCAGTTAGTTCATTTTTACTTTCCCGTATACGTACGTATACACGGAGTGATATACGTAGTATAGGGAAAGTTATGTAATGCTGCGCGAAAAAATGGCCAGTTTTCGGCGGAAAAAAAATTAATTGCCGGGCCGTGAAAACGAATAAGTGGATAAAAACAGTTGCTAAATTAAGAAAAAATCCTCTATCTCGTGGTGTGGTCAAAATCCATGATTTGTTGCTTCTTTATACTTAAAAATCAATTGACGGCATTCCGTCCGTCTGTCCGTCTGTGGTCAACGCTAGCGTCTAAACCGTTCGGTCGATTTTCTTCAAAGTTGATATTCCCCAGTCGATCTGATTCTAGTCGAAGCTTTGTGATTTTGAAAAAGATTCTTTAAAATTTGGGGGTACTTTATATGAAGCCCCCCCCCCCGGGGATTTTCAACATTTTCTCAAAAACGGCTCCAAATTTTTTCTTTAAATTTCTTGTATGAATAGAGGAAAATACACTTTTTAACATGGCATAGGTCCGATTTTCACGTACAACTCTGAATTTTCGAAAATTGTGAAAGTTTGAATTTTGTTCGGCGTCTTTCTCCAACTACAAAATTGAAGATAGATTTTTTCTTCAAATAAAATTTGTTCTGCATATCGAGTTCTTTAATAAAGGTCATGTAAATGTTTTTCACAATTTTGGTAGTTTTCGTGCAATATTGCGTGCAATATGTGCAATTTTAAAAAATTACAAAAACAAAATTTTCTCAAAAACGGCTCCAAATTTTTTCTTTAAACTTTTGGTAGGGATAGTGGTAAATGTACTCTATCAATGACATAAAAGCCATTTTGGTCTATCGGTTGGTTTTTTCAAAAATTACCAAAATGTAAATTTTTTTACTTGTCTCTCACGTCGTTAATATTTACATTATCGGCGATTTTTTTACATTATTATATTTACGAGTATATATGCTTTAAATAATGTCAAGTAAAGTTTCTCGAAAACACTACCGTTTTCTGTGGAAAGTAGCTCAAATTTCGGCATTTTCAGAAATGCTCAAACGTCATTTTCTCGTATATGGCTGCAATTTTTTTCTTGAAACTTTTGTAACGGATAGTGCTAATTACACTTATTAGTATAGCGTGAAGTTTATTTTGAGTTTTTTTTTGTTTTTTTCAAAAATTATATAAATGTAAATTTTTTGAAAGATCTCTCACATCTTTAATATGCACATTATCCGCAATTTGTAAAGATGATTATATTTGTGAGTGTAAGTGCTTCAAATAACTTCAAATAAAGTATTTTGAAAACTCAAAAATGTTCTGTAAAAATGAGCTTCAAATTTCGCATTTTTAGTAGTGCTAAAACGCCATTTTCTCTTAAACGGCACATAATTTTTAAAAGAAAATTGCCATTTACGGCTAGGTTTTTGTGTTCTTTAATATTCTAAAATTAATGTTTCTGTTCTACCAATAGGAAACCGAAAAAATTAAGAAAATGACAAAAAAAATGTACTTTTGGCGATGATAGATGGTAGCTGGCAAGAAAGAGTATGTGGCAATTCCGAATAGCTAGCGAAGACCCAGGAAAATAGAAAACTAATACGGGAAAGTCTGTGCCATTCTGTTTCTGTTTTTTGACAAATAAATAAATAAAATAAAATACGGTCATACTTAATTTTTTTCAAAATACGAGTAGTTTTCTTTTATTTTGTGACAAACGTAATAGGCCGCTGTAAATTTACTGCGCTTCGGACAGCTGGATGCGTCGTAAATTAGAATGTGTAATTTTGTATATTATTTCTTTCTTCGTTTTTTACATTCGAACTTTGTTATAGACTTACACATTAATATTTTAGAAATTGTTTATTTTGAAATATTTGAAATAAGTAAAAAGAATTAATAGCTCTCAGAATAGCGACAATGCAGGGTCTGCAACAATGGAATTCACTTTGCGCTCGCGAATATCTGTGAATTAGTGTCATTGTTGTGACCTAATGGAGCTGTATGAAAAGGAGTTATAATTGTCTAATTTATGTTGATATTTGCAGGCAAATATTTAGTTTTGCACCAAATGCTGTACCATTTGTAGTGAGTAGAGAATTTGTTGCATCGTGCCCGTTTCGAGCCCGTCGCCGCGCCGGCTCGCCCGTGCCGGCTTCGCCGCGCCGCCCGGCCCACAAGGGGCGGATGTCCCGGCGGCGTGGAAGGGGAAAGGGAAGGGGGAGTGGGGTGAGGTGTTTTTCGAAATTTCACTTACCGTCGCTCCTATTTATCCGATTTGCATGTTTGACACGGCGTTGGATTCTGGAAGCGTGTCGCCATCGCGCTATAAGCCCACATTTTTGAAATTGTTCCCGGAAGTACGAGAAAAATTTTAAAAATCGAGTTTCTGCTAGTTTTTTTGAAAAAAAGGGCTTCGTAGCGTAAATTCTATTATAAACAGGAGTCAAATGCCGTTTACAGATCGAAAATCGGATCATTTGTTCAGACGTTATCGGTAAAGTAAATTCCTGCTGATGGTGCTGCGATCTATTGAATTTTCCTACAAGTTTTTTTCGGTACATTTAGCCTTAACCTTTCTCAAGTCACAGCATTTTAATAAGTACCACAGGTTGCAATTTTCTCATTTGTACTCTCAGTTACCTATTTTGTCTTTCCTCGAGTCTGTCTACTCCTGACATCCTATCTCTTATGCTATTTATTCCTTGAAGTCTAAAAGCCAGACCACTTTCCTGTTGCCAGTAATGCACGTTTTTGACACTCAGTGTGTACCTGTTGACCGAAGTACAACTCACTACCGGTCTAGTGATCATTTTCACAATCAAGAGAAATTCAGCCCTTTACTTATTTCCAAGTTTATTTGAAAATATTAGGCCAAGAACAACTAAAGGGGCACATGTTGAACAAGTGCCAAATTCCTAGCCTGTCATTTAATTTGAAATCTTGCTTGCATTCGTAAAACCAGCACACAATTTCTCATATCAGCAAACCTACTCCATTCACATCTAGCCTACCAACTGAAGATAGGCCATGTACTTGCTTTTTATGCATCAGAAAAGAAAATAAGATGATGTGGCCTCATTCTGTGGCAATGCTTGTCAAAGATATACTTCTGGGCACCATTCAAAGAAGAAAATTGCTTGAAATAATTGTGACACATCTGCGAATGATTCATTAAAAAACGTGCCTTCATTAAGATAAACAAAATAAAAAGCAACATACATCCTCATTAATACTGATAACACTAAACAGTGCATGTTTCAAATATAATAATGCCTAATGTCATATGCTAAAAAAGTGCAAATAAGATCCTACTTTTGGAGTGGTATTTACATTGTCTCTTTGCTTTGTTAAAAAATTTGGTTTTATGCAAAGATATTTTAAAACAGTTCATAGATGAAAGTATACAAATATTTGAACATACTGAATGTAACAACGATAGTTGTAAAAATTATTTGGAAATCCAGTGTTGTAACAAATAATGCGTGACTGATGGTGTTACAAATTAGAATTGGAGGAAGGTTCTTTGAAAGAAGTCTATTGGAACCGGAGGAAATCTTTTGAAAGATGTCCTTAAAATGAAGTACAAAAAGACTGTCTACACATAAAATCTGGTGCAGAACATTAAGTGAACCCTAACTTATGTGAACACATGACACTACTGCTTTCAAATTACAAGTATTTACTCTACTCAATATTTCACTTTAAAACAGAAAGTCTGTGGCTATATATAAATGGAAATACTTATATCAATACAGACAATTCCAAACATTTGAATAATACAATCAAGAAGCATAAACGCAGAGTATCCAGAATAAGGCAGAATTCTCACCTTCTCTTCTTTACGCTTGTCTTCTTCACCAATCTTCTTACCAATGGCTGTTTCTTCATCTCCCACACCAAAGATATCGGTACGTCTCTCAGCAAGTTGTTTCAAGCTGGCTTCAATTGCAGAACCTGTCAAACAAAGAATTCATTCATTTTCATAACTTCACATTCCAAATATAAACAGAAATATACAAAAAGTCACTTATTTCATATAATATTAATATGTACTGACATCTGTCTATAGGAAATACAAACGTTTTCCACATTGACCAAAATTATTAATTTTGAAAGATTTCTATCCCTTATCCACAACAGCCTAGGGTAGGTTAAATACATGGATCTTACCTGGTGCATACACAGACTCTTGATTCATCTTCTCCTGAATTTGCCTGTCCCGTTGTTCCACCCAGCGTGGATCCAGCAATCCAATGCGCATATGTTCTTGCACTTTACTGGCTGGAATCTTTTCACCAGTAATTGGAGAGATAAGGAATTCATCAGGTGCTGGAGGCCGTGATGATTTGACAGCTACAAAGAGAAAAACAATTTTAAAAAGCATTCTCATTAAAAATAAATTTGTCCTTGAATTTCTTTCTTCTTGTTGAAAGTAAATAGCCAATTCTGTAAAATTAAAATTAATTTCTAAAAAAAATCCAAAAAATCACGACTACACATTACCTTGCTTGGGATCATAGTTCTTCTTGACAAGCACTTTATCTGGAGCAGGAGGAAGAGGAGGAGGTTGCTGCAGGTGCTCTTTGGAGGCAAACTTCTTGCTGCCTGTGCTCAGGGTTGGTGTAGAAGCCGAACTTGCATCTTCCTCATCACTCGATTCTTCCTCCATGTCTTGAACCTTTACAAAAACATTGCAAGGAAATTATCTCACGAACATGTGAAATGTTAACTTAAGAATATGAAGATTAATATTTCGATTTTTTAGCCAATTTGAACCAATATGAAAATAGAATTCACAATAAGTCAAAGTATAGTGATATACTTTATAAGCTCGCAAACAGTCCAAGAGTTATGATTTCCCACCTGAGTATTGTCTCTGGCTTCCTTTGCACTTTGATCCTCATCTGTTGCCTGCTCATGTGGCAGTCCTTCATGTTCTCCTGGAGGATGAGGATGTGCAGGTGGTGCTGGATGAGCCCGCTGCGCAGGAGGGCGGCGTTCACGCTCACGAGGAGCCTCACGCTCCCCGTCACCTTCTTCACGCTCTCCTCTACCCCTACCTTCACCCTCCTCTTCGCTATCTACCTGCATCTCTACATCTTCACCATCTTCCAACCTTTCCTGTAAATCATAATGACAATCTTTACAATTGAATATTATGTTATCATTCTTTCTAATAGCTACAAAAAAGATAAATGTTCTAAAGAAAGTAAAATTTAAAATACACCTACACACCAGTATTTCACGTATTTGATCATTTATTATCTCCTAATAAATCCTAAAAAACAAGGCTGTAATAAAGTGTGCGTGTGTGTGTGCGTGTGTATATATATATATATATATATATATATATATATATATATATATATATATATATATATATATATATTTACACAAGTACACAAAAGTATCAAAGTATCAAAAGAATCATTTGAATATTCATATATATATATATATATATATATATATATATATATATATTTACACAAGTACACAAAAGTATCAAAGTATCAAAAGAATCATTTGAACATGCAAAAAAGAAAATTTAAAAGTTGATAACTACCTGCATCAGAACTCTAGCACCAACTTCATCTGGTGTTGTGGGAGGTGGAAAATTGCCATGTTCAAAAGGCTGATAATCAACGGTTTCTACCACTACAAAGTCATGCCAATCAATTTGTGCATATGCCACTGAAACACAATGTACAGAAAAAATAGAGATTATTTATTAATTTGCTTTTACATCTTTAATACTTGATAAACTTTCTCTTCTAATAAGGAGAAGGAAAGTAATTAAAATTGAATAAAGAAATAAATAATCATGCCTTAATGCTTATGTTAAATTCATTAATCGATCTGGTTTTTTGTCCAGTTTCCCTCATCCTTTGAGAAAATGCTGAGATGGCCCCTTATTTTCTTTCTGGACATAAACATAACTTCACTACCTGTGCATGTTTTCTTGTGTTCAATGGGGAATATACTTATTCAAATAATCGTTCTCCAAGTTCTCATGACAGTAAGTCTATTCTATCATGAAGGGGATGATAAAGAATAATAGCTGAAATCTGTAGCTGATTTTCCTTTAAAAATAGTTTTAATTATATGGGAGATAATATTTTATTACCTCTTCTTGCCCCCCCGCCCCCAAGCTTGTTGTTATCTGTATACATAATTCAACTTAATATGTATGCGAGTTTGGGCAGAAACCCTAGAACTAAAGAAATAGTTCTCAGATTGCACTTCTCCCAATAGTTCGGTTTTTAGCATTAAATAAATAAATAATTGCTGAACTTGTTTGTACTTTTTGCCCACTAACTACACGGTTGACCCAACCACTAAGTTATCAGCAAATTTAATTATGATTTAACTATCTCTTTGACTTATTCACAATTTAACTGAAAAAACCTACTAAGCATAACTACAGAAAAATTGTAACGCTTATATGCGCACTTTGGAAATCCTACAGAATCACCAATAAAACTTGAATAAAATTCTTAATGATTAAATTAATTCGCATGTCCACAACTCTAGTCTAAATTTAAATTCAATTTGATAGAATATTCTCCAATTCTCAGTTAATCAATTTATAAACACAATTCCCAACTCTCAGTACTAATTATGTTTTTACTTGCTAATTATGGTTTTGACTGGCTAAAATGGAAAAAACAATTGTCCACCTCTGACGATTTCATCAATCAATATCATCAAAATACAATCAAAATCTGCAGTTTTAAATCATTTGTACAAATTGCTTCATTTTTAAATCAAATGGATATTAATTCTATATTTGTATTTTAAACAGGGTTAAGAGCCTGGGATATACTAATATACTTTACTAATAACCCACGCTTAAAAGCCTGGATCATTAATGTGTGTACATACATATACACAGTAACATAAGATGACTGGTGTATTCAATTTAAAACAAAATTTTCAACTCAAAATCTTGTAAATGTAATACTGCTGAACAGAGAATTATCCTCCTTACCCAAGGGTGATTCAGATTAAATACAAAAACGTAGAATTTTGTAATTATTAAGAAACCAGCAGATGTAAATGTAAACTGCAATGCATGTAACCATCCTGCATAATTCAAAAAGGTGTCCTAGACTACTAAAACATAGTTTTCGTGTCCTAGCTAAAGATCCGAGTTATGTTTCTTAGGTCATTACCTACAAAACAAAACCTACTGGAACCTTCTTTTTCATATTCTAACGAACTCAAACCTTCTCTTTCAACCTCGCATTTTGCGAATTACATGTTTGCAGCAGCAGGAACATAAATTCTTATAATGATTTGTAACTAAATTTTTAATCAACCATGTTCTTTAGGTAGGGCCGTGAAATGAGGCACAAGATTGTGGCAAACATCTAGCGGTTAGCGGCCAAGTTGGATAGAAGCCAGCAGTCAGTGGAGGCAAAGCCCAGAATGTGGTCTACATTAGATGTTTGCCACAATCTTGTGCCTCATTCAATGGCCCTACCTATATAACATGGTTGATTAACAATTTTTTTTAAATCAAGATAAGAATTTATGTACCTGTAGATGCAAAAATGTAGTTCACAAAATGTTATTTTAATAAATATAAAACATGTTATTTTAATAATTAAAATATATACAATATAATTGACTGGTTCCATATTGATTGGCATTCCACTGATTGTCTCAAAATTGAACAAACTGAAAAATTACAAAAAGGAATTATTTCTGCAAATATTGAAAAAAATTAAAGAAAAAAGACTATGTTCCCATGTCAAGCAGCATAACGCTTCATCAAACCCCCTCCCCATCTCTTTGGCATTTTATAATTTACGGATGACCTCTAATCTGCAATATATAAATAGAATTAATCCTAAATATTTCCCCTTTATGAAATAATGGTTGTTAAACAATCAATTTTTGTGTGAAGAGAAATCTTGAAATAACTATTGTGCTCTAATGATTAATCAATTTGATTAATCCATGGATTAAACAAATAATCATTTACAATATAATTTGTTAAAATAATAGGCAGCAGAAATTAATAAAAGCCACTTCAATGAGGTTATTTGAGAATAGTTTGTTTGATGCAAGTACAATTACCTCGTTCCTTCTCAAGTTCTTCTTCTTCCCGTCGACGCTGCTGTTCTTGATACTTAAGCCATTCAGCACGGTACTTTACTTGGTCCAGTACTACATTCATTGAAGAACATTCTTCTTTCAGTCTGAACATCAAATCCTTTGGAGGTATAAGCACCTAAACATACAAATGCAAACACCTAAACAACAAATGTTTTATAGAGCAAGGCAAAACCTGAGAGTATGTATTTTGCTATTTTTCTTAAGCTTTTCATAGTTGAAACAACAAACCAACAAATACACAAATAAAATAGTGATTTCAACAACACAAATGATGTGTAGGAGAAATATCATGTATATAGTACTACTAGAGAGCTGCAGTCATGTTTTCTGAATAAATATGGGGATTTGTTTTAATTTTACACCACATTTTCAAGAAATGCTGCATCCCTATAAAACTCAAAAACAAAACCCAAACTTTATGATATCTAATTTCAAGAATCTTGAAATCAAGAAATCAAGAAATTTGAACAATTTCAAGAATTATAAATCCAAGACACAACTGCCTTAAAATTCTGATTTCAAAAACTTGCCCCCTGCAAACATTTAGTTGACACATTTTTAACATGACAATAAAAATTAGATTTACCTTTGTGTACTGTTCTAGAAGTTTGGTGAAGTATTGAAAAAGAGAATGTTGTGGACGCAAGAAGTCAAATTGGTAATTTCGTTGTTCTCTATTCATGAGATTTGTCAAGAACTGTCGTCCATTTCTGGCTACAAATTGAGCCGTTAGCTTCACGATATCCCTTTAAGAATTAAAACAAAATTACTAACAGAAGACTCAAAACACATCTAAAAAATGTTTAAAGAAAATATCTTCAGTATTTAGTATTTAGTGATTATATATTTCACGCCACTTACAAGTCAAGAGCAGATATTGAAGGAGGATCTGCTATAAATTCAAATTCAGGAGGTGGATCTTTAGGAATAAATGGTTGTTCTGATACTTGTTTCAAAATTTCCTGTTGTTTCTGCTGTGCAGCTGACAAAATAGCCTTTTGCTGAGGAGCAGGGGGTCCCGGTGCAGTTGCATCCTGTCCTGAACATTGCACAATTTTTATTAGTCACCAATTTTAAATTTTGAACACAATATTCCATACAAATCAATTTACCTCTTCCTTCACGAAAGTCTCTGACTTTATGTTGATAATATGAATGATATGGATCTCCAAAATTCAAGAAGTTGAACTTTGGATTACCAATTTCATTCTGCCTGATTCGAGCTTCAAACTCTGGTCCATTTCTGGCAACAAAGCTTGCAGTTTTATCGACGATATCTTAATCTGAGGTAAGGAAAAAACTTGCCTGAACATGCAAATCTGTGGAGCAAAACATGTCATTTCAACACAGTTAATTGTTATGCTGTTTCAAGGATACTTCTCACCTCAGGTGGAGGATAAATAATCCCCACTATAGGTTGAGTTGCAGGAGCTTCATTTTCTTGGGGTTCAGGGGGTGCAGGTGCAGGTGGAGGTGGAGCCACAGGGGCTGGAGCCACCTCAATGGAAGGCATTTGAATGCTGGAAACGCAGATATTTTTGATTTATTTACTACAGTGCACATTGTTGCATGTACATTTTCATTCACTAGCATGCATAAAAAAATGTTTTTACAGAAACTACACAACATAGTCGATTTGGCATTTTACTACGTACCACGCAAGTGCACTACAAAGAAGAAATGATCACTCGTGCCGTATTACAAGTAAATACAATCTACCGAACTATAACCTATACACCACAGATTCGACAGCTTTTGTTAGCATGTGAGGGCTTGTGGGTTGTTTATTTCCTTCGGTCACAGTCGTTTGTTTTCGGACGTGCACGAACTGTGCACGAACGTCAATTGATAATCTTCCGCGGTCCAGCCCTGACACTTGTGATAATAGCGGAGCAGATGTGCGCCCTGGAATGTAGTGCAACAATGCGCTAACCAATAACAACTCTAAACTTCGTTCAAAGATTTCTTTCTGCCTTCTTAGAGTTGGCGTTTAACTGCCGTTCTGTTTTGTAATATAATTTCCTGTCACTATAATTATAAAGAATCCTGCGCAATTTGGCTAATTTCTGCTGTTAGTGGCACTTCTGGACATTTTATCCTTTTAATTAATTTTGGTGTGTTTTGTTAGTTTTGTCAATTCACAAAATTGACAAAACTTTGTATTTTTCTTCGATGTATTGACAAATTTTGTCACCGTCCTTCCGTGTTTTGGGAAAAGTAGTGCTCTAAATTTGACATTCCCTATTAAACAAATATTAATAGATTTTGGAAATTTTCTCTCATTGTTATATGAATAAAGAATGTTGAAAGGGCAAATATGCAAAGCTTGTGTCGATGATTTGTCACTGACAACAATTACCCGCTTCTTTAGTCATCGCGGCAGAAATTGGAAGTAAGGCGAGAACCAATGAGGACGAGGAGTACTAATACAGTTGTGTGTCGTTCGGGCGGGAAATAAAATCACCGTTTGAGTTCCTGGAGATAAAAAGTTAAGAAAATGGAGGGAATTATTCCATGGTCTAAATTTCGGCAAATCAATCCAATACCCTCGTTCGTTCGCAGGTAAAATGATATATACTCATTATTTTTCTTTTAGATTAAACGACTGACACCCACTCTATCCTATATTAATGTTCAAGAACAATTATTACGCACGCATTAAAATATATTAAAAATAAGGGCAAATCCTAATGACAGCGCGATTAACATTAAAGGTGATTTTACTACATTTAACAATAAATTTTTCAATAATATTTGAAAATTCTGTGTTTGCATTATCATTCTTGATAGAAAATAAATCGATACAAGAAAATGAAGATAAGAGTAGATATAGAACTGTGTTGATGGTGTTAAAATATAATAAATAGAGCCCAGAAGTTTGACAAAATGTCTTCCTGTTGTTACGACTTAAAGATTTTTGACTACAGAATCCCTTCACGGGTCTTCTGAAAGGGTTTTGGATTATTTTTTGCTCTTTTTTAAAATTTAAATTTCGACTAGGGAGGTGCGTTCAGGCAGGAAGGGTTGATCTAGGACTTCATGGTAATAGAGTGTTAAACATTTCTTGAAATACATACGATGCCAGCCAAAATTCTTTGATTTCTTTCATTGACTCCGACGGTTTACTTAGCCCACAGGGAATCCTATACCACGTTTGAACCCCCGATGTCCTCCGATCTCTATACACAGTGTCTGGGGAAGAAATGTCGAAACTTCGGAGAAGAGCTCTTAAGACAATTTTAAGCATATTTTGTCCAATAAACTCCTTAGATATTCCGAATGGCTGAGGCGCTTTAAGCACTCAAAAGTTGGTTTGAGACAATATTTTCTAAAAAAAAATGTGCATTGCAGAGATATATAAACACTTCAGAAACATGTAAATTGTTTATTATTTACAAAAAAAAACGAATATATTTGTTCACAAAGAAAAATTAATTCAGAAATAAAAAATGTAGTCGAATTAGGTGCAATTTTCTTTCTGAACAAATAAATTCATTTCTTTTGCCGTTTATTTCATGTTATTTATGACCCCTGCAATTATCATGCTGGGATAGCGAAGAGAAGGTTAAGAGGGAGGAAAGGAAGGATATAGGAGGAACGGCGCGAAGAAGTACGGGCCACTAACTTGGCCCAATGGTTTTTGCTTTGCCTCGACATTCTGTACATTCTTATATCTCACTTCGATGCTCCGGAACAGCGGAGGTCAGACAGCTACTAGAAAGCTCAGAGAAAGATCATAGAGGAAACACTAATACCTCGGTAAGATACAATACTAAGATCACAAACGATGGTTGTGATTACATTTGGAATTCATATTTAGAGGTAATTTGATTTCTTAATGAATATTCACTGTCCATATGGTTGGTATATACTCTATCTCACAAATTGAGCAGGTGTTAACCACAATGTTAGACTCGCACGTGTCTGAAGGTCGAGTCTATTATTACTTTAGGTAACGTATTATGTGATTACTGACCTTCACATTCACATGGTATGGAATGCTCGAATAATTTTAATCGGTTATGTAAATGCAGTAGGAAAATAAATCTGAGATGGTCGTGTTGTTCACAAAGGGAATTAAAGAGATGAACTATCGATGTAGTTTGTAAAATGCAAGATTGAAAAAAAATCTATTATTTTAAATGATGTTAAAAAATTATAATCGGCACGTTCCATTCGCATTAAACTTTCTGATTGCAATTGCATTAGAGCACAATTCATAATGCTCATTGGGGCTAACAAGTATCGGGCAAGATATTCGCCCGATTTCAGTAATCATATTTTGTTTTTCCATTTCTTCTCTTTTGGGGGAAGCAAGTACGAAACGTGAATACATAAAATGTTGAAATCGTTCATTATTTTACTGATTGAAAAGGTTGCCGAGCTGAGCAGTAATATTCCCACGCCTCATATGCCTGCAATTCGAGAAACGTGTCTTTAAAACTATTTTAAGACAGTTACTCCCGTTTGAATTTAGGCGACAAAAAAAAACAAGTGAAAGGACGCAAAAATCATCAGACCAAAACAACCAAGGCTCTCCTTCCTCGTAAACAGTGGGACGGGAACACGAGCGGGTTGAGAACTCGAGGACAGGACGCGAGCGACGGTCGCAAGCCGGGCGGAGGGGCGTCCGATGGCGGCCGACGAGCGCCGAGGGCAGCCGAAGGTCGCGGCGTCGCGTCGCGACGCGTCGTTCTCGCGCCGCTCTCGCCAGGCTCTCGCCCCGCGCGACGCCGTGGACCCGCGCTTCGCCGCCGCGCCGCGCCGCCCGCTCCCCAGCGCGCCCGCCGCCCGGCCCGCGGCCCGGCCCGGCCCGGCCGGCAGCCGGCGCGACGCGGCTCGCCGCGAGGCAGCGCGCCCTGCCGCGGCCGCTTCCGCCCGCCGTTCAGAGAGCGCGCTGCGGTGGCCGCGCGGCCGCCTCGACCACGTGCTCCGGGCCGCGCCGCGTCGCGTCGCGAAGCCACGCCGGCGTGGCCTCGGCGGGAAAGCGAGCGAGCGACCCACGCCTCCCTCTCGGGCAACGCGGGACGCCGCCGCCGCCGCCGCCGTCAGCCGCCGCCCCCGCCGCTGGCAGCTCGACCGCATTAGCCGCTATTGGCTGCGCCGCGCGCTGTTATCTGCTCGCCTTCCGCAGCCCTATCGTTTGTACACAGATGCAGTCTCCGAAACACCCGCAGAGTGCCGTTTACGGACTAATTTGTTAACACCTCGACCCGCTCCTTTATTATTTTCCTGTTCCGAAACTACAACGGCTTGGATAGAAATGTCGCGGTACTTTCTTCTAGTATAATTAATTATTCCACCCTTTGAGAAAGCCAGGAAGTAATGAAATGAAAACTGTCGTGTGAAATTTCAAAAGAGAAACGTGTGACTGGATAATTATCCTTCACATCCGATGCGGGTCGCGAAATCACCCATGCACACTAGCCGTGAACCAGCTGTTCATTTGGTCGTCAACGCAAACTTTACATAGTGATGTTCAATCGCGATAGTGGTTATCACGAGTGCGAGCGATAAAATTATTGACATAAAGTTCGTCAAAAGTATTTCGAAAACAGTGAGATATCCAGGTCAGTCGGAGCAACGAGTCCTCTCTCTAAAGCATCACTTTTTTCGGCGTCTCGTTCAAATCAAACGTTTTTTCATGGTTCTACTTTCCATTTTAGTGTAATTGATACTTTAACTATTTTTTAGAGTCGATATACTAATTTCTGTTCATATTATGAAAAGCTTATTCGGCGTTTGTTCTTGAACTTCCGTGAAATTCTGAAAAATAAATGAAACTAAATCTAGAGAAATTGTTCATAAAAAAAGTGTAGGACTGAGAGTCGTATGAGTGGAGGTAGTATCGAAAATACGAAACATTAGATTCTACTTTATAGCTACGGAGAGAGAGAAGGTGATGTAATGCTGCATGAAAAAACGCCGAATCTTCGGCAGAAAAACTTTTATTACTGGGTCCTGGTAACGAAAAAGTGGATAAATCCAGTTGCTAAATATAGAAGGGGGAAAAAAACACTATCACTTGGTGTAACCAGAATCTATGTTTTGTGGGTCCTCGATAACGAAAATTCGAATGACGGCCAAACATCTGTTTGTCCGTCCGTCCGTCTGTCCGTCTGTCTGTCTGTCTGTCTGTCCGTCTGAGAACAATACTAACAGCTAAACCGTTCAGCCGATTTTCTCCAAAACTGACATTCCTCAATCGATCTGGCTGATGTTGCGGGCCCCTTGAATTTGAAACCGATATCATTCGGGGGGTACTTTTACATGAAGCGCCTGGGACATTTTCCAAATTTTCAAAAAAATGGGTCCATCATTTTTTATTAAATTTTGTTGTTGGATAGTTGGTGTGAATGACGTTCAAGAGAATGGCGCAGGTCTCCTGTTCGTTTATAACCCTGATTTTTCGAAAATTGCGACTTCAAATTTTTTCGGCGTCGTCCTACAGCTACAACTGTGAAGAGATTTTTTTCTTTAATGAAATTTGTTCCTTAACGATAGATTTTGAAATGAGGTCATGTACAATTTTTCTAACATTTGAACCGGAAGAGATGGCTCAGTGCTTCAACTCATGTCACTGCAGTGCCTCTGACCGGGAGGTCCTAAGTTGGAGTCCCACTTTGAGTTCGAGTGCCCCTTTTTAACATTAGCTTGTCAGCTAGGTCGAATTCGGCCGCTGTGTGGAGGAGAATTCTAGCGGACGGCTGCTCTGATCGGTAGTTCTCCGATCAACACCAGGCGAATATCGGAGCAGTACCCTATTAAAAGAGCCATGGAGCGCGTGCGATCCTTCCTTCGTCTTCCTTGTCCTATCCTCCCCCTCACACACACACTTACACCAACATGCCCTACAGATCCACACATGCCGGGAGCCTGGTAGGGATTTTAGAGTTTGTCCCGTCTGGGGCGGTGCCTAGCTAGTTGGAGATCCTTGGTTGGAGAAAACCCCACTAGTCAACGGTAGGTCGCCATCTAGCGGGGGAAGATCACCACCTTCCGATGAAAAAAATGCACTACACTTACGGGACTAATGTTCTCAGTGGTTTACGCGCCCCAAATCACTAACAATCAATCATCGAAAATATGAGTACTTTTCGTATAATTTGTGTGAAAATACGGGCGAGAGGGCACGTGCTGTTTTAGCACCACAGTTTTAAATTAATCTATTACTCTATTAAAGACCCGTATAATACAATGTATCGAATGAGAACGACACACAAAATAAATGTACGAAAGTAGACAAATAAATTAAAGTTTATTATCTATATTCGACAACAGTGTGGTACCATATTAGAAATGAAGAAATTTATTATTATTGATGGTAAAATTCATTCCTCATTATTCCTATTAATTTGAATCAATGCTTCTAAAAGAGCAGAGCTCGAGGTGTAGGTATGTATTCGTCATTCTATATATAATATAATTTCATAAACAGGTAGTACGTACCCGACATAATCATTCATGACCGTCTCGAAATGACAATGAATCAGTGTTTTAGTCTCAAAATTACTAAGAACATTCATTATTTGTTCAAATTATTAATTTGCAGCAATGAAATAACATTCTCAATCCATAGGTTAGGTTTCATTCTTGGATTTTATTTGTTTAAAATATTTATTGTTTTTGGATTCGCGTGGAACACGTCAACTTTAACTAGAATTCCTCCCATTAGAAGTTGGCAACATGGGAGGACTATATTTGTTAATAATAGTCTTGCTACAGGCTTGTTATCACGATAACTCTTCCAAAGCAGTCATGAAATAAATCAGCATTAACCGGTGTCAGAGAACCCAAGATAGTTCTTTTAGTTCACAAACTTTGCTATTCACGCAGCGCGCGTGTGCAATGATACAAATTGAAAGTTTCTATCAGACACGAGTTATTGAAACCATTGAAATAACCTGATATGCAATGCACATTATATATTATTCTTAGACCGTTCGCGTCTGCGAGGATGGTTTTAGCCAATAAACATATGCACAATACCTTGTTTGTAAATGGATCAAGGGATCTAGGTCAACAGAGACTTCGAGGATACTCGATGTACTCATGAAGTGAATCAGTGACCTAGAGGATGAACTACAATTAAGCTAGAAAAGCATTTTTTTTTAAACACCCGGTGCAATTATAACAAATTTAAGTATATTATTTTTTATATCCAGTAACATTTGGATTAAATGTGCAAATTGTCGCAATTTTTAGTCTTCTGGAGAAAGAGAGGGGGAGAAAGAAAATGTATTTCTTCCATTCCCTCCCTGTAGTTTAGTAATATAGGGAGGATATGTATTGGAATCACCTCAACAATATGATATCGAATGTCCGTCGTAAAATCCGTCTTTGAAATTATTTTCAGTTGTAACTTCGCACACACGTCATTAATAAGGTATATTAGTACTCTTCTAGAGATGTTTAAAATTGGTGCAGTTGGAGAGGAATTACAAGCAATTTTGTTCCCGAAAATCGATTTGTATATGTGGATGGAAATCCGGATGGAAGGATGTGACGCGCATAACGCCATCAGATTAGAATTTTTAGCTGAAACTTGGTAAATATGCCAGGAGTAAGATCTAGTTTAGTCGTTCCGGAGATCATTAAGAGAGGTACTTATAATTTTTGGGGGCACTTCACAGGAAGCCCCTGTGATATTTTCTGGAAAATGGTGGACATTTTAAAATTGTTTTGTCTTTCTTCCTTGCTGGAATAAAAAGAACGTGCATTTATAATTATGGTCTAGTTTCTAATTTCATTAAAACCTCTGAGATTTGGATAATTGCAAACTCTGTATAGTTGAAATACTATAGGTTTTCGTTTAGAAAGAAATTTCTGCTTTGCACTCAACCAAATTTCGTGATATTTGTTTTAAATGAAAGGTAGTTGGCTCCAGATGTTTAATCGCTTTCTATTATTATCAGATTTTAGAGTACCCATAAACACAATTTTAATAATGTCTTACAATTAATAGAATAAAAGCTTATCTGCCTTCATTTGTTCATTATTTCATTGTGTGAATTGTAATCGATCTGTTGAGAGCATTCGGAATTTCCTCTTCGAGAAAACAGTCAGCCAATGAACAGTGCGTTCAACTTGTTTCTCGCATATTATCTAAGTTTTAAGCTAGACCGTAAGTGTTCAATGTTAATCGCATTTAAGAATAAATATGATCCCACATGCTCTCCTAATAGTTCTTTCATGTTTCCTCACGTATTAATCGCATGTTCTGCCGAATGTTCTCCACTTATTTCCTTAAGGTTCTCCCACATGCCAATCTTAAAATTTAACTGCAAAATCAAAATGTATTATGAAATACTTGTACAAACGTCACACCGGCGGGTGGAGCAGTGGTTCCCCCTAGCGTATGAAACAGGAAGTTTTGAGTAGCTGGAGCACCCAGAAGAGCGGGAAACCCCGAAAATGTAATAGAAAGTTTCAGAAGATTTTTCGCAAAAATTTGCAATCTCAAAAAAGCACTTTTAAATTATTGTTTTAAAAGTGAAATTAGCTTCACGTTAGAAACCAACTTTTAGCACTTCCGACCAGGGTTGGATTTACCTAGAAGCAAAATGAGCAGTAGTTTGGGGGCCCCGCTCTTCGCCAGCAGGATATATAAACCCTGTTCTTTGGAAGGGGCCCCGCTCTTCGGAAAAATATGCATAACATATTTTGTAACATAAAATGTAATTAATGCAGTAAATATAATGTACGTAAAACGTTATATAAAAATTATTAGTTTTCATTTGTGTATAGAAATTACTTCTATTAAGGTAAGTTTTTCATTTAATAATGATGGAGCAGTTTTTATGGAAGGAGGGGACACATTTTGCTTGGAGGCCCCGCAATATTTAAATCAGGCTCTGCTTCTGACACTATCGGGTTGCGGAACCATCCAAAATTGTAATAGAATGCCAAAAAGGTCTATTCAGGAGCACGGTTCATGGGCTGACCTTTCAAAGCTGGGATCCAGTATAAGGATATTTTCACTTTTAAAACTATTATTTACAAAGTGCAATGTTCGCACGGGCATTATTATTATTATTATTATTATTATTATTATTATTAATATTATTTAATCACGTTACGTTATTCGTTTTAAGAAACTTAGATCAATAAGATGAATAGTTAGGAGTTAGTGTTTCATTGTAATTCAAAACGACTTATATTAGTGCTATTTCCGTTGAGCTTGACTTTCTACATGAAACTTTCCACTTCTATTATCCCTGGAGTCAACCCTGCGTCGGAATTTCATACCTGCGGCCCCAGTCCTTTCGCTAAGCCCCACTCGCCCGAAATAGCCCAGCGAAGCTTCAAGAGTCACAAATCTCTTTGACCAAATTTCCTCAAGAGAACAGGCCGTAGTGGCGCATGGATATGCAAGACTTTTCGGAAGCAATTTACTTTGTTAACAGTTATTTAGAGTTTGTAAAAATGCATGTTACTACCAAATCTTCTGATCGAGTTAATCCTGAGCCATTTAAGAAGGCAGTTGATCCACAAAATTTGATACCACTATCTCAGTAATTGCTAGTTAAATCTTTTTACTTTTTGTTTGAAACGAAAGGCAATCAAGTTTTATTTAAGAAATGTCTTGACACTTCATTTTGTCATCTCTCGCCACTTTTGAGTTAAAATGCATTTTTTTAAATGTGAAATAAAATGGCACAGTTAATAGAAATATAAAACAAATTTCAAATTTTTAACAACTTTTCAATTTATTAGATACATTTCTTAAATACAATGTAAGTTCAGTTTCAAACAATTAATACATTTTCGCAAATCTCAGAAAGACGTACATGGTACAGAGATAATTTTGAATTTTTACAGCTGCAACTCGAAATTATGCATTGAGACACGTAATTGCACGATTGTAATAATCACTGGCTCCTAGCCAGAATTTTCCGAACAGGTGGCGATCCTATTTTACGGTTACAGCTCCTCAGAATGGAATTAACTGTCATCCAAAACATCAAATATTAATCTTCGAAATCTTTTAAAAAGCATTCGAATGCCTTCTTTCCGAAGTAAAATGATACCAATAGAAAATCTGTGATACTGTGACTACCGATTGCCTGACCTGACCACTGTTCACACTAACCCACATTTTAAACATTTCACAAGCCGATCAGTAAAATGGGTGTTTTAGAAATAGTATTAGTGTTCTTTTCATATTGAACAGTTAATAACCTATATATCCTGCTGGTGTTGTTTGCATCCACATGAGCAGTCAGGGGCTCGAGTAAGCCGACTGGAAAGCGTGCAGCAGTGACAAAAACCGAAGAGTGTATTCACAAGACTCGATCATTTTACCTTAACTTAGTTTTCAATTGTATGTACTAGGATGCAGCCAGTTAAGTTGCTTTTCTCCGACTAGTGGATATTCCTCCAGAGTCAAATAGGAGGTGACGACTGCACCATTATAATTTAATGGTACTCTACTCACCTCCTCACCCATCGTTCGACTCCGGAGGAAAATTCGCTAGTCGGAGAAAAGCAACTAAACAGACTAAAGAGCATAATACTGTTTGGTACTACAACTCTGTAGTCTCTATACTTGCTAATAGTATATGCCTGATAAGTTGCTCGGGATTTATACCAGGCAGTCGTATGGAGCTCATTCACTTAAAACACGAATTACTCTGCCTCTCGTTTCAAATGTAGCAATTACACTTTAGAAAAACTTCATTTTTGTATTTTTCTATTATAATGCAGTAATATACTTTTCTAATTTTTTTGCTAAAATTATCAAGAAACATTTTGTACTCATTCGTAATATTTTGCTAACGTTTTTCTTTTCAAGGAATAAGGCGAGAGAGACGATCAGTGACCCGTGGCCATAAAAACAACAACAATAATAATAATGATGATGATGATAATAATAATAATAATCATAATAATAATGTGTAAAATCATAATTGAAATATTCTGAATTAATCCCCACCGAAGCTTACTTGCATGAAAGAGATGTAATGTACGTTTAGTTAAAATGTATCTGCACTGAATATCTGCACTTCGTCATTCAGCATTAAAAATTAGTAGATAATTTCGTAAAGGCGAGAGATTTTATAATAATTTATATGTTACACGATGTTAACTCTAAGAGCACAACCCCATCACTGGCACGTTACAGAACAATTCAGATGCATTCAATACTAGTTTTTCAACTACAGGCATTTTGATTTATTTTCTTATATTTTCTGTCTGGGGAATCAAAATTGAACTATTTTAACGAAAATATCAATTTTTAAATTATAAGAATTTAAGACGATAAAATCTCAGAGAACTTTCCACAGCGGTTTTCCTTGGAATTCATAAAGTGGAAAATAGACTTCAAACCCAGTAACTGTCCACAAAAATGACTATCTACCTTCAGTTCGGTAGCGGTTAGTTATAACATTACAAAATATGGAAAAATGGAAAGAGGTGTGCGTGAATAATATTGACATTAATATGGTAGAAAACATACGAAATTGAAGTCACAACCACTGATGGGCCGGATGCATTGAAGAAGATAAGACAGATATAAAGTATTTACTGCGAGTAACGACCCACAACTCTCTTCAAAAATATAAATATTTCTTTTAAAACTTTCCTAAACATCTTAACCATCCTCCCTAAAGTATTTGTTAAGAAATTTAATTCAGTACATGTGTTTTGAAGAATTATTCTTGTGTTTTTAAAGATAGAATTTAGGAGTATAATTACGTGATCACCAAGATTACAAATGAATATAAAAACAACTTCAACCAAAGGTGTTGTAATATGGAGACAATATTTAAATGAAATGCTTCTTTTTCATCAACCTTAATTGTACCACTTAATGATAGTGTATTTAAACAATGATTTTTCATTACACAATGGAATTCATTACAAAAGCTAGAACATGAGTGGAAACATTTTAAACGTTTCGATATTCCAATCGAAGAATGTTAACCAGTCAAGTCGCACGCTGGTCGTAAGAACAGCTGCTGCGCTCTTAAAGTGCATAGTTCAGGGCCACGTCACCACTGCTGCATCGCAAAACAGCGGCTACCACACATTGCGTGCGTATTAACGACGAAAGCCTCGCGGGGAAAAGCGTCACGTGATTCGTCTGCGCAGAGCCCTCTTTCACTTTCTCGCTTACTATATACTTACGTAGTAAAGATAAAATATCGTTTTAACTCTGCAGCGATTTTTCGGTTAGAATACTCTTGTAGTCGGCCCCTGATACCGTAAAAATTGATAATTTCTTGCTCCTGTATGTAGCTAATTATTTTCTCTAATATGTTGTGCACCGTCTTAGGACATCAACTGATATTGCAGTGCCTCTGACCGGAAAATCCTAGGTTTCGAATCCCGATGGTTTTTTCGACACTAGGTCAAATTCAGCCGCTGACTGGATGAGAATTCTAGCGGCCGGTTGCTCTGATCGTTAGTTTTCCGCGGTTTCTCCCATCAATACCAGGCGAATGGCGGTGCAGTACGCTAACAAACGGGCCACGGACCGCGCGCGATCTTTCCTTCATCTTCCTTGTCCTATCTTCACCATTACTTACACTCACATGAGCTACACTACCACCCAAATCGGGAGACTTGTCGAGAGCTTAGAGTTTGTCCCCACTGGGCGGTGTCCCGCTGGTGGGAGATATCTGTTTTGGAAAAAACCCGCAAGCCGACGGGTAGGTCGGCGCCAGATTTTGCCATCCAATGGAGGAAAATCACCGCTACCTCCGTCGATCACTATGTTGTGAAGTCAGAATCCCTGTTTTGGGGGTCATTGATACCTAAAAAAATGTTTAAGACAAAACGACTGTCTGTTCGTCTTTCCGCCTTGTACAGACGACTTTAGCACCTAAACCGCTAGTAGGATTTCCATTCAAACTAAAATACCTTAATCGATTTGGCAGAACTCGTGGCCCTGATAACTGAAATGCGTATTTTGATTTTTGGGGGTTACTTTAAATGAAGTTTCAATGATATTTTGAAAATTTTCTCAAAAAAGATTTCAAATTTTTTCTTTCACTTTTTGGAGGGGGATGAATAGAGAAAAGCAGGCGTATAAAAATGAACGCAGGTCAAATTTTTATTAAACTCTCTGAATTTTCGAATAAAACTTTAATGTCATGTACATTTTTTTGAAAACGAGTTGCATAAATTCAACTCTCTTTTAAAATTGTCGATAAGGTTGTTATGCGACCTCACCTATTCTCCCAGGTACAGTGGAGATGATCATAGCCTGCTAAACCTATGTATGTGAGTTTGAATCCCAGAATGTGGGCACACGTTTGGGATACATTGGGTAGGAGACACTTTTGAGTGTTAAATAATAATAATAATTATTATTATTATATTATTATTATTAATATTATTATTATTCCATTACATCACGATTAAAGATGTATGAGTCGGCTCAAAATAAAATCCACTCCAGTTTGCAACCTGCTACCTAAGATTATCTGAGGTACCAGATATTCAGTTGCACACACGATGTGATTGATTTCTAATATCTAGATCTCTACCTGGGATCTGTAACACCTCATTCCAGACAGAATTCGCTGTCTCTATCATTTTCTTAGTTTTGGCATTTTCAAATATTCTCCTCAACGGTGCACGAGCTTCAAATGGAAGTTGACGAACTCTTTCTATCTCTCGTCGAAGGAGATTTCGCATCGTGTCCTCATCGTGCAATTCATTGCCAGATGCATTTTCACCACTGACGGTTATTTCACTGGGAAGAGATGAATCATCAACAGGATCATCGTTTTGAAGTTCTACATGTTCGTCATGTGCGTAGTTCGATCGAAGAACATACTCCGCATTTCTCTGATTGACAGCATGTTGATCTGCTGTGAATTTTCCTCTTCATCACGACTAAAGATGTTATGAGTCGGCTGAATATAAAATCTACTCCAGGTTGAAATCAGCAACCTAAGGAGCAGATGTAGGGACTGTCGGTGCCTCTACAATATTTTGCATAAAAAGTGAACTGTTCCGAATAAAGCAATTTCTTGCTCTTCCCAGTCTTTGAATGACCTGAGAGTTAAGCCAAGTTCTTACACACATTTTGCGGAAGAAAATCCCAGAGCTCCGATAACTATCGGGACGACCTGTGCTTTTACGCCCCGCATTTGGCTGATCTCGATTTCCAAACTCTTGTACTTACGTTTCTCTGCCTCCTTGGTTTTACGTTTTGATCACAAGACAGAGCAACATCTACAAGTAGACACGATTTTTTCTCCAAGACCCGGTTAACAATATCCGTTTTGTTGGCAGCTAGCGTGCGATCCGTGTGAATTTGTTGGTCGTACAATATTGTATATTCAACAGACGTCACTGGTTTTGGTGAGTGTTCGTTACACTTAGGGCATTTGTTTGGATCTTCGAGGGCGGTACAGATTTGTCAGTGGAGGTAACAACACACCCTGCCGTGTTTTTTCAAGTATTCGGTCTTCGCTAGAACTGGAAAAGCTGAGACGATATGATCAATGGTTTCTACTTGTTCCTGGAAAATGTGGTATTTATCATCTTGGGAGATTTTGAGAAATGCTTTATGTTGTGTTCTCAACGCTGATCTTGAGCAGCTGGCTTCATTCTTCCCCTTTTGTGCCACATAAATGATTGATCTTCATAGATCTCTACATTGTCCATTCTTTTTAGGTATTGTCCAAGGAGTGGTTTGTCTTTCCACGATTTCTTTAACATTTTTTGTGTCTCACATTTCATGTTAAGTAGCATCAGAAGTTCAGTGTCTCTGTCGTTCTGCGTGTCTTGCAGAGTCTTGTTCGCAATGCTTCTTGCTACACTAACAATGCCTCTGTTTCCCATTCTTCGGTGAGATTTCATGACCTGCCTCATTAGAGGGTCATCTTGATGGCTGACTACGTATTACATTATAATAATAATAATAATAATAATAATTATTATTATTATTATTGCTCCATATCACGACTACAGATGTTATGAGTCGGCTGAGTATAAAATCTACTCCAGGTTGCAACCAGCTACCTAAGGAGCAGATATAGGGACTGTCGGTGCCTCTACAATACTTTGCGCAAAATGTGAGCTGTGCCAAATAAAGCAATTTCTTGCATTTCCCAGTCCTTTGAATGACCTGGAAGTTTAGTCAAGTTCTTACACAAATTTTGCGGAACAAATCCCAGAGCTCCGATAACTATCGGGACGACCTGTGCTTTTACACCCCACATTCGGCTGATCTCAATTTCCAAACTCTTGTATTTAAGACGTTTCTCTGCCTCCTTGGTTACATTTAGATCGCAAGGCACAGCAACATCCAAAAGTAGACATGATTTTTTGTCAAAATCCCGGATAACAATATCCGGTTTGTTTGCTGCTATCGTGCGATCTGTTCTAATTTGTTGGTCGTACAATATTGTACACAATCCAACCGATGTCACCGGTTTTGGTAAGTGTTCGTACCACTTGAGGTATGTGTTTGGAACTTCGAGGGCGGTACAGATCTGCCAGTGGAGGTAGCTACACACCCTGTCATGTCTTTTCAGGTATTCGGTCTTTGCTAGGATTGGACAAGCTGAGACAATATGATCAATGGTTTCTACTTGCTCCTGGCAAATGCGGCATTTATCATCTTGGGAAATTTTGAGAACCGCTTTATCATAATGTCGTGTTCTCAACGCCTGATCTTGGACAGCTATTACAAGTGCTTCCGATTCTGGCTTCATTCTTCCCCTTTTAAGCCACATAAATGATTGATCTTTATTGATCTGCACCTTGTCCATTCTTTTTAGGTATTGTCCGTGGAGTGGTTTGTCTCTCCACAATTTCTTTAACATTTTTTGTGTCTCACACTTCATGTTTAGCAGCATCAGAAGTTCAGTGTCTGTGTTATTCGACGTGTCTTGCCTAGTTTTCTTCGCAATGCTTCTTGCTACACTAACAATGCCTCTGTTTCCCTTTCTTCAGTCAGATTTCATGACTTGCTTCATTACAGGGTCATCTTGACTGCTGACTACATACTTCCCCAACCCGACTATTGCGTTGTGCCAGGAGGCCTCAATTTGTCTGAGGCCTCTTACTCCTTCCTTACATGACACATAAAGTCTATGTATGTCAGCTCGAGGGTGGGAAACATGATGCATTGTTAGCAGTTTTCTGGTTTTTCGATCCATGGTGCGAATTTCTTGCTCAGTCCAGTCCACTAGTCCAAAACTGTATTCGGCTACAGGTACCGCCAAACTACCTATTGCAGATATTTTATTCCTGGAATTCAGAGCGGACGGCAGGACCAGTGTCACTCTCCTATAACACTCCCTAAGAATTCTCTTTCATTCTTTTGTTCGATATGGTTTCACATTCTTCAATATCCAGATATTTGTAAGTTTTACCTGGCTCAAGATGTATGAGTGTCACAGTGTGCGTATCAATTTCAATGTTCTCAGACGTTGTGAGTTTCCCTCTTTTTAAATTGATTCTTGCACACTTGCCAAGACCAAATTTCATGCAGATGTCATTGCTAAAGTCATTCAAGACAGACAGCATTTGGGAGAGAATCGTTTCATTCTTAGCAAACACTTTCAGATCATCCATGTAAAAGAAATGTGATACTGGCCTTTCATCACCACGGAGCTTAAAACCAAAGTCAGCTTGCGACAACTGTCTAGATAGTGTGATCAAACTAATGCAAAACAGCAGAGGGGATAGTGAATCTCCTTGAAAAATACCCCTGTTGATCTGAATACTTCTGGTTTCTACTGCTTCCTTTCTGCTCTGTATTAGTAACCTGGTACTCGACGACTTCATGCTAGCCTTGCAAAATTCAATAAGTCTACGATGAAATCGATAGATCTCCAGGGTCTTCAAAATCCAATCGTGTGGTACACTATCAAAGGCCTTTTGGTAGTCAATCCAAGCCATGCTCAAATTACGTTTGTGTTTCTTTACATCATTCAAAATGACTTTATTCAGTAGCAAGATTTCCTTACAGCCATAAGAGCCTTTACGCGTGAAACGGAATTCAATTGTTGCATTCCCTGCATTGTTGAAATTCCCTGAGAGATAGCAATTTGTATTTCAAATATTTCAAAATCAATAATTTCAAAAAAATTAATGAGTAAATGTACAACAAAAGGTCTATTGTAAGAAACGAACAAAGAAATAAAATTCAGAATTGCAAATTGCAATTTACGACGCATCCAGCCGAATGAAGCCCAGTAAATTTGTAGAAGGCTATCATGAAATTATAAAAAAACTACTCGTATTTTCAAAAAATGAAGCATGACCTTATTTGAAGATGCAGTTTTGATAAATACATTTCATTGAGAAAAAATTGTATTTCTACAACTGTAGACCTAACAAGATGCCGAAAACGAAGCGCAGTGCATTCCGAGCGGGCTATTATGTTCCTCATGAAATTATAGAAAAACTACTCATATTTTCAAAAAAAAACATGACCTTAATTGAATATCTGTTTTTGATGAGCACAGTTCATTAAGAATGACAATTGTATCTTCACAATTGTAGTTGTAGGAAGATGCCGAAATTTGTTTATTTTTGTTAAATGTTTGCGAAATCAGAAATTTCTACGAACATGAAACCTGCACCATTCTCTTAAGCTTCCTATGTGTTATCTAAGGTCACAATTTAATAAAAAAACATTGTGCGGTTTTTAAGAAAAAATTATTTAAAGAAAATAAAAAATGTTATAAAATGTTATATGTTTGTTACAAAATTTCGTAAAAAGTACTCACATTTTTGAAAAGTTGAACATGACCTTATTTGAAGTCATGTTTTTTATGAACACATTTCATTAAGAAAAAAATGTATCTTCATAATTGTAGTTGTAGGAAGTCGCCGAAAAAATTTTAATTTTTTCAATTTTTGAAAAATCAGTGTTTTTAACCAGCATGAGACGTGCGCCATTCTCTTAAATGACCTTCAGACTAACAACAAAATTTAGTGAAAATTGTGAGCGCTATTTTTTGAAAATTTTGAAAATGTCTCAGGGACTTCATGGAAAATACCCCCAAAATTAAAATATCAATTTCAAATTCAAGGGGCCACGAGATCAGCCAGGTCGATAGGAGAATATCAATTTTGGAGAAAATCGGCTGAACGGTTTAGTCGCTAGCGTTGTCCACAGACGGATAGATGGACAGATGTTTTGCTTTCAATTGGTTTTTCGGTATCAAGGACCCACAAAATAGGGATTCTGGCTGCACCACGGGTTAGGGGATTTTTTCTCAATTGGAAACTGGATTTATCCTCGTTTTCATTATTCAGGGTCCGGAAATTAATTTTTTTTCTGCCGAAAATCCGCCGTTTTTTCGCGCAGCATTATATCTTTCCCTACACAACGTATATACTTCGTATAATACGTACGTATACGGGAAAGTAAAGTGGCAATAATAATACAATCGTAGGTTATGGCTTGTGTAGAGTATTTTTCTAGGTGTGTAATCATTTTTGTGGTAGTGTAATCATTTGACATTTCCCTACAAAACATGAAATGCCAGATATCATTTTTTCACCCGAACGTCTCATTCAGTAGTCATTAATGCAAATTGTATTTTATTCATCTCATTATTAACTACAATGTGTCTGTTACATTTCACTACTAGAGATAAAGAAGAATACAAACAAAGGAACTTATCTTTGCGCATTTTACTCCTAATATTATCTCTACATTCCACAGATTATTATGCAATCAATAATTCGTCCTGTCCCTATTTGCAATGCCGAACTATCGATACTACACATATCCACGAGTTTGCGTTCTGAATTGTGAGATATGGCGAAAAGCTGCGCCTTTTTGGGTGACTTCTAGCAGAAACGTAACTCATTTCTTAACATATATTAACATTGCAGCTTTCCCAAATTTTCCCAACACGATTTACCGAAAAACAAAGCTCCCCACCTCTTCGACAGAGAAATGCCAGTGTACCCATTCATCTACTGATTCAGTGAAACATAAGTGGAGTACCGGTGTCGTTTTCCCCGGTGTCGTTTTCCGCTGTTTGTCACGAAACAAATTATAATACAATTGTCTCAGGTAACTTTATAAGATTCTCTTTAATTGTGATGTCTTCTTAATGCCACGCTGAATGAGACCTCTCAGTATTGAAGGTGCTCTACTTTTGGCAAACTTCAGGATTAGCGTCGAAATGATACAGTTCGAAAAAAAGAAGGAAGAAGACGATAGACGATAGAAGAAAAAGAAAAAGATTGAAAGGTTTATATGACGTGGATATTACGTTTCACTGATGAGTAAGCACTTAACATTTCAGATGTAACACAACACTTTCTAAATGCATCACAATCAACTTCAGATTGCGCTGAGAACTGAGAACAGTGTAATTGGAATATTTCCTGAAATTAGAAACCATGGTCCTCTCATCACTTAGGAAAGATAATAGCTTCACTGCAAAAATGTGAATCCAATGAAGAAAAGAGAGAGAGAGATAAAGTGAAAGAGAGAGTGAAACAATTTTAGAATTTTGAAAGAAAGCTAGAGAAGAACCTTGAGAAGCAAATGAAAGCGAAAAGATCGAAGAAAGAACGACACGGAAAGAGGAAAAAGCACGTTAGTTGAAGTGTAGGAATTGGTCTCTCGCATCCGCTAAACATTCGGTTTATTTACCTGTGAATCCGCGGCCCCGATGGCTTTCCTTCTCATTCCCCTCCCGTGCGTGACCCTTCCTTCACTTTCCCCTTCCCCGTAGGTCGGCGCTGGGTCGATCTCCCTCCTCTGCCCCCCCCACTTCTAATCAATAGAAACCCCGGCATGGTTTCATCGAGTGACTCGGTCACTCACGACATACTACCAAAGAAGTAAAGTCTGGAAGGGACCACTTAGCATCGCGAATTCGTTAAAGGAAGAAACAAAATTAACCTGCCATACATGTATAAAAACGTATAAATTGTAAGTAGGTATGTGTTTTTATACTAATAAATCCAATAATTCGGATACATAAATTGTCGTGATGAACTTGCACAGAATAATTGAAAAATGAAAGTAAAAGTAATACAAAAAATAAGTACAGCGAATTGTTTTCACCGATGAACAGTATACTAGAAAAACACTCAAGGAAATTATTTTTGAAACAAACCACAATAGTTCATTTCTAGTATTTCATTTCATCAATGTATTATTCTTAATTCACTCCTAAGCTTTATATTTTTAGAATACACACAATTGAAATAACCTGCTCTTTTCTATATTCATTATTACTACTACTATTATTATTATTACTATTATTTGCGTATTGGCCATTTATGACCAAGCTATAGGTCATCTTCCAAGGCCCGGAGAGATAAGCGTGTGTAATTCAGGTTGGATCAGTGTTACGCTACATCCCCAGGGTTGTTAGCCCTGGCAGAATAGAAGGTGGAGTGATGATGATAATGAGGGGTGAGAGGACGACACACACACAAAGAGACATACACAAATACACCAATGTCCGAGGCGGGACTCGAACCCGCGACCATTTGGTCCGAGATCACCACTGACACCCCATGTCTTAACGATCTCGGCCACGGGGCCGACTTACTTTTATAATTTTTCCTCTAATTCATGACTAGAGATGTTATGAGTCGGTTGATTATAAAGTCTACTCAAGGTTGCAACCAGCTTCCTAAGGAGTAGATCTAGGGACTATCGGTTCCTCTACAACACTTGCGCAATAATGTGGACTTGTTCAAAATAAAGCAATTTCTTGCACTTCTCAGTATTTTGAATTACCTGGGAGTGTAGACAAGTTCTTACACAAATTTTGCGGAACAAATCCCAGAGCTCCGATAACTATCGGTACGGCCTGTGTATTTACGCCCCACATTCGGCTGATCTCGATTTCCAAACTCTTGTATTTAAGACGTTTCTCTGCCTCCTTGGTTACGACGTTTTGATCGCATGGCACAGCAACGTCTAAAAGTAGACACAATTTTTTTCTCCAAATCGCGGATAACAATATCCGGTTTGTTTACCACTATTGTGCGATCAGTTTGAATTTGTTGATCGTACGATATCGAAAACAGTCCACCAGACGTCACCGATTATGGTGAGTGTTCGTACCACTTGGGGGCTGTGTTTGGATCTTCGAGGGAGGTCCAGATCTGCCAGTGGAGGTAATTACACATCCTGTCGTGTCTTTTCAAATATTCTGTCTTTGCTAGAGTTGGACAAGCTGAGACAATATGATCAATAGTTTCTACTTTGTTCCTGGTACAAATGCCGCATTTATCATCTTGGGTAAATTTTGAGAACCGCTTTATCATAATGTCGTGTTCTCAAGGTCTGATCTTGGGTAGCTATTACAAGATGCTTCCGATTCTGACTTCATTCTTCCCCTTTTGAGCCACATAAATGATCGATCTTCATTAATCTTCACCTTGTCCATTGATTTTAGATATTGTCCATGAAGTGGTTTGTCCCTCCATTTCTTTAACATTTTTTGTGTCTCACATTTGATGTTAAGAAGCATCAGAAGTTCAGTGTCTGTGCTATTCTGCGTTTCTTGCATAGTCTTGTTCGCAATGCTTTTTGCTACACTTACAATAGTCTCTGATTCTCATTCTTCGGTCAGATTTCATCACCTGCCTCATTAGAAGATCATCTTGATGGCTGACTACATACTTTTCCATCCCGACTAGTGAATTGTGCCAGGAGGCTTCAATTTGTCTGTGGCTTTTTCCTCCTTCCTTACGTGACACATAAAAGCTATGTACATCAGTTCGAGGGTGAGTGACATGGTGCATTGTAAGCACTTTTCTAGTGTTTTCATCCATGATTTGTTTTTCTTGTTCTGTCCAGTCCACCACACCGAAACTGTATTCGGCTACAGGTACCGCCAAACTACCTATTGCAGATATTTTATTCCTGGAGTTCAGAGAGGACTGCAGGACAAGTCTCACTCTTCTGTAACACTCCCTGAAAAATTCTCCCTTTCATTCTGTCGTTCGAGATGGTCTCACATTCTTCAATGCCCAGATATTTGTAAGTTTTATCTGGCTCAAGATCTTGAATCACAGTGTGCGTATCAACTTCTATATTCTCTGAAGTTGTCACTTTGCCTCTCTTTAAGCTAATTTTTGCACACTTGTCAAGGCCAAACTTCATGCAGATGTCATTGCTAAAATCATTGATGACGGACAGCATTTGGGAGAGAATCGCTTCATTCCTATGCAAACACTTTAAGATCATCCATGTAAAACAAATGTCGATACTGTCCTTTCATCACCATGGAGCTTGTAACCAAAGTCAATGTAGCTGTCCAGATAGTGGGATCAAACGAATGCAAAACAACAGAGGGAGTAGCGAATCTCCTTGGAAAATCCCCTGTTTATCTGAATACTTCTGGTTTCTACTACTTCCCTTTCGCTGTGTATTAGTAACCTGGTATTCCACGACTTCATACTAGCCTTGCAAAATTCAATAAGTCTAGGATGAAATCGATAGATCTCCAGGGTCTTCAAGATTCAATCGTGTGGTACACTGTCAAAGGCCTTCTGGTAGTCAATCCAAGCCATGCCGAAAAATACGTTTTCGTTTCCTTTCATCAGACCTGCACAGCATTTTGCACTTTCACTGACCTCAGGAGCTGCGTGCGGGCAACTCGGGTGCAAATGAGAAAATCGATGAAGGGTGGGGATGAGACCCAATCTAGGAGAGGGGACCACCAATCAGAATGCGCAATTCGAAAGATAGCGCGTAAATTTAAAGAGCAATCGGCAAGAACATGACGGTCATATACAGTTCAAGTAATATTATCTTTTGTATTATATTGCAAATGTTTGTTCTCGGTATTGTACAGGGCGAAATATGAAACTACAACAAATGATACATATTAAATTTCGACACAAAGTATTATAATTGCTTGTAGGGCTTGTAGGGGTATGTAATTCGCTTTGCTACGATGTAATCACAAATTTAGTGCTGTGCTAAGCACAAAATTTTGATACTGAATTGTTTTTGTTTGATGATGACAGCAATAAACTATTTTTTATTTACTATGTTTAATTGTATAAGACGGTTCTCTCAAAGCAAAAACTATATTGTTCTTAAAAAACATGATTATTTTCTTTTCTAATTTCTGACAAGAGTAGTAGACTCGTTTACGACATCGTATAAAAGTCCTTTGAATTCTATTTAACCAATACCCATGATTATCTTATGATTGTCCGTAACATATCGTCGCAGAAGTTTGCTCGTAGATCTCTTTTGTTCAGTTTCATAATGGGGAAAATTGGTCACAAATGTGCTATTAAACATTATCCTTCTTGGAACTGCCACATATTCTATTTTTATGTCAATCTTGATGTGAGAGATTGCTCTCATGATTTTGTTCATTTTTCTCTGATTTGGAGATTTTAACATTCCTGGTAAACAATCAATTATTAAATTGCAATTTTGTGTTAGATAGAATTAAATTTTTTTCTTATATATAAACATATATTTTAAAGCTATTGCTTTAAAATAATGCTTAATAGTCACAATGAGCATGTTATTTTCTTTAAAAAATTAGAAAATGAAAATACATACAGTGGTGGATACAAAGGTGGCTATACAGTAGTGCACAGAACGTAAACAGTAAATTATGACCCTGGTAACTTGAAATACTAGATATAATCCATTTAAACAAATGGACATTTAATTTTGAAGCATGGATCATTATTAGACGCCCAGGCATTAAATCTACGCGCCGCATTGTGCTACGTCAGACGTCTCCCCTCCCCGCAAAGCTTCTACTCCCCACTACTTGCACTTTCGGCGCTGCCACGGGCAGACAATCTGCCCGCAAGTGCAGAATGCCCGCGGGAGAAGGCGTTGTGCAGGTCTGCCTTACATCATTCAAGATGACTTTCTTTAGTAGCAGATTTCGTTACAGCCATTAGGAACCTTTACGACATCCTTTCTGTTCAACTGACAGCAGGTGGTTCTTCTCTAGATGTTTGTAATTAATTCAAAATTTTAATAAAAAATCATCATTAGAGATACTTTGAAGCTTATGTGTAAAGATATTCACTGAACAATAAAATACACATATAATGTACATTTTGATGACGTGAAAGGCAAGTTAAAAAATACATTTTTGTAATTTTAGAAAAAAAACGTATAAAGGCAATACGACGTTTATATCATTTGATAGAGAATATTTAGCATTATCCCTGCCAAAAGCTTTAAAAAAAATTTGAACCGTTTCTGATAAAATTTTGTTTTTATAATTTTTTAAGTAGCACATATTGCACGCAATGTTGCGCGAAAACTACTAGTTTTTTTTTTTATAAAATGAACATGACCTTAATGAATGAACTCACTTTGAAGACCAAATTTTATTTGAAGGAAAAATTTCAATCTAATTTTGTAGTTGCAGGAAGAAGCCGAAGAAAATTCAAACTTTTGCAATTTTCGAAATTTTTGCAAATTTTTGAAAATCGGACCTATGACACCTTAATAATTGTATTTTACTGGACTCTTACAGGAAATTTAAAGAACAAATTAGGAGCCGTTTTTGAGAAAATTTTGAAACTGTCCGAGGGGCTTCTTGTAAAGTAACCTCAAATTTTGAAGAAAGTTTTTCAAAATCGCGGCGCCTCTAGTGGAACCAGATCAACGGGAGAATATTTATTTTGGAAGAAATCGTACTTATTGTTTAGGCGCTAGTATTGTTCACAGACACAACAGACGTAAGGATAATGCCTAATGCACTCTAAGAAGACATAAACGCCATTTTGCTCTATTTTTTTTGTTTTTTGAAAAATAAAAAAAAATTGACTTCTCTCACGTCGGTAGTACTTGTTCACATGATTAGTATTGACGAGACCTTTAAATAAAGTTGGTTAAAGTTTCTCGAAAACTCAATGGTTTTTTGTGAAAACTAGCTCAAAATTCCGACTTTTCAGAAAAGCTCAAACGTCATTTTCTCATAAATGGCTCAAAATTTTTTTCTTCACGATTTTCGAACCGATGGTGCTAATTGCACTCTTTAAAATGACGTAAAGTTTAATTTGGGGTATTATTGTTTTTTTTTCAAAAACTACAGAAATAGTAATTTTTTTGAAAGATCTCTCAGACCTGTAATATTCACATTACTAGCAATTTGTAAACACCATTGTATTTGTGAGTGCAAGTGCTTCAAATGACTTCAAATGTGTTCCGAGAACTCAAAAATGTTCCGTGAAAAAAGAGCTTCAAATTTCGCATTTTTAGTAGCGCTTACACGCCTATTTTCTTAAAAAGGCTACAAATGTTTCGAAGAAAATTTCCGTTTCGGATAAGGTTTTAGTATTCTTTAATATTCTAAAATTAATATTTCCATTCTACCATTAGGTAATGGAAAAATTAAGAAAATAAAAAAACATATTTTAGGTGGCGATAGATAGCAGCTGACACGAGTATGTGGCACTTCCGAATAGCTAGTCGAGACCAAAGGAAATAGAAAACTAATACGGAAAAGTTTGTGCCATTCTGTAAAACCACTAGTTCGTTATCAGGGCCCGTCAATGAATTTTTTCTGCGGAAAAATCGCCATTTTTTCGCGCAGCATTACGTAACTTTGCCTCAACATTTGCGAGAATTAGTTTCCCGAAAAGCATCGCGAATGTCAAATCCGGGAATGTTGAGTCTATCTTTTAATGAAAAGAGGTGTGTTAGGTTCCTGGATGTCGTAAAACTTTAAAAAGAAAGAAATAATTACAAACAATTGCAGTAGAACTGAGTACGCACTACTACTAAGAGAATTCACAATTAAGATCCCGAAGAGAAAAAAAAAACATATTTGAAACTTATTTGAAAGTTGAAAGTGATTGGATATAAGATTTTTTTTGTTTCATCACTCTTTTCATTCTAATATCCAAATGTGGAAATGTTGCTGCTCCTATTCCTCTTAAATTTCGATATAATTTCCATGTTCACATCAATTCAAATACTCTTTCCACCAGAGCTTGTTGAAGTTTTAGAACACCATTAACAGTTTGACATTGAAGTTGCTCCAGGACGTGCAGTTTCGCTTTCGTTAGTTCAACACGTTCGAGGTTTTCTTCGCTGATTAATTACTGAAGCTACTCTTTAGTCAAATCATTATAATGAAATCCTGAATGCCTTTCCTAGTTCGTGTGGCCAAAATTCTTATCTCCAACTTGACGCAATTGAATTGAATTATTTTACAATTTTGTTTTTCTATTAATGTGACATTCCAACTTTGACAGTTTTGCAGAACTTCGAGCTTTGATACTTCGAGCTCTGGTGTCTGCTGACTTCGGTTCCCAGATGACGCTGATAAAGAAAATCAAATGTGCTCGCTTTAAAAAAATGTGGTACGACTAAAAGACGCACTCGCGAATGTTGAAGTCGCGAATGTTAAAACTGGTAGCAATCGCGGATGTTCGGAACTCGTGAATAGCGAATTCGCGAATTGTCGTGGGATTACTATAGTACGTACTCAGTATATACGTACGTATACGGGAAAGGAAAAAAAGAGAATTCTCGTCTAGTAATGATCAAGCTCTTGCCCATGTTTTTCGTTACGAAGGTATGTAATTTTATTTCGAATTTCAAAATAAGACATGTTCAATCGATTGTATATACTACCATCGTCCACCTATTTTTGCAGGTTGCCGATAGTTCACAAATGGACAATCTGACGAACAGACAGATGCTTCGCCGTCAATCGATTTTTCGCCATCAAGGACCCACAAAACATGGATTCTGACTACACCTCGTGTTTGAGGAATTTTCCCAAATTTAACAACGGGATTTTCCACTTTTTCGTTACCACAGCCGGGCAATAAGAGTATTTCTGCCGAAAATTCACCATTTTTTCGCTCAGCATTACATTACTTTCTCTCTACTCCGTTGCGAGAAAGTACATATAGCATTTACAATGCACACCCAATTAGTAGTATTCGCCGACGATACCACAATCATTAAGTCTAGCAATTCATTGAAGACCATTACCGACAGAATTCATCACCTAAATAAAATGGACAACTGGTCAACATTATGGAAAATAAAACCTAACCAAACTAAATCTACCACTAAAATATTATCTTTAAGACCGTTTGCATATACTCCTAAACAAGTACACAATTTCATCTGACACCACACAACCTAGCAATTAAATAACTGGAGCTGAACTTCGACACAAGACTCAACTGGAAAATGCAAAACAATAAAACAACAAAAAATAAAAATAGTTCAACTAAAACACCTTGTAAATTTCAAAAGTTGCCTGTACATAACAAATGTTGTACTTTACAAAACCTTCGTCAGACCCTTAATGCTCTTCCCATGCCCCATCTAGACCAACGCATCAATTACCAACATTAATGAATTCAAAATTATACAAAGAAGATACATCAGATTAGCAACATATGTCCCATGGTTCATTTCAAATGTCCAACTGCTTAAAGACATATATTTCAGATAATGTCAAACATATCACTCTTCTCTCTAATACTTGTTATTCTAACCTAAATACATTAATCTATACAATCCATTACTACTTCGCCTTATGAAATAACTTCCCAACAAGAATTAACTAGTGGCGCTACAGAATGGCACAGACTTTCCTGTATTACTTTTCTATTTCCTTTAGTCTCGGTTAGCTATACTTGCCACATACCCTTTTCAGCTGCCATCTATCGCCGCCTAAGTTACATTTTTTTTTACTTTCCCGAATACATACGTATATGCGGAGTAATATACGTAGTATAGGGAAAGTTATGTAATGCTACGTGCAAAAAGGGTGAATTTTCGGCAGAAAAACTCTCATTGACGGGCCCTGGTAACGAAAACGTAGATAAATCCCGTTTCTAAATGAAGAAAACAAATCTTCTAACACGTGGTGTAACCAGAATCCCTGTTTTGTGCATCCTTGGTACCGAAAAATCAATTGACGACAAAACGTCCGGCTGTGAACAACACTAGCGCCTAAACCACGCTTAGGATTTTTTTCCATATTGAATAAACCCCTATCCATCTGACTCGAGTCGAAGCTTTGAGATTTTGAAAAACTTTATTCACAATTAGGGGATACTTTACATGATTAACTCCGGACATTCTCAAAAACGGCTCCAAATTGTTTCTTTAAATTTCCTGTAAAAATAGAGTAAAATGCACTTATAAAATTTTGTTAAGGGCGCCCAGATGAAAGTTTTGCGGGCGGGCCAGCACTCATTTCGTTATGCTACTGGTAGTATCATTAGTTTCTGTTTTGAAATATCGTCAACGAAGTGAAGAATGTAAGTGAAATGTTCGCATCGTTTAGTATTCTTGATTTTTTTTATAGAAAAAGCGATTTACTTAACCTAATTTACTACAAAGTGGGTGTTTGGCATGCTAATGGAATGTTGGTGGACGAGGCGACGATAAGGGTCGAGATCGGCTTTTTTGAAGCCAAAGAAACCTTCGTATATATATATATATATATATATATATATATATATATATATATATATATATAATGTATAAATATTATTTTTCATGGAATTCATGACAAAGTACCCTTGAGATCTCTTAAAATGCGAGGCGGCAGCCATGATGATTCTTGTCGCTCCAGTGTTTTGTTTACGTTGCAGTACCTAGTTATTTTATGTGGCCATGATTTCTTTACGGTATACGTTCCTCAAAGTAACACTTTCCAGTCAATGAACAGTGAAGGTAAGTATTAATTTCTAGAACAGCGTCGCGAAACATTACAAGGATTGAAGAAGATAGTGGAGGAAAGTAGAGGAGCAGGAAATATAGACCTAGTCAGGACTTAGCAAATTGTATACCTTTGTGAAAGTAAGAAATTTTTCTTTGTGTCAACTTCGCGCACCACAATCGGATTTCTAATCCATGAGACAGGGACAAAGCTCTAGTTACGACACGTCGGATATATTCCCCCTAAGATATGTCTACCCAAGAGTGCAGTTCATTAAAATATGTACTAAAATCGGAATTTCTCTGAACAGGGAAAAGTATTTTAAGACGAGTACTGAGTTTCTGGAGCAAAGAAAAAGAAACAAAACAACGTGCATATCAGCCAAAACCTCGAGTTCGTTTTACTGTATAATTACAGCAATATTTTTTCTTGTTTCTTTGTGAAGGCGAAGGATACAAGAAATACAGATCGCTTTAAATGTAAACTGATTTACGTGTAAAAAATGCAACCAAAATCTGTTGCCTCGTGCAACAGGGTCGTTGCGGCTTCTCTGGGAGGCACTGAAATTCAAATGTGAAGGGAAACATGTTGCAGTGAGCGAATGAGTTGAATTAATGGTTACGTTATAATGCAAATAAAGCAGTGGCGCAATGAGGTTATTTCTAGGGGGAGGGTCATTAGATGTAGAGCTTTCAGAAGTTCATTTTTTCCCCAAAAGAATTATTCATTTATGTTGAATAATTTTTTTTCTTTTTATTTGTTAATTTATAGTTATCTATAATGTCTTCATTTGACATGCCAAAAAACTCGTTTCTAATGTATTACAGTAAAAACTATGTGATCATGATGAGCCATCAACTTCTGGAGAGTGGGGCAGATGAGCCCCTCCCCTTGAATGCACCATTGTATTAAAATATAAATGTTGTGTGAATGGAAAAACTGCCAAGAATCATGGAAAAGGAGTGAAAACAACTAACATTTCTGGGTACTAAAATACATGTATATCTAGTTAAGAAGACCAGTATATTTGAACAGTTAGTTTAGACGTCAAGAAAATAAGACATCACTTAAATCACGTCTGGATTCAAAGTAACAATTCTCCCGATGATCCTTCCGACTTCCCTTCACGAAAATACACCACACTCCTCAGATTTTCCGTAGCATTTAGTTTCAGTAAGTAATTTAAGTAAATGCCCTCAAGTAACTTGGGTGTAGTTACTCAAGCCACAAAACAGTAACAAACCTAAAACAACAAATTCCCTCCTCCATAGGAGAAGTGGAAAAGGGAAAAGGCAGCAGATTCCATCATCGTCCGGAGCCCTCGCCGCTTTTCTGCGCGCCCGCCTGTGCCTCGCCGGGTGCCTCGCCGCCGCCGCCGCCGCCGCCGGGTCCCGTTGCAGGCGGAGTCCTCGACCGCTGCGCGCCGCCGCGCGGGGGAAACCGGCCTGGCTGCCAGAGAGAGAGCCCCGCGAGGAAAAGCCGCCCCAGGCGACCGCCGCGCCGCCCCGCGCCGCCCGCGCCGCCCGCGCCACGCCGTGCCGGCGCAGTGGCCACGCCCCTCGCTCTGCGCGGACACAACGCCACGCGCCGGCGCTCGCTGCGCTACAGCCTTTGCGTGGAGGGATTGCTCTAAGAAGGGACCGCTCTTGACAGATACTGCTCGGCCACTGCTGGTTAATATAATTGCAAGTTACGTCCATGCACTCACTTTGTCAGTGTAAATGGCTTCATCACTACCTCTTGCATTGTCGTCGTATGACAGTTCATTTGTTTCCCGACCAGTGAAGTAGGTCCCTTCTTAGAGTAAGTCCTGTATATTTGTCCATTATATGTTCCGTAAAGGGCAATTGGCCTCGGCGCCGTTAGATCCCGGGGTACCTATTCTGTCACCCAACCAGGAATCCGCGATGTCTCGAATTCCCTTAACCTTCTTGACTTCGCGTAGGTAAACGAATTCGGCCAGCGACGCCGGCTTCGCGGTCGTAGCGTTTTAGTACAATCATCACAGCATTCGTCCTGGCTGGCCACGGAAACCCCGGGCAGGATGGCCGGCACGGGGTTGAACCCGGGCCTCCCGAATCAGCGCGCCATACCCTGAGCCAATTCGCTCGGTTAGCTAGAGTACATGATGTTATATATATAATGTTAAACGAGTGTAAATGACGTGTGAACGTAGCAAAAAAATTAACCAACAAAAAAGAATAAAATCCCCCTAGTTAAGAATTTACACTACCCGTAAGTTAGGAATGCAAAAGTACAGGTATTTTAACTATACAATTATTTTAAATTATTTTTTAGTTAGTCAAGACAAATCCTCCCCTTACCTGCTTAAGCCACGAGTCAGTAGCTTAATGTATCCGACCCATAAAAATTAACTTCCGTCTACAAGGGTACTGTGGAGGAGACAATTGAAACTCTGCTACAGTCCCTAGATACAGAGAGTAGCGCAACCTGAACAGCCGCCGACATTTAGGATCCTCTCTCATCCAATAGCCCCGCCTCACAGCATTCAAGAGTTGGGAGAAATTATAACAATCAAAGGCATTATGGAGAGTTTCACGTATATTATCGTTAGTTTTGGTAGATTCCCCACAATACCGTACAGTTCAAGTGGATGCAAAATGGCGGAATCGGCCACGCAAAGGAATGCGCTACTCTCTGTGCCTAGGGACTCTACGCTTTTCCCTCACACAGCGCCGTCTCCGCGCGATCGCAACGGTTCACATGAACGTTCGCCAACAGGCGCGTCTCGGTTCATCCGGGATGAGATGGAAGCACCAAAGAGAAGAAAACTGTAGCGAAGGCAAACTGACTACGCGGTAGAGTCTAGAAGACTTCTAGCCATCTGTTGCTGGAGAAAACGTGACTTCTCGAGAGCTGCAAGAAGCCTAGGCTCATGACATCAATTATATATACACACATCAAGAGATAGTCAAATTAATATAAAAGTATGAAACGTATTGCAATATAATATGAAACACAATGTAACGCATGGATATCAATGGAGATATCTCGGCAAAACCATTCAATATATTTTCAAAATAAAACATTTTCTCTAGCCAAATATTTCAAAGAAATTTATTTGATATTAACCCAATTCATCAACACATGAACTGATTTTATTGCCTTAAAAATTACTTAATTCTGAAGGATTTTGTCCTCGTTTTCTGTTAGCAACAGACCTCCACAAACAACTACATGATGCCAAACATTTTTCATTATTAGGCAAATTAATTTGTGTAAATTGTCTAGAAAAGGGAAACAAGTATGAGGATACTTGTCAATATTAGGCATTCAACCCACTTTATAAAGACGATCAAAATATTTAGGTTTCTTAAGTATTTGTGAAAATCACAAAGTAGGATTCCGATATTTATTCTTTTAAATTTTGTCTCATACAATGGCCATTCATTTTGAACGTTCATTTCAGTGTATCAGGACTGCTCTGGAATTTATAGAAGAATAGAGAGCTTCGGTTGTCCAGATGACGATACAATGATCTTGTAACATGATCCAAACGAATCTGACGCCATAATAGAGCGTACGCAACTTGGAACTGAATGTTCGGCCGATGAACTAGACATTTCCTGAAATAACTTGCTAAAAGGAAACAGATGCGGAACGCGTGCCATTGAGTATCTTATTGATTAGGGAGCATAGCGGGGCCCTCGACGCCAGATAGAAGAGATAAACCCTAACATTGTCCGCTGTCACGTAAAGTTGTACACCTAAAAATCAACCGTTATAAATACAAAAAATCTTCTCCACCTATTTTTGAATAAAGAGTAATATCAAATATATTACGTATTCAGCAATTGCATTTTGCATGATTAACTCTGCATTATTTTCCTAATTTAATCGAAAATATATTATTGTATCGTTTGGCGCCGATCAAAAATGGGAATTGCGCATGGAGGTTAGGCAACCCAACACACACTTCGTTCTTTCCGGGAGTTTGTGTTAGCGTAGTATCGTTCAAATCACCTCTCCAATTCCTAAATGAGGATAAACTCGGCTTTAGCGAGAAAGACGCATGTGGATCATGCAATCTGACATACTCCAAAGAAAAACGCATTGCCTAAACATCTTTTAAACCTACATTTCATCCATTCTTACCTGAAGTAGGCCTCATCGGAGCTCTCGTTTTTTCGGATCAAAAATTATTAGCAGAATGCTCTCTTTAGGGAGTGGACTTTTATGCTGTAAAACTCTTTATTACACTTTTAAAATATGCATTTATGACTTAAACATTCTTAAGTATGCATTTAATATGCAATAAAAATTAACAATATTTTATTTACTAAGTATATATTTACTAAGTATATACAATATTTCATTTACTAAGTATATAAACCTTTCTTGATAAAAGATAGGAGAAGCATGCTTGAAATGAAAAGATATATTTTTGTGCAAACATAATAGACTTTGCGGGAGAAATAATTGAAGTAAATATTCATCTTAGTGAAGTACATTGTAAGTCTTGTTCCATTTCTTCTTATGCAAATGATTTTTCTCAGCAATTTGGGCTGGGACCAGTTCGTCCATTCTTGCCACTACAAGAAATTAGTTCGGTCACTAAGGATAGAGACGTCTCTCTGATCCCCAAGTCCGAAATTGGGAACTTCAGTTAGTCCAAGAACTTGCAAACTGTATGGAATGTTTGCCAAATCACTGTTTTCTGTCTACAATTCAGGACTCGTTAAGAAATTTTGTCTAGAATTCCCCTGAATTTTGTTTGAAACTACACCTTCATCCGAAATAACAAAAAAATATACGACATTATCACTTTCTGTAGCTTCCAACGTTATTCTATTTTTATAGCAAGGTCTTCATAATTAGCAATTTTCTTGCTATCTGTTTTTGGATCATGCGTTAAGGGCACGGCAATACAACAAACCTAGCTACTTTCTTGCTGTTATAATCAGGACTGTCTGATCTATTGAATGCCACTTTTATTACGGGGTATGTCTCAATAAATAATAGTATTTTCCTTGTAGTATGGATACTGGGAATAACGTATGAAGGGACTCCTATTCAGCATCCCATGCTTAATAGTCATTTGTCGATGAATTATCTTGGTCAGTTGATTGCGTCTTCCCCAGTATGCGTTGCCGACAAGTGCAGTGCATCCGGCATTTATATATTCAACTGTTTAACAACTAATGATGCATTTCCTGCATTTCCCTACTTCGAGCGTGTGCGTGCAATGTTTCTCTTAACCCCTACTTCGGCATATTCTATTTTGAAGTGTTATTACCAATCCCTCGATTTTTTTTGCAAGATAGCATCTATCAACCATTACAGTGAGGATGGTGTTTCAACATGAGGGTAGTGGATAGCTTTAGGAAAGTTGCCATGCACTGCCTTGTGTTGCCATTCCCACACACATTCTTCGTTTTTGTTGTTGCCACTGATATTCGTGCTGCAGTTACCAAGGTTCCCGCGTGGAAGGCTTTCCAATTCTGTGGAGTAACCAGCACCCGCTTGTGCAGCCATTTTCATTAAGCCATCTTCACAAGAGAGAGCCTTCTGCCTCATTTCACATTCTTGGGTTCTAAAGTCTTTTCGCAGCTTTTCAATGCAGTCCCCTCGCCCTTCTCTTCGGAGGAGGCACAGCCTCTCGGCAAGGCAGATTTTATGACGGCAAGGGCATTTAGTTAGAAGCCTCTTAGTTAGCATATCCAGTTCAGCGATTGCTATGACTTGTTTTTCACGTTCACACCTTTCTACTTCCTACTTACGAAGTACAGAGAAAGTATCGTAATGCTGCGGCAGAATTTGGAGATTTTTCGAAAGAAAAACTCGTATTGTGGGACCGTTGTATCGAAAAAGTAGATAAATCTTGATCTGTTATGTAGCAAATTGTTTACTATAACACGTTGTGTAGTCAGATTCCACTTTTGTGTGACACCAAAAAATCGATTGACAGCAAATGTCTGTCTGGTCAACTTTAGCGCTTAAACCATTCAAGCGATGTTATTCAAAATATATAATTCTCCAATCTGTTTGAACGAACTCAAGGCCCTGCGAGTTTGAAACGAATGTTTTGATTTTTACGGGCACTTTACACAAATACTGTAAAAGGACGGGCACTTTACACGCAGATATTGCAAAGGACGCTGAAAATAATGACCCACGTTTAATTTTCGTTGGGATCCCTAATATTTTGAAAACTGCAAAATTTTAACATTTTTTCGGATATCCGAGTAAAATCTGTTCTTCAAAGAAAGAAGATCATTTAGAAATTTGTGGAAAACATGAGCAGATTTTGTGTTATATTACACGAAAAAGCCATTTTTAAACAATAATTTTCTAAAAAATGGCTCCAATTTTCCCCCTCAGATTTTTCAATAGAGATAAAGAAAGTGGTGTTGGTCCTTTTTCAGGGATCTCCTTGTATTTTTGAAGATTGCAAAAAATTAACATAGCAAAAGTACAATATTAATGATAAAGATTTTTTTCTTAAATAAAATATGTTCTAAAAGTAAAGTCTTTAAAAAAGTCATGTACATTTCTTTTAACAAACGAGTAGGTTTCGCATAATTTCTGCTTGAAGTTAATGCTACTTATTATATTTTTTTGAAAAACGGCTTCTAATGCTTTTCTTAAATGTTCAAAGATAGTACAAAGATCGCTTAAAAAGAATAGAGTAGATCTTATTTTCTTTGAACTCTCTGAATTTTCAAAAATTGCAAAAGTTACGAAATATTGCGAGGAAGTATGTATTGTCGTGCCATCACTACTTTCGATTTAATTTGTCGTTCAGTATTTTTGTATCTAAACTTGTCAGAGAGATCTTGCATTGATGGAGTGATCTACTTCGGTAACTTGGGGTTATACCTAAGTATTTGTGAACCTAATCAGGTGAAAGTTCCTCACTGTAACTAATTGTTTCTTTGTGGCTTTCGATCTTGCCTTTTTAAACGTTGGTTAAGGTATATATGTCTAGTTCATGTATCATCTTTGTATCTTCACTGAATACTTTCATAGTCTCAATAAAAGTTTGTGATTTGTCTCTGTCCTCTGCTTAGACTTTGAGACCATTCTTATGTAACAAATGAGACAAGCGTAAGTTGTTTCTTTTAATTAACTTGCATCCAGTTTTGCTGTTATTGAGACATTCTGACATGGGTTCATCTCAAAACCATAGTTGTGAGAGTGAATTTCCGTGTAAAATTCCAGTTTATAGTGCCACCCCAAAATTTTCCGAGTTCATCCACAGGTTCGTTCTCCATTTCGTCATTATACTACGCATCTGTCTGATTCTGATTTTTGGTCGAACCCTCAACTCACCCACGGTCCGAGCGAGACGGAGTCAAATGCTCTCTGGTAATTTACACAGCATGTATGCAAAGCATGTCATCTTGTGAAGATATTCAAGAGTGACAGCATCAATTATCTGTTGATGTATACAGCCCATCGATCTCTTGATGGAATCCTTTAATACTCTTTCAAAATATGATAGTTCTAACAAATTTCATATACCGTTCTGCTGATTAGTGAAGTGAGAAGCTTGTAAACACACGACAGGCAGCTGATTGACCGATGGTTTTGTGATTGTGATATGTGCTCCCTATTTCCTCTACAGATAATCAGGGATTGCTGTAAGAGAATCAGGGATTACTACTGGGGTTTCAAGAGCGTTGGCTGCAGCATTTAGTTAATTACTCTTAACGGCGAGAAAGCATTTAAGCCAGAAATTACGGATTTCGTCAGGACCTGGTGTTTTCCATTTTCTTTTTATCCTGATGTCTGTAGTAATATCGTTGATAGTTGGCTCTATAGAGCTCATAAGTGGAATTTCTGATGCTGTTTTTCCTATCTTTTACAACCATGATGATTTTTTTTATTGAATTCCTTCGAGCCAGGTCACAAGGTACTCTTTGCATTTGGCGACTTCATTTGCAGTTAAGAGTTGTAAGTTGGTTGCCTTTATTTCCCTCCAGGGGTCTGAAGAAGCTTCTTCGGATTCTCTGAATTTCGTCATTTTCCTTCCTTTTTGTCATCTCATTGTACCTGCGGAGTCTACGTTATTCGTTTTGCTTTCTGTCAGAAAATATCTAGGAAATATGAGACTGCCGAGTACTTTGTGTGCTTTTCCAATTTATTCCTGTCTTTGTCGCAAGGAGTGGTTACATTTCTGACTAGTCTCTAGGCTTGGTGGTTGTTAAGATACTCCCTAATGGCGTAGGTCTTGGATTGAAGATCATCTGCTTCTCTCTCGAGTCTATTTCTTCTACGGTGGCTGGTGTACGCCTGTTCTATGATCTCTTGTATGTATATCCCTCCTATGATTTGGAAAGTAAATATTTTCATCATTCAGCTCAATGACAGTAATTGCTAAGCAAAAGATAGCAAGGTGTAATTCAGTCAGCTCATCCAAGTTTTTTACATGTTCTCCAAAACACTATTTACCTTCCTTATGGTTCTCTTGATGTTATTAATATTTCTCTCTACGAGGAAGAATGTTGCCAAGCTGGTTCTGCTTAACGGAAGAGTCCAATTTAGCTGTAGAACTATCTGATATCTTCGTTTCCAGTGCGTCAGTCTGGATTGTTGTTGTTGTTGTTCTTGTTCTTCTTCGTTCTATTTACGTTAAAGTTAGCCTGAAGATTAGCAATAATTAGCGACCCTGAATTCAATTATCGGAAACGACAACGAAAAAATAACAAAAGTGAAATTGATAAAATCAACCATTTATGGAAGTTGCCCAACGAAGCAATGGAAGTACCTGTGGGAGGTAGGAGTGCATTCCCAAACAATAGCATTGAAACCTTGGGACTTCATGACTTTATCAGTAATGGTATAGTACACAAGGCTGTCATTCTCTCAACTTGCCACATTGTCAGGAAGTTCCTGTCATAAAAGAGCGCTTGAATGCTGTGAATTCACCTTCAGCCGTATATCCTTCTTGTAACATGTGTAGAAGCCAAGAAATAAATTCCAAGAAAAAGCCACCTATCCCTCGTTAGAAGTGTTGCGATACTTAACTTGAGACAATATTTTATATTTACAGCAGCAACAGAACATCGGATAAGCATGTCTTTATTATCTCCCCTAAATAATGGATTATCCTGACATTATTGGATATTTATCAATGATGAAATATAGAATAAGACATCAAGATTTCAAAGGCGACGTAGTTATGCATAATGGGCTTGTGGAAGTTAGGCAAAACAGAGGTGAGTTCAACAGTACGATAGAAGAAATTATTAGTCCACTTCTTTGCTTTAACCGTTGCAGAGAAGGCATGTAAAGGCACCCGAATGCTAGGAAAGGATGCTCTAAAATATTCGGCAATTGTAATTATAAACTTGTTGGCCGATAATTGAGTTTCAATACGGATACCAATAAGCAGAGGCGATTGAAAGTCCACTTGAGACCCGGAGTCGGTGAATGTGCCGAGTACCCCCTTCCTAGATGGGACCCCTCGGCAGGAATTCCGCCCTCTGGGGGAGGGTACGTAACGTCCTATCTCATCGGAAGCGACATCAGAAGTTGTCTCTTTCTGGTTCTCTTTAGACATTTTGAAATGTTTCCATATTTTTAAAGTGAAATTACCCGTGTACAGAAACTTAAGCAAAGTCCTTCGAAATATTTTCTCAAAGACAGACGAAAGCACCTCTATCACCTGCGTTGATTAATTGGGTAAGCTTCCGCGTGCGGAGTTTGTATTGTCTAGGCCAGGGGTGTCCAACTTGCAAGGCATCAAAGGCCACAACTAAAACCTTTAATGTGGTTGCGGACCATATTTGTATTACTCGGAGGATCCACACCTGACTTCCCCGCGTTGCTGATCTCGACTGCTCTGAAATGGGAGGGGGTGGAACCATGCGTGATTATCAGACCGTACCATGCGTAAAGCACTGAAACACATTGGGATGATTTTGAATTTCTGAATTTACTGGAAAAATCCTTAAATGTAAATTTAACCTATTTTACATTGCAGGGGCTATTGCCCCCGGCGGCGCATGCGCTAGGCGCACAATGTTCCCGTCCGACAGGAACGCAAGAACTTTCACTTTTGACCAATAACTTTTCGCAGGACATTATAAATAGCATCGCGTACAACCCTAGTCTAGGCTATCCAGGACGAGCTGTCGTGGTTGCTGACGTCCAGGCTTCTGTCGTGGTTGCTGACGTTCGGTCAACATATTGTAGCCTTCCTCAGAACGTACTCTCAGCAGTACACAGTTTCGATGGAATTGAATGTAACATCAATTCATATGCCTAACATTAAAACGAAGGGATCTGATTTGGGCTTTAAAAGGCTCTAATATGTGTTTAATGTTCGTGTGAACATTCTAAACACGGATGCTCAAAATAACATTGATATTTGAGGGCTACAAAAAGAGATTAGATTATATTTCATTCTCTGATCCCAATTCATATTGTGAAATATTTTATTATTACATCTTTTGTTGAAATAGAATACCACAATTTCACTGTTAAGAAACTAACATTTTACAACACGAAACTGACAACAGTGACAACAATAATAGTTCTCTCCCTTTGTTGTTTTCTGAAGAACTTGAACATCGATAAAAACATCTGTAACACGCTCAAAATTGCTTCTAAAGATAACTCTTGTTTAATCAATCCAAAGTGCAATTGAATTGATAACAGAGTCTTGAAGAATAAGAGCAAAATATTTATCATGTTGAACTTCGAAAAAAGTGATCAGCTGCGGCAACTGGAAAAGGTACCAAAAGAAGCAGTACTACAAACACGTATAAGTTAGACAATTTTGCAGAAAGGATGGCGTTTTCAATTAACTGTATATTTTCTTCTTAGTCCAATTAAGTTACTTAACATATACTAATAGCTTTCTGTGCAAGTATTACACATGTTTACAAAGTAGATAAAACATCAAATAATCGTATTGAAATATTTTTTTTTAACTTTACTTATATTGAGTCGCCTAAAATAAAGTTATTAGCGACTTCAGTAAATTACAAAAGTGAGAAAATACAAAAATGTATACAATTATCCTTTTTACATAAATTATTTACATTTTTGAACTTCTATTTCAGATATAACAATAATTTTACAAAATCTAATTATTAGTTCTTGATGCACAGAGCAAAGCAACCGTATATATAAGAATTTAAATCTTGAAAGATGCTTCTCCGCTGAAAAGAAAATTTAGGACTTAAATGATATGATCTAGGTTAAGAATACAGTTACATAAATCACAGGAAAGGGCAGGACGCCTTTATTTAATAGGTGAAGATGAGTAAGTTCTGAAAGACCCGTCCGAATTCTCGATAAAACCACTTGTTCTCTTCTAGTAAGTTTTGAGTTAGTTTGCAATGAAGTAAATTTTTCAAGAGTTTTATGGATGCTGCTTGCTTTGTACTCTTTCCAAACGCTGTTACATTTTATTTTAATAAGACTCCCAACATAACGCGGATTATTATAGTGTAGGAAGGGTTATGGACTTTTTATTTTTCTGTTTAATTACTGCAGTTACCATTCTACTTCCAATGCCGTGACTTGAGATTCTAGATCAGGTGGAATCGAAATATCTTGTTACAATACCTAATTGGTTTTGAAACTCGGCCTAAAAGCGTCTTATTACATTCTCGAATTGTAATAAAATGCATTACGATACTTATTCCACTTTCTTTAAGGTCAATAGGGAAATACCAGCCCATACGTTCTACACCACCGCGAAATTCAAAACTGATACGTACGTTAAGATCATTCTCATTAAAAAAAAACTGTCATTCCTTCCTTCGCTGAACTCATGCCACAGATAAAGTACGTCCATTTGAAATAGCACAAACAACTTTCTCCCCTTGAATCCGGTATCCCGAATAAGATCCTAAATTCTCTTAATATGTTCGTGGAATACATGAGTATTCGCTCGAATATTTTTTAAATAATGCTGTTAAATATGTGAAGATGCCAAATTGAAAACGGACGTTCCAAGCTAATTCTTGTAAGTTGCCACCCCTCTTATCACTGAACCCATTCCATGGATCCCAGCGCACAGGAAGAAGTGTTGACACATTATGCGCACATTTTCTTGAGCCCCTGAATATATACCTCCTCTCTTTGGCAAAATTAGTTGAATTGAGAATAAACGATAGAATGAGTGTTGTTGACAAAATCTGAAATAATAGAAGATATTGAATAATAGAATGTATAATAGAATGTATTGAAAGTATTTGGCACTTTTTGGGTCGATTGTTCGAATTTGCCGGTAGGCTAAAGGTGTCCCGATGCCTGAGCCTAGTTCAATTCCCGCGCTTCGAGGGCAAGAGGGACGTGTGGCACACACGACGTATTCCCTTTACAGTGACTATACCTCGATTTAAAGACCGAGTCCGTTGACATAAATCAGCTGTTACGGTGTCATCCAGTCGGCAATTTGGATGACACCTACAGCAGTGATGCTTAAGCTTCCACAACAGCTGGCCAAACGTCAACAGACACTGTAAATAAATAGAAGAATAGCAAACTCCGCCTGCCTCAGCTTTTCTTCGTCACACGGCTACAGCAACAGAAAACGGAGACTATTTTAAAAGAAAGCTACAACTCTGTTTTACCTCGACCAGGAATCGAACCCGTGATGTCACCACGGGAAGCTAGTTCGCTGCCCGTTAGTAGTGATGGTAGAATTTAGCACTTTATATTTTTTAAAAAATCGCATTTTGAAAACAAGGTTATAGCATCTTAAAGCATTATAAAAATTAAGATTTAGCATTTTGTAGTATTTTTTTAGAAAATTATTATTACGGGAGGAGTCTTTGAAATAAAAAAAATATTTTTTTTATTTTCCCATTAAAATAAGGAAATAGAGGAAACGTGTTTAATATTTCGCCATTTGAGAACATCAACGAATATAAACGCGTGCGAAGCGTAAAAAGCGAAAGAAGAGACGCCTTCGCCGCCGGCGTTGGGCCTTCACCTTGGCCTTCTTCTTCTGTACCAAACTGAGGAAGCTGAGACCCCTTGAAATGACTCTTAGCGCTCCAGCTTTCAGGATCAGTTTTTTAAGAAATATTCTTATTACTTTTTACCTTGTTTTGTCAGTTAAACTTTAATTATAAATTAATAAACACTGGTCAATTTCAAATTAAATGTTTTTGATCATCGATTTGTTGTTTTCGAACACGAAGGAAACCATAAAATGCAATTGAGCAATTATTTTGAAGATTCACGTCCATTACGCACTTTGTGCGTGATTTCGCATTTTAGCGCAGATTGAAAACCTCCAGAATACACTGCACCGACCGACAAACTTACAATTACTATTTCTTTTTTCAGCGTTTAGTAACATTTCACTTTTGTAATAATAGATAAAATCTACTATCTATACCCATAAGCCGTACTGAAGGCGTAATAGAAATTATTTTGCTTGGAAAAACAGATTTGATTGAATAGTTGCGTCGTGGCAATAGGCAGCCTCCCCACTCCTCTCGCATGCAGTGAAAGGAGGGCTGAAGAAAGCGTGCGAACATAATACGCTATTGTGGGCGCGCCCCTCGCTTTGCGCAGGCACGGGGCCCGCGGCGCCCACTGCGCCCGGGCGGGGGCGAGGGCGGCGGCGGCGGCGGCGGCGGCTGCGCGCGAGTGGGGGCCCGCGCGGAGGGGGCCGGGCGGCGGCCGGGCGGCCGGGCCGGCGCGGCGGCGGCGGCGGCGGCGGCTGCAGCAGAGCCGCGTCTCCTCGCCATGGTCTTCGCTGTTGCTTGCGCGGCGCTGGCGCTGTGGGCCGCAGGCGCGATGATGCCCGCTGCCGCCGACGGGGCCGCGGCGCCGCCGCCCAGCCTCGACGACTTCGTGCCCGACGTGGCGCGCCACCCGCCCGTCGACGTGCTGGCGGTGCGCTTCGGCGACAAGCAGCTCGCCCTGGGCGAGGAGCTCACACCCACGCAGGTAACGAGGGAAGCGCGCCTCGCGACGAGGTATCCCTGCGCCCGCAGCAGCGCCGCGGCGCGGGGCGGCGACGGAGGCTGCGCTGGCGCCGCGGGCGGTGCGTGCGCGCTCGGGGCCCCACGCTTTGGCGCGGCGGCCGCGCTTGCTGCCAGAGGCGAATCTACGCATTCGGGCTAGCGTAGAATTTGCGCCCCTCTCAGAACTACTTCCAGTCAGGGTTGTTGTTATTTGTTGTAGCGGGTACACTCTAAATAGCGCCCCTTGTGAGAAGCGCTCATGGCGCGTGGCCATGTCTGCCATACCGTAGATACCCCTCTGATGAATGCAATTACGTTCTATTCGTGATGTGTCCTTCAACAACTACGTTTATTAATGATGCGTCTTTAGTTATGTATTGGGATAGTAATATCTAAGTACAGAAACCTGGAATTTTATTTAAGAGTCGAAAGCTAAGGGAGAATATTATATTGACGTATTTACCAGGTCTGTTATTATTTAAGATATTTATTATGCTTAGTAGAAAAGTAGTTCTCAAGTTCCATACATTTGCATTTGATTCAGTTTTCTCTTCTGTAGTTTATCCTCTTTTACTTGAACTTCCGTGAAATCATTAATTGTTAATTCGTTTTATAGTGACATCCAGAGGTGTCTCCAAAATTGTCCTACTAGAATAAAAACGACTTCTGATATGCACACTACTGCCGTGCAGTACATTTGCGTTTCTTAAATATCTCCCTTTTGAATTAAATAACCTCAGAGATATAACATGACTTTCTCAATGTCTGAAATAAATTTATTTTCAACTTGTGCAAATATATTTTTGCCATTAAACTTTTTTTAAAAATTATAATCTGGCACAATTCAAACTTTACTGCACAACTAAAATAATATTAATAGGCATTTATGAGGTTTTTTTTTCTCTGAGCAAAATAAATATTTTGGCCACTGATTCGCTGTGCTTTTGTCGGGGAAAATATCTCGAGTGGACCCAAACCGTCGGACCTTTGTTAATACCGGCGTAAGATGGTAGGTCAAGTTTTGGAGTAGCTGGAGTAAGATGGTAGCTTGTGAGGCCACGTGATCCCTAACGGGCGAGTGATGCTTTCTTTTTCTGATTGAAAAGCTGTATTAGAAGGTAATAAATTCCGTTGCTGCTCGCCGCTCCTACCATGTGCGTGATGTCATTTTCACTAGACGCGGGCTGAGAACTTTTTATAGGCGTTGTATTCTTGTATAAAGACTCCCTCAAGTTCACATTCCTAAAGAAAACTATTTTTTAAAATATGTTTTGATCAGTCACATCTAAAATTAAAATTTACGGACTGTTTATTGTCCGCAAAATGGAACCCTTTCTGCTGATAATTTTTATCGAAATTTCGATTACCTAGTAATCGACAACTAAATATTCCCGGCAACTAAAAATTGCCGTTGTTGTCTTCTCAAGAATTTAGGTTTTGAATGGCTGAATTTCTTTCTTGATATGTTTCATTAATGTAACAAAACTTCAAGCAGAGTGAATAATAAACGACTTGCATGCAATTTGCACGAAAGGTAATGTTATCCAGATTCTATTTTTGATCACCATCGGTTCCCTTTAATTGTTAACTGCTCTTCCGAGAAAACAATGAATTCTTTTCGACTTCGAGACATCAAAAACCTAAGAGAGGTGGCGCATTCGATGAGAGGGAGAGCTTACAGATTTTCACCAATCCCCCTTCCCCAAAGCTAATGGCAAAAAGGTTTTCTAAATTTTTAAATAGTAACGAAAAGCATTCAACATCTCAATTGAATACGTTATTGGTAATTATACTCTAACAAATAACCATAAATTTTTAATTGAGCGAAAATGAAAACCTCTTCATAAAATATATCAAGCCGCTTGGTCAGAGCAGTTGCATTATGCATATCGCATTATTGATAATGATGTAAGGCACCAACAACGAAAAGAACTTAAACAAACAAAAAGAAAGTTCTGAGAAAACTCATGATTTGTGATCTAAGAAGAGAACACTTTTTTGAAAATGTTGTCACATGCAGGCATGTCTCTTAAAAAGTAGGTCGCAACTAGTTTGCTATTTAGTGTATAAATGTCAGAATCGTTTATACGCGATAAAATTTCAGAAATGTTGTAGGAAAAATATTATAAGTTGCCAATATATTAAAAGAATATCCGAAATCGATCTCCCCCATCCCATTCACACTTCAAGGCATGAAATGGATCCAAGCACTAGCCCATTCAGAATTCGTGAAGTCTGCTTTTGTTAAAATATTTAATGTGTTGAATTGTTATACGAGAGTATTTTGTTTGTTGTTCTTGAGCAGTGTGCGCGATAGTGTCTGGAAAACCATTTTATCCATCAGGATTTTTTCTATTCCAGGTCTGTAGTAGTTGATATTTTGCACCGTGAACCCATGTAATGTTTCCTGGGCGTCGTCTTGTGCGCGCAGATTCCATTCCCATGGCGCCCTGCTCTTCCGCATCCACATCCTCATCAGCGCCCCGCCCCCGCCCCCGCCCCCTCCCGCTCGCCATCCGCTCCCGCCTTGTCCCGTCCCGGCCCTCACCCGCTTCCTTCCCGCCCGTTCTGATCCTGCCGCCTCCCCGCCCACCTCGGTCCCGTCCCGCTTTGACCCGCCTTCGCCCCGCTCTGCCCTTGCTCCAACCCCGCCTCCTCCTCATCCCGTCCCCGCCACCACCCCTTCCCGTGCCTCGGACCCCATCTGGCACCCCGTCCTGGCCTGCCCCGCCCCTGGCCTCGCCATCCCCTTCCTGACCTGCCCCGCCCCGCCCCAAACCCGCTTTGCACCCGTGCCCGCCCCGTCCCGTCCCCGTCCCCGCCCCGTCCCGTCCCCGCCCCGTCCCATCCCCGCCCCGTCCCCGCCCCCGCCCCGTCCCCGCCCCGTCCCCGCCACGTCCCCGCCCCGTCCCCGCCCCGTCCCCGCCCCGTCCCGTCCCCGCTACCGCCCCTCCCCGTGTCTGCCACCGACCCTTCCCCGTCACCGCTTCTCCGCTGCCCCTCGCCGTCCTCTTCCTCGCCTTTCCCCCACCCTGGCCCGTGTCCCCGCCCCCGAGCGCCGCCCCCGGCTGAGGCGTGCCGCCGTGCGTGCGTGCGTGCGCAGGTGAAGGCGCCGCCGGCGCTGGCGTGGGAGGCGCGCGAGCAGGACTTCTACACGGTGTGCATGACGGACCCCGACGCGCCCAGCCGCGCCACCCCCACCAACCGCGAGTTCCTGCACTGGCTGGTGGGCAACGTGCCGGGCGGCGACGTGGCGCGGGGCGAGGTGCTGGCCGAGTACGTGGGCTCGGGCCCGCCGCTGGGCACCGGCCTGCACCGCTACGTGCTGCTGGTACGTGCACAAAGGGCCGGAAGCGCAGCGGGGACACTGCAGCTGCGGTGGGCCCTGACGGGACCTCTTCAACGAACTTGATGCATTCATAAATCGAACTAATACTCAAATTATTACATTTATCTGCATCACCGAAGGTGCAGAGCTATAAGACATACGTGTATGTATATTTTATTGTAAGAATGCCTACAAATGTTCGTAGAATTGTAAACACATACATATGTACGTTATTGTACAACAAGCGTCTACCACATTTCACCTGAAGTTGCTTCTCTTAACTGGTGTAGAAATGAATATTCCACTAAAATGTACCTCAATAGCAGCGTAAAAAAATTGAAGAAAGTAGAATTGCTGAATCTGTGTGGTTTGTACGAGTTCGTTTTACCCATTACGGCCCATTATGTACTACATTAGTTTGAATTAGCATTTTAACAAAGAGCGCGTATCCCCTGCAACAATGGGTATTTCCCTCTCAACAAGCGCGAGGAACCCTTTATACGTAACCCCAAACGCAAGGCGGCCCCGAACAAAGACTCAAAGCCTGGCTTAAAGTTGGGGGGAGGGAGGGATTAACTCAGACCGCCGGGGTGGAAAGAGTGCTTTGGGATGGGTCGGGTAGGGCAGGAAAAGCGAGAATAGGAAGGAGGAATATAGTGGAACTAATAGGAGAGAGAAGGGGAAGGAGCAATATCATACCAGATTTACTTATAGTCGTCAGTGAATTGAATTTTAAACTACTTTGAAGCATACAGCCTTTTTCGATAATGTGAAACTTAGTGTCCGAAGTACTCGAGTTTTTAATACTTACTAGTTATCATTAATTGATATAATTTTATAGGTATAAAGGCTGAATATATCAGCAGACATTACGAATAAACTGCACATCTACACTTCTCCTTCACGGCAATGTCTGTGTGCAAACTCCTATCGCTTTGAATTGGGCAGGGAAGTTAGAAATATATCCTTTGTGATTTAAAAATACACAGATGACAATACTACATTTCATTATTCTTGAAACCAATGATGTAGATGTGTTTGCGCAAAAGAATCTCTTATTACCAACGTCCGTCATTTCGGGAGACCACGTTTCAGATCTCCTGGGTACTTCTTCATACTTCTTGCCGATAACAGTTCCAAGGCCTCGTGGTCCGTCAAACAATCAACCTTCTCAGTGAGTGAAGAACGCTCTCATTAGTACAAGAATCAAATATCCTTCTAGCCACACTAATAGACAAATTTTTACAACACCCATGCAAATTATTTTATGAATTTGGATTTTTTCGTGGCCATATGTTAACTTAATATTGTTCTTGATTTATATGCCATCATAAAAAGTTAGTGTATGACATATTAAATTCAATTGTTTAGAAGTAAATTGATCTTCCCTTAGTTCTCAAAGTAATTCAAAGTTCTGTAAGCCTGGATTTGCTAAGGCGACAAACACAATACGCCACTATATTATAGTGAATCTGTTGTCCTCTAAGCATTTGATTTTACGTCATTCCTGTAAGGTCAACTGAGAAGTTGGTAGTACTTGTAATTATGTAGTAGTCATTGATAATTCTAAGAAATATCGTTTCCAGTCCAAATGTACTCAATGGTTCCAATCGGACTATAATATAAAATCGACGTTTTGAACCTATTTTGTCATTTTCAACACACTCTGATGCGAATTTCATAACGGGAACATTATTCTTTGGCAAATTACCGATTTTGGGGATATTGTCAGTGTAAGTGTCAAGTTTTGGCCGTGACAATTATTGAGTACCTGAACTGAAATTCTCACCCCTTGCGACTGTCTGCGATCAAATGAGTTGGGAATCTTTATCTTTTCTGGGGCAGAATTGAAAGAATTTCTTGTTTTTGAAGTTACTTCTAAATTATATGTTGTGAGATCCTTTTGCAATATGTCGTAAGTGAAATTTGGGCTGCCGGCTAGTCGTGTTCCTGACAATATTGGCGGCATTCGACCACCGTTTGCAACAACCTAACATAGTAATTGGCCAGGTCTCTGAGTCCCGGAGCATTGCTGTCATGGCCTCCCATCGCAAAAGTCTTTCTGCCAAAGGCTTTATATCAAGGAAACCTCTAAATGACGCACTATAAGCTCATACCATTGAGGAGTTTCGATTAAATAATGATGGTTGACATTTTGAGCGAAATCGAGGTTATTGGCTTTTACAAAGGAGAGAGAAACTTACTTTTTCTAAGTTTATACCAAATGATTTCAAGAGAGAACTATAAGTAGCAATGATAATTCCCTCACACTGTGACACATGCCCTTCACGTTTGTGTTAACGGACTGCGAGGGATGCGCGACAACCCCGTTGTCTTGCATCATCGTTGTCAAGGAGGTCGTACGGTCTCGAGTCCTGACAATGGGGATTTTCGACACTAGTAACTATTGATGGTTCGAATTCAACCGCTGTCTGGAGGAGAATTTTAGTGGCCGAACGCTCTGACCGGTAGTTTTTCGCGGTTTCTCCGTCCAGGACTACTCGTAAGCGAATACCGGAACAGCAGGGGCGGCTCGTCCTAAGGGGCCACAGGGGCCGGGCCCCACCAAGATTTAATAAAGCAAAAAAATGTTTATTTATCTTTATCGTAATCTCTTTGTGAATAATTGTAGTTCTTTATTGCAATTCTTTATTCGTGAAGATCGACAATTCGTCTCCAGAACTCATTCCAAGTCCCAATAACTAGGAATTGAGGGTCATAGTTACTTGCCGCACTCAAAGATAGCGATAGTAGCATTCAAGGGGCCGGCTCTGCGTGGGCCCCACAGCCGGTAACTCCGCTCCGTTTACAAGGTCAACGTCCTTCCGCACTGGGCCCTGAGTACTGCTTGCTAATTTTAGCAGCCCTTGGGGCCCGCACCATCGGGCCCTTCTCGGAGGAACTGGCTAGGCTGAGCGCGCGGTTTTCAAAGTGCACGTGAAAGTTCTGCGCGCTATAAGATGAACACAGTGGATTCGTTACACCGTTTTTAGTTTTTTTCACTGAGACTTGAAGAAAAAAATGATATTAAACTGTTAGTAGCACATCAACCGAGTGTACTTTTCATTTACACAAGTTGATGGGAAGAAAAAATGAACATTCTGTAATTCGTAATTTCAGCAAACAACTATGGTTCACTGTGAGTGAAGAAAAACAAAGCTTATTTTGCTTTTTTGTTTATTATTTGGTGGTGAGGGGTTGTGGACGACAATGGGCTGTAAGGATCTGAAACATGATAAAGATATACGAAGAAACGCACGAAGCAACACGAAGAAGTTGCATTTAGAAAACGCTTGTAAATTTAAAACTTTTCGAACCTTGAACATTGTTGTACAGATTGATTCGGCGGTCAAAATTTCAATCTAAAAACATAATCAACAAGTTGCAAAAAATAAACTATTTTAGGTAGAGAGATTCACTGTTTAAAATTCTGTGGTACTCATGAACCAGCATTGAGAGAGCATGATGAATCTGAAGATTCAAATAACCGTGCAAGTTTTTAGACTTATCGATATTCGGCAATCTAGATAGTGTGTTAAACGAACATTTAAACAATTTTTCTGTTTATAAATATAACTCACACGACGTAGAACGAGCTGCTAGATTCTATGTATGAAGTGTATTTGGACGAAGTGAAGAGAGACATAGATGTAGCAGATTTTGTTTCTCTGCAGGCCGATTAAACAACAGACATAACACGACCAAGTCAATTTGTCTTAATTTTACGGTATGTTTCCCTTTCGAACTCTCAGCATTCAGAAAGATAAGCTACGGCATTAGCATTTTTACAAAAATCGTTTGTTTCCATTGACATACCAATATTTGATTAAACATCTTAATAACAATTCCTACTTCTGTTTTTGTGGAAAACAGATTATTATTAACAGATATAGATTTAAAGGTTTAATTAATTAATTGATAATTAATATTAATTAAATAATTGATTAAATGACAATTATTTAATTAAATAAGATTGATTATGTGATGAAATTCGTGCTTTTGCGCCTGGCCCCACCAAGAAAAAATATCACTAGCCGCCACTGCGGAACAGTAATCTAACGATCGACCCCTGACCATGGGCGATCTTTCACTCTCTGTTCTTGTCACTTTTCCTTGTGTGAACTTTTTCTTATTAAGCTTGTATGCACACATACACTTACATGCACTGTACTATCACACATGTCAGAGCTTAGGGTTTGCCTGGGCTGAGGCGATGCCTGGTGGTCGAAACCCCCGCAAGAGGGGAAGGTCGACGTGTAGGTCGGCGCCAGGAATCACTTTCAGCGGGGGAGGAACATCATCCACGCTCTCGGGACCAATGGCCTAAGGAGTTGAAGCGCCCGGAATCAAACACTTGCTCGTGTTTAATGTATTGATTAACGTGTCCGGATGTGTAACTGCCAAGGTCATCAGTCCCATAAGTATGATGCATGTTTTATCGTGAGAGATTACGGTGATCTTCCCCCGCAGGATCGTGAACTCCGGGCTACCTTTCACAAACAGGTATTTCCCACCAGCGGGGCACCACACCAGCCGGGACACGCTCTATGCTCCCAACTGGTCTCTCGGCATGTGTGGTAGTGTAAGTGCATGTAAGTGTAGGTGTTTGTAAGTACGTTCTGAGGATAGGACAAGGAAGAGGAAGGGAAAAATCGCCCAAGAATCTTGGACCATTTGTCAGGGTTCCACACCAGCATTAACCTGGTGTTGATCGGGAAAAAGCGCGGAAAACGTAACGATCAGAACAGCCGGCCTTAGCGGCTGAATTCGACCTCGCTGTGTCCGCCGAAAATCCTGCCACCGTCGGGAATGGAGACTTCCCGGTCAAGTCACTGCAGTGGCATCGCTCGATTCCCTGAACCACCTAATTCAATTTTGTTATAGAGAGTATATTATAAGAAGTGACAGCTACTGCTTGGCCACTGCTGGCAACCTAACTGCAGGTTATGTCCCCACACGCATGCGTGTCGGTGCGTTACGTTTACAGTTATTTCGTTTGTATATTGCTTCATGTAATCGCCCTGCATGTCGTTAAATTGTTTGCCGATCTGTCAAAAAAGGCACTTCGTAGAGTATCTCCTCGGCCGTATGTAAATTGGGACCAGATAATCCCAGTCATCTTTTCAGTCAAAACTTACTTTCTAATTCTACAAGTAAATTGGGGGACCAAACCAACCCAGGAAAGGAAAGAGAATGATTGAGCAGGAAAACCCTTTAAGGGGACCGCCGCCGCGCTGTTTTTCAGCCTTTTCCTTATGCCGCCTTGTAAATCTTCCATACTCGCTCCTATATCAGAATGAAAAGCAAAGAAAGCACTAGAAGAGTGTCCAAATTTCATGATCAGCGTTTTAGAATATTTACAGGGAAAAAGGAAAAAACATAAAAATGGCAAGACAAGCAGAATTCAATCAACAAATGATTCAATTGAATGAAAACGAACTTCAATCCCAACCATATCTCGAAAAAGATAGTGCTAATTCCAAGTCTGACAAATTGATGAGGGAGTTGTGTTTAAAAAATAATGGCTATGAAAATGATTTTTTTTTTTTTTTTTTGAAAATAAAGTGTTACCGTCCATCTTTACCTGGAAGGGCATGAGGTAGACGGTCCCCGATTGACGTATGCCCTTCTCCGGGTCGGTCCCCGATTCACGAACGGGTTCCACCCTTATTTTCGTCGTGGTCCCGTGCGCAGGTGTTCCGGCAGCCGGGGCGCATGGAGTTCGACGACGAGCCGCGGCGCAACTCCACGTCGCGCATCGGCCGCCCGCGCTTCTCCATCCAGCACTTCGCCGACCGCTTCGCGCTGGAGCAGCCCGCCGTCGCCGGCACCTACTACCAGGCGCAGTGGGACGACTACGTGCCCACTCTGCACGCGCAGTTCACCAGCTGAGCCAGCCAACTTCCTTACATTTGCACTTATCAAGTGACAGCTTTTGCGTCTTCACGAGAGAGGGGACGTTCTAGGTTCAACCGCTCGGCTATACGTTTTCTTTACTGAAAATAATGCAAAATTAAAGGGATTCAATCCTTCAAAATAGCGTGAATATATCTGTCTAGAAAGAATACTGATGTATAAGCCATACTATATTGAAAAGTTAATGAGTTTGACCCAGTATCTGATACGAAAGTCCCACAGTTACTGTATGATAAATACAAATATTATGCCTTGTAAAATAGTACACCTACTAAAATAGTTTGGAAAGATAATCCTTTCACTACCTTCCGTAGAGAAAGAATCTCAAAGGCTGAATACTTTTCAGAGGAGAACCCCCTCCTTTTATAACAATGTTCCTCACATGTAACTATTTTTGGCATTAAACAAGTTGTCATATCACTTTTTTATTTCCTTTTGTTTCCTCTGTGTCCACTCCACAAAAATATAAGATTTTCGCAGTACATACTCACAGCTCACATCGTCAATCTAGTTACATATTTATTGCATGGGCCCTTGTCAAGTTGATTTGTTTAAAGTACATTGATAAACGCACGGTTCTTGATACATTTCTTAGATTTTACCACTGGATTGAACGAACAAGTAGAACATAATTTTGCTCTCCAACGGAAGGGTTATCATTACACTGATAAACAAATGTTTTGTTGCATTGATATCAACAACTGTTATGAACTAATCTGAGAACTTATTTCAATGATTTTTTCTGGAGACTATTTTTTGGTCTTTAATTGACATTTGTCAGAAGTTCAATATTTTACTTCTCGCTGATGTCATAGTGTTGGAAAAAATATTTGATTAAACTCTCTTTATTTTATAGGTACATTTACAATTAAATTGCAGCGTGGCCTAAAATTATTCTATAATACGAACTTAAGTTCATTCCTTTATAAACAAAAGTTGTAGATTACATTTAAAAAATTAAATTTTATTTAACTAGATCAGTGGAAATGTCACTTTACAGGTGTGTGTACGTTTATACATAAGTATACAATATAAAATGGATTTTTTTGAAATGAATGTATCCACTACAGTGGCCCGAAGGCTCGAGCAACTGCAACTGAACGCACCATATCCAAATTCTAAGCGAGGATATCCCCTCCAGACACCTCTTTGACGACTTTATGTTATGGAGTTGAAGGTAAGACGATAGAAAGGTAAGGAGTGAGGGGTGATGTAACTATTTCTTTACGTTACGGTGGACGGAACAGATCTTTGGGAGACGAAATTTCATTCTTGTGGAAACGTCGCTGGTTTTACCAGTGCTGGTTTTAAAGTTACTACTGCAAGGGGCAGTTTGGAGGTTAGTAAAGAATTATTTAATAAAAAAACATAAGTAATTTTCTGCAAAAGAAAGCTGAAAATATTCTTCTTTGCCAAACTCATCAACTTTAAAATCAATTTACGAAATCAAGTTAACATCTAAGATATTGCAATTATGCAATCAGAAACAACGTAATGTAGGTATGTTTTGAGGGAATTTTCACTTTTCTTACTCAAATATTCATGAAGCTATTCAATGTTAAAATCTGGAATATCTTTTGAACACAATTTTTTTGGCCACATTGCCTAAATATACTAACTGTGCTTTAATAAAAGAAAAATCGATATTAGTTTCATTGAATAGTGGGAAATTTTGTACAAGTAGGCGCTGTTGCATGTGTTTCGCAAAAAGGGGAAAGAAAATATTGTATCCCAAAGATACGAAAGTATTTTAGCTGCCAGCGACGCTGCCCGGGATCAAACAAAGTGCTATATCTCAAAAATTATTTCACCAATAAAGCTAAAACTTCACAAAAGTTCCTTAGAGAATGTAGGTCTTCACGTAACATCTTCCATCAAAATTCGTGATGGTCGTGCGGAAGGAAAGCCTTTGACATGGAATGAGCAATTTGCAAACGTTTTTGCTCGTGTGAGAAAACTATTCTGAGAAATTAAGGCAACCAAGAAGAAATCATAAATTGATATTACTAAAAGTTCCACCTCAGAACAATTATTAATAATAAAAAAGATAGGTTTTTCTAACATTGAGCTTAAATTTTTTTAACTGGATTACGCGAGTAATCAATCCTAATGCAAAAGTTTTCGATTTTTTTTAAATATCATGAGATGATTTGTTTTAGTCTTATAACTACGGTTGAGTTTATCACACGTGAAGATCGACACAATTATTTACAGAGAAAATTAATTAAAATTCCTTTAATGAAATGAGATTGTTATTATTAAGGGTCGGGTTATGATGACCTAAACATTACCAAAAATGACCAATAAAATGCTCCTAAAATGTTTTTAAAATGCCCTAAAAGTAAAGAAAAACGACATAAAAAGTTTTGATCAAAACCAGTTCAGATTATTAAGTTACACTGATTTTGGGTGAATTATGTTTTTATTAATTTTATTGGTTTTTAGTTAATTTTAATAAATTAATTTCTAAAAATCTTTACTGCATATATTAGGGCAAATATTAAATTGTATTCGCATCCAAATGTACTCATTTCTATAATTTTCCAAAAAGTCTGTGGTTAAAAGGAATATCTTGCGTGGTGCAGTCCCGAAAATAACATAAGCAACATTCCGACCCTCGACTTCTGTAGTTTCGTCAATCGAAACAAAAGTTGGCTTGCAAACTTTGGGTTTGGGCTATTCTTTACCAAGATAAGTCTGTCTTTAATTATCGCGAAATCGGTCGAACCGACAATGGTGCTGATAGGTTACAGGAAGTTTAGAGTACCTACAAGGGCTGACTTTCCAATTTCTCAGCGAAGAAAATGAATAGGCCAGTCAGGTAATCTTTGTAGAGTATTTATTGCACGTCGTAAATATTATTGAAAGCGAGAACCGTTAAAATTATAATAAAATCAATGAAATCAACAAAAAATGATTTAAAAAATGACTGGAAAAAGGTATCTAATTGTGCTAAAACAGCGTGTACTTTCTCGCTCATAGTAACGGTTACGTAAAATTATTTTTGCCGCAATTTGTCTGAATTAACACATTCAGTTATCGTTTTTAGTAAAACTCATTACAAATCGTAGAACATTAGGTGCGAAAACTAAAAATTTTGAAAGAAATATCAACACAAATTCGACAATTACAACTGCCTTTCATACAGCTAAATCATGTCCCAACCAATGAGACTGAATTTACACAAGTAAATAAAACCTACTTGTCTTGTCGCCGTTCAACAATAAACTTCTCAAATATTCATCGCTGCACTGTTGCCCTGAGGCAGCGTACGCTGGTAATATAAAATTAAATTAATAATTATTAAATTAATTTAATAATACTAATATTAAATTAAGTTCGTACACATTTACGGCACCCTTTTTTTTCAATTTTCTTTTAATGTTAAATGTAACTCATGTTTTTCACAGAGAAAACCTAATTGGGGTAATTTCAATTAAGGTTTGCGGATTGCTTGGAAGAAAATACATCAATGCATTGAGAATACAAATACATTCTTCGCTCACGAACAAAAAATATGGATTATCAAATAGGTTTTAAATTATTTATAAAAGATTAATTTGTAAACATATAACGAAAGTTTGAATGTAAGAAATCGAACAAAGAAATATGAAATACTTCTTACTTACGTAGTATTTAATGTCCTCAAAGCTTATCAAATTACGTTCACGAAGCGCGGGAAAATTGAAGTGGGTGACGATGTTTGACGTCAAATTACACAAAAAAATACTTCTTTTTTCGAAAAATTGAACATGACCTTATTTGAAGATCTAGTTTTGATGAACACTTTTCATTTTTTTTCACAACTGTAGTTGTAGGAAGACGCCGAAAATGTTTTTTAAATTTTCGAAAAATCTGAGATTTCAGCGAACGTGAGACCTGTATCATTCTCTTAAGTGTTCTTTACGCTATCCAAGGTCAAAGTTTAATGGAAATTTGATGCTGTTTTTGTTTAAAAAATTAAAAATTGCCTGAATTTCACGCAAATTACGCGAAAAATATTCGAACTGGAATGTAAGGAATTGAAGATTTCTTCCTCTTCTGTTGGAGATATTTGTGGAGGAAATTGTTGGAAGACGTCGGAGAAATGAGAGGCGAAGCATGAAATTTTCTCTTCATGGCGTTAAGCCCATTAAAGCGTCAGGTTTTTGGATGTGAGGGATGGGTTGCGTTGGTCTCTTTAAAAATGTGTTTTCCGAAGAGCGTTCTCCGAATTTATATTTCTCGCCAACTTTTTTTAGTACGTTGTTACAATGTTCTTGAAGGATTCTTTTAAGGTTTTGTGAAGTGGAATTTTTGTGAAGCATGGTAGGTGCCAGGAATAACCGCAGAAATAAATGTGGGACGTGTTATGTAATACGTAATATTACGTATAGTCAAGCCAAAAGGTATCTGTCTCAGGAAAAAATGCCGGAAGTCTTTTTCTCAACGGTCCTACATGTTTTTGAGGGTGCTGAATTGGAATTTGATGTTTGCCACCCCCCAAAAAAGTTCGGTTTCACAGATAAAATTGCAAAAAAAGCCTTAAAAATTTCGCCCGTTTTTTTTTAGTTTTTCGCATATATCTTCAAAACTATGCGTTTTATCAAAACAATTGTTATTTAGAAAATTAAAGGCGATAAACTTTCCTACAAAATGCATATATTAACTTTAATTTTCTGAAGTACGTTTAGGCATTAGAACCTAAACCATATAGATTGGACGTTAGGCGACTAGAAAACCGTGGCATGAGCAGATGAGTTCTTATGGTAAGAGCTACTGTTAGGGTTCGAGTGTGGCGCAGACCCCACGAAGCCGTAGATCCAAGTAGCCAAATGTGCAAGTTGGTGGTGGCTTCATAATGGTGTAGATTGTTTTTACATGCAATGGACTGAGTCCTCTGGTCCAACTGAACAGATCATTAACTGGAAATAGTTATATTCAGCTACTTGGAGTCCATTTGCAGTCATTCATGGACTTCATGTTCCCAAACAACGATGGAAAATTTAACAATGTGCCATGTCATCGGGCCACACTTGTTTGCGATTGGTTTGAAGAATATTCTGGACAATTCGAGCAAATTATTTGGCCTCCCAGATCGCCTGACATAATTCCCATCGAACATCTATGAGACATAATCGAGAGATCAGTTCATGCACAAAATCCTGCACCGGCAACACTTTCGCAATTAAGGAAGTCTATAGAGGCAGCATGGCTCAATATTTCTGCATGGGACTTCCAACGACTTGCTGAGGCTGTGCCACGTCGAGTTGCTGCACTTCGCTGAGCAAAAGGAGGTCCGACAAGAAATTAGGAAGTGTACCAAGACTTTTATTACCTTAGTGTATATTATAGTAACTAACCTTTCTATTGTATTATGTGAATGATGCCTAATTAACCAAACTACTCCGATAGATACGCAAAGAAAACAGCCTCGCATATAAAATTCGCTTCTTTTACATCCATCAAATTCTTAAACTTTAAATATTCTTTTTCATAATTTTTGAATTAATGATTTTTCTGCTACTGAATCTGCTTCTAAAATTTCCAAGAGTATCGAATCCATGAATTGTGTAAATCGCAACTTTCAAGCTAATTAACATTTGTAAACAAACTTGTAGCTTAGGTAGCACGGATTGCGTCTTAACAGGGGTCCGAGATTACAACATAACATTCAAATTAGCTTCGCTTCCTTAAATCATTATAATACTACTATTATACAAGGAAACATCGTATGCAACTCGTTCTTTTTCGCCTCATAAGAATTACCTAACTTACTTCTAACGTCGTTAGTTCGGTAATATTTCCTTATACTTGCAAAAAATGTTAAAATTATAAGCTAATTGCATAATCTACTATTATTCATCACTTTCGTTGCTGTACATCGAATAAATAATATATTAAATCAAATTATGTTCCGTCGCATGGATTATCATGGCTTGCAAATTATGAACAGGTAAATGTGCCTAGACAAATATTACCAATATCACCTTGATATATGGTGAGAAAATGGAAATCTATAATACTGAAAGGAAAGAGGATGCTCAGAGAGTATTCTGGTGTTTTCAACTCAAATCTTTGAATTGAGGCTTAAGATAGTCACTCCTCGACTCTTTTAAGAGTTATAAGCACAGGAATATACATGGTTTTATTTTTCACCATGATTTGAGATAAACTTAAAATAAATTAGTGATGCTATCACAGAACATATTTTCTCGCATTATTTGAAACGGCTCCGCAATTCTATACTACCGCATGATTACAATTATGCAAAAATAACAAAAATTTTATTCCTCGCCCAGACTCGAAATCAGGTCCATCGAGTTAAATCGCCTCCGATGTCCTTTAACATTACATAACGCAGTCGCACTGACGTACTCACTTGCATTGACACTTAACAATCTATTGTCTTTCCCATTACTTCCACTATGAAATTTTCGAAAATTCAGAGAATCCAAAGAAAATGAGTCATTCTTTTAAGCCTCAGTTGTTTTGTCCGTGGGGAAAAAATGAAGAAAATATTTGTAACGCTTTTTGATAAAATATATTTGTTTATAAACTGAAATAATTTCAAACAGAAATTATGCAGTATGTACCGCTTTGTTTAAAAAATACATGATCTTTTTGTGAAGATCTTATTTTTTAGAACAGATTTTGTGGAAGGCAAAAATCTCTATCTTCAACTTCGTTGTTTTGAAATGTGAACTTATTGTAATTTTCGAAAATGCAAAGTTATACGGAAATGTGACTAGAATCACTTTTTTACCGTACTTTCATAAACACAATGTGAAAATTTAAAGAAAAAATTGAGCTTTTTTGAGAAAATAATTGTTTTAAACGTTTTTAACATTGTCTTTATGTCACATACGCGAAAACTACTCATGTGATGGAAACATTGTACGTGATCTAATTTCAAAATGTGTCTTTACACAACAGATTTCATTCAGGAAAAAATCTCTACCGTCAATTGTGTAGTTTTAGGAAGACCGGAAAAAATTTGAACTCTAACTTTTTTCGAGAAATCAGGAATTTCAACATAAATGGGACCTGCACCTATTCTCTTAAGCGTCCTTTTCATTATCCGAGGGCAAATGCAATAAATTTAGATCAAGTTCAAGAAAATTTTGAAAATGATGTCGAGGCATCATGCCAAGTACCCTCAAAACTTAAAATATCCGTTTCATACTAAGGAGACTTGAACTTCTTTTAAAGTGATTGGGGAATATCAATTTTGGAGACAATCGGCTGAACGGTTTAGGCGTTAGCTTTGACCACAGCTGGACGACAGACGTTTTACCATCAAACTGTTTTCGGTCTAAAGTACCTTTAAAATGTGGATTCTGATATCACAAAGTTAAAGGAAGTAATTGACTATACAGTAATACCTCGACATCCGCGAATTCGCTATTCGCGAGTTCCGAACATTCGCGATTAGAGAAATGCTACCGGTTTTTACATTCGCGACTTCAGCATTCGGGAGTGCGGTTTTTGGTCGCACATTTCTTTGAAAGCGACCATATTCAGCGTCATTTCGGAAACGAACCTCCACAAACGGACTGATGAAGTAACGGGAAATAAACTGCGTACTGAAGCAAATCCAACGTCAAAACTGTTAATGGCGTTCTAAAACTTCAACAAGCTCTGATGGAAAGAGCATTCGAACGTGATCCGAACATGGAAATAAATTCGAAATTTAAAAAAAAACATATAGAAGCAGCAACTCCTCTACATTTGGATATTACTAGAACAACGAGGAGGGTGGTGAAACAGAAAAATTACCATTTCTGATATCCAATCGCTTTCAACTTTGAAAACTTTTAAATATTGTTTTATTTTTTTATCTTTGGATGTTTAATTGAGAATTCTGTTTGTAGTAGCGCTTACTTATTTCTACTGCAATTGTTTGTCAGAATTTTTTTTCTTTCTTTTTAAACAGCTTTTTGATATCCAGGAACCCAACCAACCTTTCTCCATTAAAAGATAATCTCAACATTCGCGTATATGACATTCGCGATGCTTTTCGAGAACCTAACTCTTGCGAATGTTGAAGAATTACTGCATTGTAAACAAGATTTACCTAGTAGGTTTTTGCTCTTACGAAGTAAGGGCAAGGAAGTAAAAATTTGGAGCTATTTTTGAGAAATATTTATTTAAAAATTGCCTTTATTTCACGCAAATTACGCGAAAATTACTCGAAAAATTGTACATGATTTTATTTCAAGATGTCACTCAACAATAGATTTCATTCAGGTAAATATCTCTATCTTTATTAGTGTAGTTTTTTGAAAAGAAAACTGACTTTGGAAAACAATTGACACTTTTTCCAATTTTTGAATAATTTGGAATTTTAACGAAAATGAAATCTTATCAATCTTTTCCCTTCGCTATCCGTCCAATATCGCCCTTTATGCTATCCAAAGTCAAAGTTTAATTCAAAAATGTATTCACTTTTGAGAAAAGTTTGAAAATGTTTTGAGGCTTCACATAAAGTACCCTCAAAATCAAAATATTCATTTCAAACTCGCAGGGTCTCGAGTTCATTGACCGACGTTTATCAATTTTGGAAAAATTGACTGAACAGTTGCTAGTGTTGACAACAGACCGACGACGGACAGACTTTTCGCCGTCAAACGATTTTTCGGTACAAGGACCCACAAAACATGGATTCTGACTTCACAACGTGTTTGAGAAATATCTATATTTTTGTGCAGAAAATTTGCCGTTTTCCGTCGCACGATTACAATATTTCCTCTTTTTTCGAAGTAAGGGCGAAAAAGTAAAAATTAGCTCAAATTACCAGAAAATGTATTTATTTAATCCTTTTTAGACATTTTGTTCGATGTATCGTCAACATTGCTGACTTTTGGAGTTTTTTAACCTGATTGAGACACAAATAATCTCATTTAAATGTGAATCTCCCACCTAAAGACGATGTATATAAAAAGGTTGCAATTATGCAATGTGAGAAGGCAAAGAGCAGAACGCTAATGTCACACACTTTGTACTTTGTTACGAAACCCAAGGATGACATTTACTGGCCATGAAAAAAAAATGCAAAACTTGCAATTTTCACAACAATGAAGAATGACTTAATTTTACTTTTGATCTTGATGTCTGTATTTATATCAACTTGTTTCTTAAAATACAATGGTTTTGAAACGAAATCACAAATAAGTCTGTTCAGTGATTCCCAACAAATCCGGTAAATTATCATTTCCAAAAAGTTACCTTTACATCCGACAACAGAATCCAAAATTGATTGGAAACTCCCGATTTTAAGTGTTTAATTACAGAAGCGGTTTATAACATGTAATGAGTGAGGTTTTATTCATTAATAGTGTCTTCAGAAGAAGTTTCCTTCTCAGAACTACCAGGTAGGTTTTCTCATAAGATTTGATGGAATCGATTTATTGACATGGCAAAAATAAAGATAAAGCAGAATATTAGAGAAATTACAAGAGAAGAGAAAGATTGCTTCATCCTAGTAACATATACTGGAAACTTCAATTTATAACAATATTTTAAATCTTATATCATTACCTAATCATTAGGACGTTGAAGTAATCACGATGCAGTGTTGAGGAGAGTTGAACAGTTATAGTCTTAGTCTCCATATCTCGAGAAAGTAATTATCTGGTTGTAATAATAATAATAACAATAATAATAATAATAATAATAATAATAATCTATATATTATACTCTGCAGAAAGATGCCGGTTTTGTATGATTTATAAAACGTCGTCGACGCAAAATCTTAATAATATATTTATAATGATTCCTCCGCTGGTTAGAGAATCACCTTCCAGTTGCACATTAAACGATTTAAGATGAAAAATGTAGATCTTTGTGGAGAATGCTGCAAAGAAATCAGCAGGAGCACTTTCAATCCGCAACGCAAGTTACCATCGTGCATCACTTCCCGACGGTACGTCTTAGGACCTGAAAATGCTGTTTTCGTGCTCTTGGAATGGTCTGAAGGCCGCAAAACCGTAAAATTAATAGAATGTACGTTTGTCTGTCGCATAGCCCTCCCTGATCTGAGCGAAGCAAATATGGCTGTTTTTTTTGGGGGGGTGGGTGAAAAATTGAATGTTCTTCAATGGAACTATTAGTGAGTGTATATAAACACAAAGTCCAGCAATCGTCTGATACATGCTCCTTTTTACCAAAAATGTCCCAGTGATTATAATTATTTGTGAAGCATTATATTTTTGAGTTAAGACGGATAGCAGGATTTCCTACTAGAGCCCACTACAAACATACTCGTACAGATCATGCAAAATAAAACATTTTTATTGCATTTTCAGAAAGGCATGTTTAACTCTGTTTTCACAGTGCATAGCGATTGCAAGGTTACAAAATTTGGAAATTTTCCTTATTTCATTAGTCTTGGGGAATAAATACCGAACAATATGAAACAATATCTATGAGGTTTTCAACTTTTCTTATAGAGCATAAAAAGTACTTTTCTGTGGCAACTTTTCTACTCTTCTTTTCCGCGATTTAATCGCAAGGGATCAGCTAATTATTATTAAAAACAGATAATTTTGTACTGTAATTTCTCTGTTGGGGGACTAGACAAAAATCTGAAATTTGCATCACATGCTAGACCGGTATCAAACCAAACTTCTGTAGAAATTTCAACTTTTAGATTGTCTATTATTATTGTCTCTCTCGCTGATTATCAGTATGGTTTGCATGTAAGGTAGCTCGTCGCACATTTGATCGAATTCGACGACCTATGTTAGGTCATCTTCTCCTTGGCATTGTGAGTAATCAAAATAAAGGAAGTTCTCGGGCACTTAGCGGGAAATAGTGTTACTATCACAAAGGATTCGCTCTGCATGAGCAGCCCTGATGTAGTGACTGAAATCAGAAAGAGATGTCATGCTACATAAACAAATGACTGGCTTAATATAAACAATACAGAAAGAACGTCAAATGTTTTACAGGTTGACAGTTTATACGGAAAAATTAAATTGCTGTTATTACTATTTTCCTCGGAATTTTTCCATACTTTCTCATCTTTTAAACCTTCCGGAGATTTCCACGAATATTTTAAAACAAAATTAACCAAATCGCTCCAGCCGTTCTCGAGTTTTAGCGAGCCTAACGAACAGCAATTGATTTTTATATAAAGAGAAGATAATTCTAAAATATTCGAGAGGGGTCCGGCGTAGAATAGTGACAATCAATTCGTCCAGTTGAGAGCAATCGAATGAGCTTTTATCACCACTGTAGGTGATTGAAGTTCCCCAAACCCTGTTTCAAATGCTTAAATCCCCCCCAATACATTGTTTCGAGAAATATCTTAAAATCTTTTGTGTTAATCTTCAAAAGAGGCGTGTTCTCCACCAGGAGACCGAGACTCGTCGAATGACACTTCATTTGCCCGATTGGCGGACCGGAAAGGGTCTAACCGTGGGTGAGAGACTCACGGAAGGACGCAGTTTACAAATTACTACACACAGGGTAGGATGACTCGTTTGCCACATTTTTTTTCATTCAGAGACGCAGAGAGCAAAATTACATCTAACAACCACCCGAAGGTGGTATAGCCCTCAATGTCTTCGCATAAAAACAGTCCTGTGTCTGGTCGCAAGAAGCCCAAATGAGCGGGCGTCACATCCGCGAGGAGCGCACACGCCTTCGTCACGGTGCCGCGCGCGCCCGACCTCCCGCCCACACCCGCCCGGCGCACCCGCCCCCGGCCTACTCACCTGCCCGCTCCCACTCTCCCGCTCCCACTCTCCGCTCCCGCCTGTGCCCGCTCTCTCTCGCCCGCTCCCGCCAGCGCCCGCTCCCACTCTCCCGCTCCCGCCTGTGCCCGCTCTCTCTCGCCCGCTCCCGCCAGCGCCCGCTCCCACTCTCCCGCTCCCGCCTGTGCCCGCTCTCTCTCGCCCGCTCCCGCCAGCGCCCGCTCCCACTCTCCCGCTTCCGCCTGTGCCCGCTCTCTCTCGCCCGCTCCCGCCAGCGCCCGCTCCCGCCAGCGCCCGCTCCCGCCAGCGCCCGCCTCCCACTCTCCCGCTCCCGCCTGTGCCCGCTCTCCTCTCGCCCGCTCCCGCCAGCGCCCGCTCCCACTCTCCCGCTCCCGCCTGTGCCCGCTCTCTCTCGCCCGCTCCCGCCAGCGCCCGCTCCCACTCTCCCGCTCCCGCCTGTGCCCGCTCTCTCTCGCCCGCTCCCGCCAGCGCCCGCTCCCACTCTCCCGCTTCCGCCTGTGCCCGCTCTCTCTCGCCCGCTCCCGCCAGCGCCCGCTCCCGCCAGCGCCCGCTCCCGCCAGCGCCCGCTCCCACTCTCCCGCTCTCGCCTGTGCCCGCTCTCTCTCGCCGCTCCCGCCAGCGCCCGCTCCCACTCTCCCGCTCCCGCCTGTGCCCGCTCTCTCTCGCCCGCTCCCGCCAGCGCCCGCTCCCACTCTCCCGCTCTCGCCTGTGCCCGCTCTCTCTCGCCCGCTCCCGCCAGCGCCCGCTCCCACTCTCCCGCTCCCGCCTGTGCCCGCTCTCTCTCGCGCCAGCGACCGCTCTCTCCCGCTCGCTCCTGCCCGCTTCCGCCAGCGACCGCTCGCTCCCGCTCGCTCTCGCCAGCCTTGCTCGCTCTCACCCACTCGCTCCCTCCCACTCCCGCTAGCCCCCCCTTGTTCCCGCACTATCCCTCCAGCGCCCGCTCGCCCTCTCCCGCCTGCTAACCGTTTTGCGCCCGCCTCGCCGCCCGCCCCCCTCCCCCCCCAAGGCCCATCCTCCCGCGGCGGGGGCGTTGCGCGTCCCCTTTAAAAAGGCGTCGCGTGCGCGCGTGCGCCTCGTGGCCATGGGACTCCGCGGGGCGTGCGTGGCGCTGGCGGCGCTGGCGCTGGCGGGGCGCGCGGACGCGGGCGCCGTGGGCGACCTGGCCGTCTTCGTGCCCGAGGTGCTGCCCGCGCCGCCCGGCGCGCCGCTCGCCGTCTCCTTCGGCGACGTCGCCGTGGACTTCGGCACCGACGTCTCGCCCACCGACGCCCAGCAAGCGCCCGCCCTCGCCTGGCACGCCCAGGACGGCGCGCTCTACACCGTCGCCATCACCAACCCAGACATCCCACCATAGAGCAGCACATCTACGGCGAGCTCGTGCACTGGCTGGTTGGTGAACGCTTCACGTGCATAATTGTCTTGTATCTCGTTCGAGGAGGCACTAAGAAGGAATATTTTTCGTAGAACAAAATCTTATTAGTATTCAGTGGAACCGGCAATTCTTCGCTATTGCAATGTATTAAACTTCACACGCTACAGGTCACGTGAATGTTAATCACGTTTTGCGCAACACTGCAAAAATGTTAATAGATGACTTTCTCATAAGTATGGGTTGTTCTAGGTTCTGATTTGGACATGGTTGACGAGTATTCTATTATTTAAACGTTTTCCTTCAAGTTTGAGCATGCATTCGCTGTGACACTGTCTTAGAGAAATTTGATTTCCTTGTCCGAGATAACCTACAATAAATAATTCCGGCCGATATTTTACAATCGCAGGGGCAGAATATGCAGATGCAGCGAATATGCGCTTAATACTTGACGGTGAGGCGGGTTGCGTAGAGCTTTTGTTCAGGGGCGCTTGAGTCACCAGAAACCCATTAATCATAATCAACAACGTCCCTATTTACGTCTATGTGCAATAGACATACGCACGTTCTCACTGTATTCCGCCTATAACCGTCGCGCCAGTGTAAGAAATAAGTTTACTACGTTTTATCTCAATCGGACGAACGGTACGACAGCGCAAAAAATACGAACTAATAAACACGCATTGATTTTTATATACTATTAGATTTTCCAATTTTTAGAGAATTCTTCGTTGAAACACCCTTTCATTATTTATTTAACGCCAAAACAGTTAAAATTTGCATGGCGTATTATGGGAGAAGTGCAGTACTATGCATGGAAGTTACTTTCCGGTACTCCAACATTCCAAATTCAAATCAAAGGTTAAAAATTAATAATATCGCTGGTGTGGTAGATACAGTCATCAGGTATCAATCTGAAAATCTTTTCGATAGCGTAGCGATCATCGTCAGAACTAAAATGAAAATGACAGGAATTATAATCGAAATTGTACAAATTACTTACAAAATATTATGTAACATAGTATGCTAGATGCGTACACAAACTGAATGATAGGTACCTAGCAGGTCTGCGCAGGAGGTTTAATGAGAGTGCAAATCGTTCAAGAGAACACAGCGACGGTCGAATGCGTGAGGGGACAACACTACCGTAGTCTTACACTTCGCTGATCCTCTAAAAGTAGCTCCATGCATTCGTTATTCGGCGAACAGCCAGCAACCGCTCGCCGAATCCGAGTAGTGTGGATGAGTTGTTTGCTATTTGCCGAGTGGCGAACATTCGGTGCTCGCCTTACCCACAGCGTGACGGTCTTTTGAGCACATCAAAGGAAGGGAACATTTGCCGAACACATCAGCTGTTCGGGATTGGGCGAACAGTAGCTCGCTGCTTGGCGAATGCCGAATGTGTGGAGCTGCCTTAACTAAAAACAAACACACATTCGACATTCCATATTCTAAAAATTGAAAATAGGTACTGGCACAGACTAAAGATAGAATCCCTTCATATATATATATATATATATATATATATATATATATATAATAACTTGCAAAACCAGAACATAACGTGCCTTAACCACCACATCCCAGAACTATCGTCATTTCTGCAAAAATTAGCCAAGTGTGTACTACACCCCTAACTCCACCGTTGGCCCCGCCTTCACCCACCCGCCCCTTCTCCCCTCTCCCACCAACCTCACCTGTCTCAATCCTTCGGCCGCGCCGCCCCCTCAGGCTTTAAACTTTTCGTAGGTATACTGCTAAATGTGCTGCAACAGATAACATAAATGCGATTTTCTCTATTCTCTTCGCTCTCACATCGTTAATATTTTCATTAATGTAGATTTGTATACATTATTGAATTTACTACAAGTGCTGCAAATGATGTCTTATGACTTTTCTCGAAAATTCAAATGTTTTCTGTGAAAATGAGTTTGAAATTCCGTCTCTTCAGAAAACATTTGCACGGATAGTGCTAAATGGACTAAACAACGTGACATCAATGCCACTTTGAGTATTTAAAAAAAAATAAAACAAATCTATTTTTTTGAAATATCTCTCACGACATTAATATTTATGTTACCAGTAATTTGTATACTTATTGCATTAATGAGTCAAAGTGCTTCAAATGATTTCCAATGAAGTTCCTCGAAAACTCAAAAGTTTTCTGTGAAAAAGAGCTTCAAATTTCACAAGTACATAAGCGTTTATAAGACATATTTTGTAAAACGGCATGACATTCTTCAACAAAAATTGCCATATACGACAAGGTTTTACCCTTGTATGATTTTCTTAAAATTTCTGCCACTGGGGGATCGAAAAATTGGGAAAATGTGCAAAAAATAAAGTGCGGGCGGCGACAGACGGCAGCAGAGAAGAGGGTGACGCAAATCCGAAAAGCGAACCCTTACCAAAGGTATTAGAGAACTAACTAGAGAGAAAACGTTTATACCATTCTGTAGCTACTTTCACCATTTGCTACTTTCTCGTATACGTACGAATACATGGAGTAATTTACAAGTAATACATTTTAAAAACACTTTGAAAATGATTGCGACAGTTATGTGTATTTATTTTAGTATTTATTGTATATTTGTATACATTGTTGTGGCATCCAGTAATATTTTGACTTCGGAATGCAGTTACAAATTATCATGTTTTTAAAGCTTTGTAATCAACTGTGTAAGCACATTATACGCTATGGATATATGCAGTTTCAGCAGTTTATGAGAAACCAATTCCGGCCCAGGTGAAGGATAAGTAGTATCTAGATTTATAAGAACTGATTTAATGCCTTAGACCACCCGTCCAGGCACGAAAAAAATCTCAAAACACCTATTGTTGTGAATTTTTTAAAGATTTTTTCAATTTCTGAGCCAGAGTAAAAAAGGCAACTGTAGTTAACTACTTGGCTATCCACGTGACGCCGCGTCCAGGCTTCTGCGACCTTCGTCCAGGAGGCAGGTCGCAGAATGGCGGCCGAAACGTTGGCACCAGTGTCTAGAACCTGGCGTCTTTCGGAGAGCCAAATAGTTACTGACTCCGGCGGCGGAAGCTTACGCTCTCACATTTGTAATTGTTTCAGATTCGACAAAAGTTGTTTTTTCCCTTACGTAAGTATGATGATGTGTAATGATTACGTAAGTATTCTTATACACGTGTAGATAAGTATATACAATACGGACGCGTGCGAAAACTGTGCACTTTGTGAATAATAATTGTATGAAAACTGAAAATTGATTTAAAGTAGCACATAACTGCGAATGCCCATCCTCCAAAATGTTTTACAGCAATGGTATAGGCCCGATACTGTGCGAGAGAAACCATTCCAAAATTGCTGAGCGTTGAGATTAAAATGCACAGAAAATAAAATAGCCCCTTTATTTTTATCGTGAAAAATATTTTCGGTATTTTTCCTTCAATTTAAGTTTACATTGATTTCGCTATTTGTACTTTTCTGACCACCCACGCTATGGAGTGAGAGCGCCCAAAAGAACTGAATCTGCAAAATTGTAAGAGAACATTTAGAAAGGTCTTATTTTGTAGAATACTTCAAAAAGGTCTTGTTTTATAAGAACATTATCCGGGTTCAACCTGTCCCCCTTCATGTCCCTCACTGTCCTCCCATCTACCATTCACCTGCACCTGAACTGTCTCCTTTGTCATTGCGCCATCTGTTTGCAACCCATCCCTCAAAACATGTCATGTGTAAAAATTTACTTGTCCTAAAAAAAGTCGTAAACCTGATTTAAAAGGCCTAGGACGCATCGCTTCCGAGTTTATGGGCGATTATAAGTGTGCTGCAATAATCTCTTTTGTTGGAATGTGTCATACTCTGCAAACTTTTATTTTTTCCTCTGAAACCTGTTCAATGTAGGATGGGAGTGTAATTCTCTACCCACCAATAGCACGCTTACAGGGTTTTGTGTTGATGGTTTCTTACAAACTACCAAAACTATAACATTTTCTTAGCGTATGATGAGATTACAAAGCATGATAATTTGTAACTAAATTCAAAAGTAAAAATATCCTAGGTGCTACAAGAATGTATGCAAATGAGTAATATAAATGAAAATACTAAAATAAGTGCACAGAACTGTTGCAGTCATTTTTAAGTATATTTAGTCAATGTGATATATGGTAAAATTGGGAAATGGTAAAAATGGTTTTTATTTCTTAACTACAGTCCAGCAGTCAGAAAAATCGAAAAAAATCACATCAATTTCTGTTTTGAGAGGAACTTTTGAGTTTTTTCGAGCCCGTTTAAGGGTTCTAAGACACAAAAAAAATTGTTGTTACTATTTTTCACAAATATTTTTTGCGTTTAAATTTGGACCTGAGAAAATATGAAAAACATGTTTTTACACTATAAATTATTTTCTTATTTTTCTTTTTTTTCAAACAAAATCGTGTTAACTTGAGGAAAACTTAAAATAAAAAAGCACGTTTGGCTGCAGAGAGATGTGAGTGGTAAGACAGGGGCTAAGAAACCTTTCAAAAATCTTATTGTTATATTAGAGTTATAGCCTAACTACTGATATGTCATTTGGCTTAGGGGAACATTCTACCATCTTATCCGAGAGTACCTTTTTTGAGAAAAAAGTCGTATGGAAGTTCCTGAATATCTTTATTTCTGATTTTCTTCTTTTACATGAAACATGAGATGCCGAGAAACTTAATTCGAAGTAGATCATTTGAAGCTGTTATGTTCGTAGAATCGGAGGCGTATCTAGATATTCAACCGCCCATAACAAGCATTGAATTTTCGCCCCTGACAGGATATTTCAAATTAGGTTTGTTATTTGTTTCAATAACTCCAAATAGCACCTTCCTGCGAATGGCGCCTTTGGCACGTGCCATGCCTGCCGTACCGTAGATACGCCTCTTCACAGAATGTATGCATAAATTAATCAAATATCTAATGCAAATATTAATAACAAGCAGGAGATTTAAAAAATAATTCGTAATTTTTGAAAATTCAAAGGTTATAATGAAAATGTCAGTTGTGGCGTCTGATTCAGTGTATTATTTCCTAACCGTACAAACAATATAAAAAAACATTTTGAGACCGAGAAAATTGTTTGGGTCATTAAAAAAACTGATACAGTGCTTCAAAATTACACGAAGATTGCCGACACTTTTTTCAGTCATCATTAAGAGAGGAAAATACTGAAGAAAAGAATAGTTTGCTTTAAGAACAAACGATCTGAAGGCCTCTTTCTTCGAAGGGTTAGGAATTCGAAAAATGTAATTTTGCTTCAAATTGCCAATTGTTTTTACACAGCTACGAATACTACTTACACTGTTTGGTGTACAGGTGGGGAACGTGGCAGGAAACGAGGTAAGCGCCGGTGATCCTGTCTGGGAGTACTTGAGTCCTGGCCCGCCCAAGGAGACAGGCACGCATCGCTACGTGGTGCTGGTTCTCAAGCAGCCCGGGAGGCTGGCGTTCGAGGGCGAACCGCGCAACAACGCCACCACGCTGGACGACCGCTTCCATTTCTCCCTCCAGAAGTTCGCCCAGAAACACGATCTGGAGTTGCCGCCTGTAGCAGGTAACTTTTTCCAGTCCACATGGGACCCCACTGTCGACAAGCTGGCGCAAGTCCGCACATTCAAAGGCCAGATAGTTGCTACTTTAAAACCCTAAGGGTCAAGGTAACAAGCGATATTAATCTTGTAAGTCAAATTATAGATTCATAATAAATATTCTTGTTCTCAGCAATTAAACTATTTGTCTTTCTTTTAACATCTGCCACACGCCATTTTTTCTTTCTCGTGTAGGTAGAACAGAGAAATATATACTTGACTCTCCGCGAGATGCTGCGTCCTAGATGTAGTTGTCAACATGTGCGATCATACTGCGAACTTCCTCAGAGTGAAATGGCCGAAATGGATCACTTTTGGAAGTAATATTCATGAAGCCCCTGAGCTATTTTCAACATTTTCTCAAAAATGGCTTCAATTTTTACTTTCTCGCTACCTCGGTAGAGAAAAAGTTAAGTAATGCTGCGTGAAAAAAGGGCGAATTTTCGGCAGAAAATCTCTTATTACAGAGCCCTGGCAACGAAAAAGTGAATAAATCCAGTTGCTACATTTAGAAAAAAATTCTCTAACATGTGGTGTAGCCAGATCCATGTTTTGGGGGTTCTTGATACCGAAAAATCAATTGACGGCAAAACGTCTGTTCGTCCGCCCGTGTCTGTGAAAAACGCTAGCTAAATTGTTCCGCCGAATTTCCCCAGAATTGATATTCCCCAATCGACTGACTCACGTTGCAGCCCCTTGAATTTAAAATCGATATTTTAATTTTGGGGGTACTTTACGGGGTCCCCTGGGACATTTTTTAAATTTTCAATAAAATGGCTCCATCGTTTTTCATGAAGTTTTGTTGCTAAGTGGTATAAAGAAATTTAAGAAAATGGTGCAGGTCTCTTCTAAGTCTTTTTTCGGTGTTTTCCTACAACTAAAATATTAAAGATAAAAATTTTTCCGCTAATAAAATCTGTTCCTTAAAGACAAATTTTGAAATAAAGTCATGTACAATTTTTAGGAAATTTGAGTAGTTTTCGCGTAATTTTGCATGAAATATAGGCAATTTTTAATTTTGCTTAAACAATTTTTTTCTCAAAAACGGTTCCATCCTTTTTGATGAAATTTTGTAGTTGGATTGTCTAAGGACGTTCAAAAGATTAGTGTAGGTCTTGTGTTCGTTAAAAACTCTGATTTATCGAAAATTGAAAAAAGTGAATTAAATTTTTTCGCCTTTCTGTAACTACAATTGTGAAGATACAACTTTTTTCTTTATGAAATGTGTTTATCAAAAAACAGATCTTCAAGTAAGGCCATGTTGAATTTTTTGAAAATGTATTTTTTTGTGTAATTTGGCGACAAACATAATCACTCACCTCCAATTTTTTGCGCTTCCTGAACGTATTTCCAGGTAGTTGGATGCATCGTAAGTTAGAATTTGTATGTTCTTTCATATTTTTTTGTTCGTTTCTGAAATGAATTCGACCTTTTATTATACATTTACACATTAATCTTTTAGAAATAATTTAAAACAAGCATGAAATAAACATTGCTAACCTTCACGGAATATCAGATTGGAATGCAACAATGACTCGGGAGCTAATTTTTCTGAATTGTGTCTTATTGTTGGGTCATGATTTACCTGTGTGAAAAACAATTATATTTGTCAATTTGCGTTGACAAAAATTCTTGTTCAAAAAAAGTTTCTTGAAAATATTTTGTTTTTGCAGCAAATGTTGTACGATTTGTAATGAGTTTTACAAAAAAAGCCAGTTGTGTTAATTCGGAGAAATTATATAATTAGTCTATCACATAATTATTACTAAAGGAGAGAAAGTCCGTGCTGTTTTAGCGCCACTAGTTTTCTTTAAATTTCTTGTAAGAATAGAGTGAAATACCCGGTCCGATTTATCTTTGAATTTTCGAAAATTGCAAACGTAAGAAGTGAAGGGGAAATGCAGACAGTTAATCAACGCACACTGTAGGTAACGTTGCACTACCATTGTGCATATTTCGGAAAATATTAAGTTTAGTTCCTTAAAAGTGGATTGTTTCTTATACCGTGTCCTACAGCAGATACATTTTTGGAGGGTACCCTCACTTCGAAGTACGAGTTGTCAGAAACGTGTAAGTTTGAGCTCGAAGCTATTTCTACAAATAATGAAGATTTATGAAGTGCGTAATTTTAGTACAGCCCGGACGTTAAGGCATTTATTGTAACTAAAATAGGCAAAAAGGAATTTACTTTTACTAAATTAGGCATTTATTCTGGCTAAAGTAGAGATAAAATCACAAGATGCATTGAAAAATCACCATTAAAAGTAATGATTGTAAAAAAATTATAATAAATAGAACATTTTTATTCTATACAAAAATTTACATCAGCACTTACGTGGAAGGAAACTACTTTTTCTAGTTCTAATCTTGATTGCACACGACCATTCGGTTTGACGACAATGAATTTATTTTACTCGCGACGCTGTCTACGAAATGCTATTGTGGATTCCCCTTTAAATCTTTAAATGGTAACAATGAAAACGGAATTATAGATTCAGTTATTCGCACTTGTGTAATCGTCAGAAGGGAAACGAGAAAAAGAAGGAACTGAGAGGGGTGTATCATGGACAGACATCTCTTTCCTCAACACGAATCCAAGGCCGTACACGAATGTACGACGAGATTTCTCGTGAGCTATTAAATCTCTCAGCGGCAATGAAAAATATCAAAAATTCTGAACGGTATCATCCTTTCCCTTGAAGATTTTTAACACAACCAGACACTGGAGGCTCCGCGTCCGCAGAAGGACAATACACGACCGTTCCTTCATGTTGTCTAGACATGTATGTTTCCAGCTTCCTAGAGATTGGTGGCAGGAGGGGGAAAAGGACAATGACGAAAAGGGCGCATATAATGCAGAAAAGGTCACGAATGAGGCAAAATGTCAAAAATAGGCATCAGAAGCTAAAGGGGGAAAAGGCAAATGAAAATCTAAAACATCTCCAGAAGTATAAGTGTTTCCAACTGTTAAAAGTCACAAAATCGTAACAAATAAAAAAATGCATTTTGCCAAATTCACAGGCTTTAATTATTACCATAAAACTGGACTCGCTTTAAAATTAATGCCTTTATTAAATTAAGTGCTAATTTCAAAATGATAAGAAAACGAATTACCCATGAAGATCATGGCGACATTGTTGATGGAATTAAGTTCCTTGCAAAAAATTGAACTTCTGCTTCTGAACTCAGTGAAGTATGTACGTACAGGTAAGAGTAAATTAGACGTTTAATGGTAATATTGTGTAAGTCTGCAAATCTCGCCCTGGGGCATCGACCGCGCATTCCTCCTTCGGCTTAAAAAACAACAACAAAAAAAAAACCACCCCGATGTGAGAGTGAATCAGAATTAAAGCGATAAAAGTGAAGAACCTATACAATTTGGATCCCGCCTAACTTATTCGATCCGACCTCAATGTTTCTAAAGAGAATCCTAACTTGATGTTGCTAAATAGCATTGCTGTGTTGTAGCGTGCTAATTAAATAAAGACACTGCTTCAATAGAACTTTTAATTTAAAATTTTCACCTAAGGTTAATGAAAAAAGAATACGTTACAGGAAGTTTAAAACGTCAGTAGCCTGCCGCAGCAAAAATACTGAACAAGACCACAAAAAGTGGGTTTTCCAAAAAGTAGGACACGTAGTGCCCAAAAACTAAATAACAGTTTTCTCGAATATTGTCGTAACATGACGTTACGACAGTTATTTACGAACGTATTTAATGACAGGGGTCTTTTCCTTTGGTGCCGCGTAACGTCATTTGTGGTAAGCAGTGACTATAATTATGATTAAAAGCGGAATACGATTTAACATTTGCAATTTTCGGTCGAAATGAAAATGTTTCGAATTTTCCCGAGATTTTGGTTATCTAAAGAAACCAGACGCTTCTTACAGGCCAGAGGCAGCATTTTTCTAAATTTCTGGACGCATTGGAGATGTAGCTGCTGCAGACCACTAGTTTGATTTCCTTTAAGTATTATATACGCACTGGGGCCACTGTACAATTTTTATTTAACGCATCAAATGGTGCCCGAGAGATTCAACATTTAAAGTTGCACTCTTGCTAACATTGTTTTACAAGTGATCTTTGAACCACCAGCCCATAATCTCTATTTTTAAAAAAGCTAACAGATGCAATTGCACAGAATATTTCACTTTAATTTTATGCAATTTCAATTTTCTGCTCACATGTGCTGCCCAGATGAGCTGAACCTCCAAAAATATAATTAGGTTCAGACGTGTCATTTATTAGTACAAAATGTATTTAGTCTCAATAAATACAGTAGTTTTCTCTAGTAAATGGGTTTTATCCAGATACATTTTATCTTGCCAGAAATAAGATTTTGAGACAATTTTGTCTTTTTGAAAATGCCCCTGAGGCAGTTACTCTTTTGAGAAATTTTATGAGATTCTTTCTGTATTACATAACTTTCTTATTCTTGAATGTTGGTCATAAATAAGAATAAACTTTGCATTGCTCGGATTCTGTATATTGTTTTTCCAGGTTACAATGATAATTTTAGATATGAAAATAGTTTGTTTTCTTAGTTATGCCCAACTCAAGAACAAGAAAAATGTATACAAAGTAAAACAGTAATAGAAAGGCAAGATACCAATCAGAAGTGGTATTTGGCAAGCATTGGATGCTGGTGTTGGCACTGTGTGAGAGCAGGTAATCCCTCTGCTAGACCAATTTCCTTGGAGTAATGTTGCAGAGAGCTGAATGTTACAAGACAAATATTTCAACTAATATTATAATACTTATTCTGAAATCATAACTTTTATAATTAATTTTCAGTAGTAAATAATCATGGTAGCTGTCTAAAATTGCCAGCAAAAATTCGAAAGCCATATTAGAAAGCAGCATTTGCTATGTCCATTTCTTTAGGAGCAAAATTACAGCAAACACGAATAATTATTGATAAGTTGGTGCAATTTCCACTGTTGACCTAAATAGCCCAACAAAAGTTCACAAGTCTTCCAATTCATGTCAAAACACAAACCTTACTAATCTACTCAAAGTGCAATTGAGAACAGTTATTTCATACCAAAAATAATCTTCCCCATTCTGAAAGTGATGTCCCTTCCCCTTACACATAGTTGATTCTGCAATTTAAGAATACACAATGCAAAAAATATACCTCTTTATGGATTGCAAAATAATACAAATTTAAGAATGTTTATTTGTCTTGCAATCTTAATTTTGTCAAAACAGCACACTACTTGAAAATTGTGCTCTAAACCTACCAATTATTACTGAATGTTATTACACTGCATTTTACCACAATCAAGTTTTCCTTTTGTTTTAAATACTGAACACAAGGTAAGGAATGAGTGGAGAGGAAACAAAATTAAAAAGACAATTCTGGAAAATTCATTTTAACAACAAAACTGACAGACAATACATTTACCTGATAAATGTGATGGACACAAAGTAATCCATTTTGATAACAGTTCTTTTGATCACCAGAAAATGTATGAAGTGCAGGTTTCTTAAAAAGTAACATATCCCTCCTGCCTACCATAGAATCCCAGCACTCAAAAATTCAGTGATACAAAATATCAGACAATTTGTACTTTATTTTTCAATTTGGATAAACCGAACCCTTGGCAGTCTATGGCAGGCTGGAGGGCAAAGATATCTCATGCCGTCAGGCAGAGAATCCTAGTTAAGACATAAATTAAGACCCATTGGTGCTGATCGGTAAGGCATTTTTACGAACTAAGATATATTTCTCTAGTACTGGATCTTACCAGGTCTGGACAAATCTCATCAACTCTTAAATCTACAGGTCTCTCATAAAAACAAATTAGCAGTCCTTTACACTAGATGCTAAGATGTCTCTGCTACATGTGCAGGGATACAGTGCAATTAGAACAATAATCATTTATGTTTATGGGATTATTTTGCAATATATTAAATCCTGTACAAAAAGATATCTCTAGCCTTTGAGTTCCATCATGTATCTTGCTCCGTATTGGACAACCACACACACACACACCCTTGTCAAGAGTAGAAGAGACTGGGGATCCAGTTCCTCTGGGCGAAGGCAGCATCCTGAGCACTGCCCAACCGCATCCAGTGTTCCCAACTGTGGAGAGAGCAGCACCGTGGCCAGCCCGCATTTATTTCCAGTGCATCAGCAGAGTAATTGCCTCCGTTAACACCTAAGGTCAAATTCACACTCTTCTCTTCTAATAATTAATATTTAAAATTGGCCGAGACGTTAAAAAAATGCGACATCAACTTTGCTTGCTACACCGGACACAGTCGCCACAGCCCACTGCCATAACAAACTCCTCTCAGTCTCTTTGTCCATGAGCTCACAGGCTCCTCACACCAGCACAACCTGCCACGTGTGAGCTGGAATGGAGAAGGCCTAATTGCCATCACCATCCTCATGCTTTCTCTTCTTTCCTCGTGGTGTTGCTTCTGGAACAAACACCAGTAACATTAATTACAACTTAAAAAGAAACTGGATAACCAATCTATAATACAAAGCAAGTTTTCTTTTCATTAATCACCACACAAATGTCCAGGAAACCCAAAGCAATGTATCTGATGTTCCTCAGTTTTGACTTAAAGTTAAGGATCTTTTACAATTTGCCAACAATTGGAAGTTTGATACTTTTCTCTACAAAAACTATAAAAATTGAAAATTTTTTATAGTTTTTTGCCCAGAAGAAAACATTTTTCTTCTGGGCAAAACTGAACAGATACTTTCTTTGTAAAACACTTTCAAAATATTTAGAAAAGTCTCTGTACAGAGACAGTGGTTACCTTCCTTCCCCTCTTCTCCTTCTTCACCATCTTCTTCATCTCCTTCTTCTTCTTCCTCTCCCAACTCATCCTCATCTTCTTCCTCATCCTCATCTTCATCCTCTACACCTTCTCCTTCATAATCATCACCTTCACTTTCTTCCTATATGCAAGAAAAAGATTCATGAGAAGAAAATTTAACTAGTAACTTAAGACTACACAACAAAATCCAACTCACGTCTAAATCATCTTTGTATACTGCATCCAAACCTACGCCCTCTTCATCTAAGTCTTCATCTTCCTCATCAAGACCTTCTTCATCATCTGAAAACCAAACACCACAATTCAGTAACAGATTTTAACAGTAATTCTACAGTAAAAATGTATATGTTGGTTATTAGTGAAGGAGGTTGGTGAATTATAAGATTTTAATACTACAGGGCGAACAAGTTTAGCACTTCATTTAGAGAAGAAATCACACACATTAATTTCCAAACCAATAAAGAAATTTGATAAATAAATTTGCATATTGATATTAAAATCCCAGTGTGTTCTTACCACTCTCATTCCCATTTACTTCATCATCTTCTACCTCACTGTCTTCAGCTTCTTTATCATCTTTGTCAAATCTGAAACAAAAGAGTACATCATTAATGATTATTTTAATCTCTTTCTCACTACTAAAATGATGCAAATTAATATTTACCCATCCAGGTACTTGAGGCTGGGAATGAGGCCAAAGACCTTTTCACGGTAGTTATCAACAAGAGTTGCTTCATTATTGAACAAATCCAGGAATTTCAAGTTTTTAAGTTCCTTCTGTAAAATAGAATTGCAAGACATTAACAAAATTATTGGAAAAGTACAAATGATTTGTAATGTCATATCATAATATATGTAACAAAAAGTTATACTATTTGATCTTTTACACTTCAAGCAAACCAAACTTCAATATTAAAAAACAAGTACTCTGCATTAATTAGTCTATAGAACATAACAAAACATTTAAAGACAAAATAGAATGTATTTTGATACTCTGATAAATAATCATGAAAAATCATAGTTTCTCCCAAAGCTTCCTAATTAAAAAAGTATTGTTAGCCATAAAAAGCACTCTGGGGAAGATTAGTGGCAAAATAAAGGGCTTTAGTATGTAAATAAATGGAGACAATGCAATGTTTTAAATGTTCAAACGCTTGAATAAACTACAAAATCTATGAACTTACCAAAGGCTCTAAGGCATCCAAATCTTTTATTTTATTACCACTAAGGTTAAGGAGTGACAACTTTGGACTTGTAACCAAAACATTCAAACCGCCAGAAATTCTGTTGTCACTTAACTCCAACTGAAAGAAATGCCAACAATAACTTAGTGAAGACACAGATAATCTCCAGCATTGCTAAAACAAAATACCCGAATTTGAATAAAAACTGAGGGAAGGATTATCATTCAACATTAAATTCTAGACACCTTACCTTTCTTAAGTTTGGTAGTTTTGGAAAACCTTTCAAACTTGTAAGACCTGCATTTATCAAACTTAAAGACTGTAAATTTGTGAACTCATCACTGAAGCCAACAAAACTTGTACTCCTGCAACTGTCGAGATTCAACTCCAGAATCTGTGGAATGGTAAAAATTAGTCATTAAACAAAGCACTGTATTCAACATTATGTCTCAACTCAAACATTATTCGGAAACCATATCATGGCATGAGTGAACAATTTTTAGCTTGTATGCTTTAATATTCTACATCTCATTACCATTCTGAAAGCAATTTAACTTACTGCATGTGCTTTACTTTATTTACTTGTTCTGTAACCATAGTGTGCATTATCCGACATTAAAGAAAATGTTATCTCAAGAAAACAGAGAAATAATTCACATTACACAGGCACATCTGTCTGATTTGCAGAGTAACAAAGATTTTTATCCCACTAATAGTGAAAATCTGAACACTTAACATTAAAAGTATGGCTTCACTGATTCTTACAAGCCTATTTCTATACACCAAATACTCATGTGGTGTATGTATGTGTGTAATATATACATATATATAAAACTAACTTCTATGGTAAATATCTTCCATTTAAAAAACAAATAAATTCAATAACCTGTTTGGAACTACATTTTCACCCAACTGAATATTATTTTCTGTCCACTGTAAATAAACATTAGTGAAAACATTCTGAGTAACTATCACAAAAGTTAACCCAAGCATTTGCAGCACCAAGTGTTTCTTTAAATAAAAGCATTGCTCAGAATAATAGACATTTTATAATTTGAATCTTCTATTTATTAATTTGAAGGCATTAAAACTTTCCAACAATCCACTGAACACATTCTGCAAATCCTAACATTACAAGTCTTAGTTTTAAGATCCGTTAAAAAAAGAAGGAATAATTAAATTAAAAAAGCTTTCCAAGATAGTGAAGTCTGCTATTTCTAGGCACTTATAATCTTTGTCCAGCTCCCAAAAGAAATTTGCCATTTATTCAGCTACGATTGCTTATCAAAATGTTCTAACCAAAAAAATTCAATTAAATTTTGTTTCACTCTAAAAAGCTAAAATTAACTTACAGAATTCTAGAAAAGTGAAATCTACCCCACATTTTATCTTTGATGAAACAAAAGGATATTTTGTTTTCTTTTAGAATTACAAGGAAATTAATCATTACTGTTAATCCAAATTAAATTAATCTTAACACGAAATATTGCTTTTCACAATTTCAAGACTATGTAAAATTTAGGTATAAAAAAGCAATTACGTTATACATTAACAATATTTTCCCGCTTTCATAGTACACGAGGAAGATAGAAATCTAAAGAGAAAACGCTAAATTGTGAATTTTTATTCTGTCATTTTTATTACAGCCGCGATACCGTTTCTGCAGTTACTTCGTTCATATTTCTTCCCGTAACAAATCTCCTTTTCTTCAAATACCATTTAATTCAATTACTCATTGGACCGAAAACAGTGGTCTCGATTAATCTGATGAACAAAAGATTCCCGATTGCAAACACTAATTCTCTTCAACTTGCTTCCTGAGAAAAAAAATGGACGTTGTTGTTGTAGTAGTATACTTTATTAACACGGCCATTCCATTTGACTGATATTGGCCAGACACGTTCAGAATCAAACAGTCCCGCTATTTCCGTAAAGCAGAGCGGCAGAATATTTACTTTAAGAAATAAGCTATTCTAGAATTTTTTGGGGGGCCAATAGCAACTACGAGCATTTTTAAATAAAGCGCCTAAAAACATCGTAAATGCTCATTCAAATAAAATTATGGTCACGCCGATCTAGATTAAATAAAATTATTCGCATGTCAACATCCACGTATTTAGTGTATTACGAGGGTATATGCGCAAACCCACCGATATGGGAGGTACTACTTTATTGATCGCAACGTGAACACCTCGTAGCGGTACCATCAACGCGTATGTAACACGGTGGGAGAAGTGATGTTTCTGCGTTGTTTGGGAGTCGGCAGAAATGAGGCATAACTACTTCCCGTAAACATAATGGACGTAACCGTTGCTATGTAATTTCGGTATGTACTATGCGACGCTAATAATGTTATCTTAGAAAGTTCGCAAGTCAGGGTAAATTCTGTATTATGATACGTAAATTGTCAAGGAAACTGCCTACGTGCACGGTCAAATGTACAACAGGGTCACCATCATGGCCGCTTGGCGACCCGCTAAAATACAAGTGCGTCTAGGAAAATATCTCTGGAACGTAATAGCCCTTTGTAGCCATTTGGGACATTGAACACCATCACGTTAGAGAAAACTCATGTATTTGCATATCAGTGCCATCGCGTCACATAGGCGCTTCTGATACGAGGTACATCACCGGTAAACAAGACTACACGATGTTCCGATGCCGCGTCCATCTTACATCCTCAGCATAACATCAACTTTTGCTAAACAACGCCCTCCAAACGGAAGTACATACACGACAACAATATAACGGCATTGTTTTGTTAATCCAAGAAGACTTGGAAACGTTTTTCTCTAAATAAAAAACAGAATCCAACATGGCGCCATGGACGCATCGTTACAAAATTCCAAAACACGAACATTCAGATAATATCAATGAACATTCGGCATTAACACTGCTCTTAATTCAAACTCCCTCGCGATATTTTCGCAAAATTATAGCTATACACTCTAACATCGTCAGAAAAACAGAGACCATACCTTGTTTATGGGGCAAGATTTTAAACATAAATAAAAGTTATATCCTCAACAAAATATAAGAATTTTATCCATTTACAGCGTATGTAATAGTATCAAACAATTATTCGAATTTCGCTAACGTGTTAAGTTACATTTAATCACAACTTAAGTCTGCCCACGCCAACATTCTCACTTACACGCCTACCTAGGTAAACATTAATTTAAATAAAACTTCACTGAATGAGTACAGTGCAACAATTAGATATTCAATATTCCAACCTGTTCATACATGACAACAGAGCATGCCAAGACAGCGCAACAGTATTTTACTAAACAACATATGTATCCACGAAGTTACAAACGCGACAATTATTTCAAATTATTTTCGAAAACTTTCGCCCAAAACAAAATTTCGACACCTTTCACAAAGTACTCTCAACCAACGCACTATGCTATTACGTTGTTGCTGAAATTTATAAAATTAAACATTGTACTCACTTTTGCCGGGTTTCTTCCCCGCTTTTCGAGTTCTATCCTCTTCTCCATGCCTCACTGTAATCCTTTGAAGACCACAATCGACCACTGCGTGCCACTTCCTTCTATCTTTACCTTCTAACCGGGAATGACGGACACGGACACTCGCCACAACGTATTCGCGGTGTCCCAATGCCGTCTTAGAGGGGTCTACACAATAACAGAACACAAGAGGCGGGAAATGTAACACATGGATGGGACTACTTTCGAAGGAGCCAATCGCATTACTCACAGAAAGTCTGCCGCGATTGTGTTGCCATCTGGTAAGTTATTTGGGAATTTATTGATCGACAGCATTTATTAGTCTTCGAATGAGTTAGATTTCGTCAAGAATAGCAATTTAGTGGGTGGAGAATGTTGAATGTGTGGGATTATCCGTGATACACGAAACATATGCATCATTACTTTCCTTTCATTACCATGAGAAGCCTCAGAATTTTATCCGTCCCCCAGGTAAAGTGCTACCAACATTTTACTTTGACCGTTAACTTAAATCGTGAAAGCGGACAACAGGAAATGGTTTCTTGCGGGAAAGTTGATTTGTGTGGTATGAAAGCACACTGGATCTTTTCGTTCGTAGTGTCACATATTCCCATTGTTGTCGAGTGAATTAAACTAGATACGGAAGTGTCCGGAGATATCTCAAGATCATGTCCTACAACTTCCAAGCGTCTCCTTTGGGATCGATATGGGTTGTATTGATTACGGACGAGGCGACACAAAAAGATAGAAATGTGGGGGAGCTCTTCTCAGAAACAATTCTTGAGTTCAAGATCTCTTATTGTTTTGACAATCTGAGATACAGGTTTGGCGGGTCTTTTTAAATTTCCTCCGGTCGCGGATACGTCAGAATAACAATCGCGTTGGGAAGAATTGGTATAAAATGAAGAGTAATTGATTAGGGCAAGCTTTTATAATTACATCATAAAATTGACACATCTTGTCAATGACAAGTTTTTGCAATAAAACCTAAAGGGCCCAGAAAGATATATATACAGAAAATTAATTCAATGAATAAAAAAAATATATTTTGAAAATTCGTACAATGTTAGACTAAAACTATTTACAATTCACTTTTACAAAACCTGTACATTTAATATAAATATTTTTTTTTGTTATAATGTATTATTACATGTGTCATCATCCTTGCAGCAAACAAGCTTGGTTAATTTTTGTTGCACTTCATTGAGAGTTTGTTGATATCCAACGTTTATCCGTTCCCACTCTTTCTCCATGTGCTTTTGTTGAGCTTCAGTGAACTTTTTATACTTGTATACTGCCTTCTTAGCAGCATGATATTTTGCTTTTGTGGATTCCAATGTCTTTTCTGCCTTTTCAGCTTTTAACATAACATTTTTCAATTGATTCTCCAATGCTAAGACTTTGGTCTTACATTCTCTGTCATTGCCCTTCAGAGATCTTTCCTTTTCAAGAATTGCTTTTGTCTCTTTCAAAGATTCTGTTGTGGTGGCAAGTCTTGCTTCAGTATCTGTTAAGGCTGAACGCAATTTTTCCATGTCAGTTGCATAAGCTTCTTTACATTTCTTTATACTTGCAAGATATTTTTCTTCTGTTTGACGGATCTGTTGCACACAAAAACGGACCTAAAAATATATAAATACATGTATTAACATTTTCATTTCATGTTGATAAAACAACATTTTTGCAGCGAAATCAAGTATTACCAACATTTTTTAAAACTGACAACTCAAAATCATTTAAATCTAACTAAGTTATTACTCAACCTTTTTCTGAAGGCACTTTTTATGATACTTTTCAACATTACAATAATGTTGAATAGAATTTTGTTTTCTAAAACAATGGATTCCTATATGAAAGACTGAATATTAAAAAAATAAGTTTAACCAAAATAAAGTGCAACTATCTTTAGAATCAATGAGTTTGAGCAGATATGCATGGAATGATGATTATAAAGGTAATCGTACTGAGAAGATATTTAGTAATATCCATCATTTTTTAAAAAGAAAGACGTACAACAAGACATAAAAAAACACTTAGCTTGTAATGATAAGCCTGATCAACTCATCTGTCATAAATTTTGAAATCAAACTAAATGAGACATTCATAATATATGTATGTTTAAGGTATATAATAAAATGTTTAAATTTCCTAATAATTCCAGCTTTTTCTTTCCATACATGTGTAAAGAAATTCACTAATTTTTTCCATACAGATAAGATGATTTATACGCAAATAATATATACATGAATATGAAATTTCTGTAGTATTGAAATTATTCTACAAATGACAGTTTTGGAAATAAATATGTATTAAAATTAATAGTAGTAGTAAAAATGTCAATTAGAAACAAAAATAACGAGTGCCCTTCCAATTATTCAAACATTTGCCTAGGGGCACAAGCAAGGTAAATGCACCCCCACCCATACACACTTAAGACTTTTGAGTAGAACAATAATTCAATAATAGAATGCTTATAATAATTACAGCCAATATTTTTAAAATGTACACTAGCTGAACTCTTGTGATTACAACACACAAAAGAAAAAGTTGTAGAAAAGTTGCAACAAAATTACTACATATGCACTATTGGGAAAATAAAGAAAAAACACAACAAAAATGTTGCTCCTTGTTATTCAATACTCTCCAAAATGAACAAAATGAGTGAAGTTTCAAAATTCTGGAACAATACAATTGCTATTTGTTCTTGACACAAAGGTTGAACATATTTCAGATTGTCATAAAATTGTTTTATATTTACCAAGATCAGTACATGTATGTTGTAGTGGGCTAAAGTAATACACCTGCTATCCACCTTAACTTGAAACTGTTATGTTCCACAATATTATCATCACTGATGTATTTTTAAGGAATGTGTGAGATGATTGCTGTACATAACGTTTCGATATACACCTTTGTATGAAATAAGAGTAAATTTAGAACTTACAAAACACTCACTATTTTCACTTCCTGAACTACATCACACTAGATACTGAAACGTGAACTGCTTTCGAAAGACGGGTTGCAATACATGAAGAAGACCAGCTTCAATAATTCAAGATGTTTTAAAAACATCAAACAACAAAAAAACTGACATTGATAAACTTAGCAGAACATATGTTAACCTCATCAGATAATTCCTGCTTGCATAGTTCACCTTTACTCATTTTCACATGTATGTTATGTACAATTAGATTACATCATGGAAGTGGCAGATTCCATGATCCATGGACCTTTCTGTTTCTGTATATCGGGTTGGCTCCTTACTGATTATACGTATTTCACATCTTCATTTTTTCCTTTCTAGTGCTTTCCATTTCATCATAGCTGACTTGTTTGCAATTTTCTGATGGGTTACGATTAACTTCACACAATACTTTCGAATAAGAAAATTCAAATATAACAAGCAAATAATTAAAGCATAAAACAACTTTGTGTTGCTCGGCCAGTTTAATTGATGGAGTCTAGTATGGATGTCCCTTTCATATATAATATATGTATTAAAAAATAAATAAAAATAATAATAAAAAAAAAACATAATTTTTCTGTCAGGAACTGATAACAACTAGTGATGTACAATAGACATATTTCATCAGGCCAAAAGTATATATATACATTTTTTTTTCCTGATAGCTATTAACTCAATACGTGAAATGTAACTTATATCTGATTGCAAATTATTATCTTATGAATGGTGTGATGTCACTTTGACTCATGTTGTACCGGATATTGTTCTCTTGATAGCCATTGGTTAGCTCCCATGGTATACACTAGTTCCTTCAGGAACATGTAGGCAGGATGTATTGTCATGCTATCTTGTTCGGCTGGTTCTCATGATGTGAACCTTCACAATTTCTACTTAACTTCCCACGCACAGTAAGGTATGTGTCCTATTTCTTTATTATTCAATATTACAAATGGTAAAAACAAACCATAGACTAATATGAATGTAATTCTGGTAGTGCTATTATATACATTAACATAGATTTAATATAAAAAAAAATTGTTTTGTTTGGTGTGAACACAGACGAATATTATCAGCCTTCTGCGTTGTTTATAATTATATTTTCAATGTTTAATGTTTATACATAGTTTTTTCAAATTATAATTGTAATTATCACTGTGGAAATATTTTAATAACCGTGTTGTGAAAACTTGTCCAGCCCTGAAGATGGAGCTATAATAAACTCCGAAACGTCAGCAAACTAGAATATGTTATTATTTTTGGACCAAAACCCGTGAACCCGCAATGGAATTGTTAAAAACATCTTAATGAACAAATGATGGCAGATAAGCACTCATTCTATTAATTTTGATACATTATGAAAATTAAGTGTTATTACTATAAAATCATTTAATAAAAGCTGGTGATAACATCTAGGACTCACTTCCCTTCGTTTAAAGAAAGAGAAGAAAATCACAAAATTTGGCCAAGTAGAAAGCACAGTAAGTTTTTTCTAAACAAAAACCCTTTATGATTTAATTATATAGTGTTAAAGCAGCACTTGGTTAATAATATGTTATTAAAAATATTTGATAAATTACATAGCCTCTGTTCACAGTTCATGCAGTTTACCATGAACTTATTAAAAGCCGATGAGCATCAGAGAACACGATTTGAAAAATATAGAACGGCCACATCAGAAAACTCTTACTTCTCAAATCCCACACTTCCCTCACCAAAGTTCGTCATTCTCACACAACCTCAACGTCAACTCACAAGACTGTCATTTATTCTCATGACTGACCTTAACAATTAGATGTAGAGGGCAGAGGTGAAGAGCAGTACTTCTGAGGCGTTGTCTTTTTTCTTGGTCCTCTGATATTCATTGTTCAGTTATTGTTTGATAAATTGCAAGTATTTTCTTGATTATGAAATGCAGACTTCAAAAGTGTACAGTTTGCGTTTGTTGAAGTGAAGTTGTGAAATATGATAAGTATGTTCAATGCATGTTTTTAAAATTTAGAATTTAAAGAGATACAAATATGTATTCTAATAACAAAAATCAATGCAGAGAAATTATACTTCTGGCATAATTCCCGTTTTGAATGCTTCTCATACAAGCTGATGTTAAGAGTTAAAATAACTCCTAACTTTCAGACCTATGGTCAATTCCTAACACAGGACAGAATTTTACCACATGCAACATATACTGTGGAATTTCAAATTTTTATTCATTGGGGCTTAGGGTTTCTTCAACAACTAACGTACACACCCATCTAATGATTAGATGATTGTTGAAGAAAAAAATGCAGAAACGGTGAAATGCGGGAACACTGAAAATACCTGCAGAGAGCTCTGCTTTGTCCACAAATTCTACATGGGTTGGCAGGGACTGAACCTGTCGGTAAGCAGTGGAAGGTCATATGCAGAAACCATCACACCATGAACTTCCCCACATTTGGTTTATTTTTGGAATATTAATATTAAACCCTCATTTTTCACTGTTGAGAAGATATAGTGTCCTGTATATGATTCAGCAAGTGCTAAATTGTAGAATTAGGTTATCCATCAGTTATTTGTATATTTTTATTTACACTGGTAGAAGTTTTAAAGTAGAAGATGAACTACAAAGTGAACCAGCAAAAGTTTATATCGTCTAGAACAGTACTACAAGATATGATTCCTATTTTTGATGCTTGCTTTCCTTCACCTTTTATTTTAATTCACAATTTTAAAAAAACAATCTAAATACACAATTTTGCTTGAAGTGTTTTATCTTTTCCTACCTTCAAATTATGTAGCAACACTTTTCAACTCAAGTTTTGATACCTTTTTTTCCAATATTTGCATACGTACATTATTAATTTAATTTTAATTTTACCTTTACTCATAACAGTGTATAGTAAGGTTTCTGGGGCTACAGAAGACCCCCTCATATGTTAGATTTGATTCATCCTACACAGTTAAATTTGCATATGGTATTAATAATAATACTTAGAGGTCGGATTTTACTGAAATGTCATTTTCTTCTCAAGTATCATTTTAATGGTACTTGCTTCAAACAATATTTATGCAATGCAACAAATGTTCAGCACATATTTTCTGAGTAGCCTATATGATTTCTTTGCTCATATATTGTAATGTCAGCCGTTGTGAGTACTATACAATCTAAGGGGTTGTCCATAAATTACGTAATGCGTAATAAGAGGGAAGGAGGGGGTTTGAGGCAGTATTACACTGCATTACAGTTGGGTAGGGAGGTATTAGTTAGGTGTTATGTAACATTGATATTTATATTTGTACATTTTGCAACAGTTGCTGAAATAATTCCTTTGTTGACGCCTGTATTAAAATATTAATTAATTAATTTGTTTGTTTTAAAAACATAAATAAACGAAAGTTATTAGTTGTAAACTGTTACAATAAATGGAAATATTTTTTTCAACTTTTTTTTTAATGAATCTAAAATTACGAAGAAAACATTCAAAACTAATACGATGTGTATTCTAAAATCCATATAAATTAGTGCTGTAGACTCTCACTCTTGCATCACCCACCACGGCATGAGCATAACTTGCAACCAATCATTTCTCGCCCAAGCATTCTTCCTTCATGCACAACTTGCCTCAATCTTATTGTTAAGTGCAGCCAGCATTGCCAACTAATTTCTACTTTATCATTAATTTTAACAGAAATAAAATAAAAACAAATTGTTTTTACTGTGCTATAATTTATTTTCACTTCTTGCATTTAGTGGCAGAGGGGGGGGGGTGTTGTCACATGTGTTACGCAATTATTTAGGAGGGGTTCAACCACATGCTACAGTTGTGTTACAAGGGGCAGAGGGGGTATTCAAAATACTTGAAATTTTCATTATGTAATTTATGGATGGTCCTACAGGTTCCTGTGATGCCTATCCTGCACGATTGTCCAGAGCGGCCGATTTCATGATGAGGATGATGATGAATGATAATAATAATAATAAATTTCTATTATATCAATGAGAATATTTTTTCCTTTGCAAAATTTTGTTTCCTGGCTTACGTCATTGCAAACATAAGCAGAAAAATCCTCTTTCTTTAGATACAAACACCAAGGTAATACAGTTAAAAAGTAACCAAAAGAATAATGTTTATCAAGCACGCAATCAATTTTATGCACAAGATGTGAAATTTTGTAAAATTGTAAAATTCATTTTAAATAACTATTTACAATTTCACGTAGACTTTTAAGGAACTTATATTACAATGAACAAAAAAATTGGAAACTTACAGTTTCGTCTTTAACACGCTCACAAGTTTCCTCCAGTTGCAGTTGGTGCTGGGTTTGTACAGATTGTAATTTAGCAGCAAATGCTCCCATCATTTCCTTTTTTACCTAAAAGTTTCAAAGAAACAGAAAATATATCAAGAAACCAGAAACATGTAAGAAAAGTCATCAAAATATTATTTTATTACATGATTAAATTAAACATTGTCCACAAGTAACTGCCAAATTAATCAGAAGACTTTGAGGATCTACAGTGAAATTCTCCAGTTGTATTGCAAACCAATCTTTACTTGCAATTGATAACATGATTAATATAATAAACTTTTCAAAATACCACTTCATATTCTTTCATACAAAATAAAATAAAATTTTTAAAAAATTTGAAAGCTTATCTTTACTGTTTGCAACACTTTCTGAATCTATTATTTATTGGAAAATATATTTGTTCTAAACAGTAAAGAGCACAAAGCTGACATTTCCCTAACTGCTATAAATCTCATTTTACCTTCTCAACTGAAGAAGAAGACCCTGAAATTTCATCACTTCCTGATGTTTGCTTGAATTTATTCAGTTCTTCATCCTTAAAACAACAAACAAAAATTAGAACATTAAGGAGAGCACTTGGATAAGGGGTCGTCCATAAATTACATAACGCTAAAGGGGGGGAGGGAGTTTGAGGCTGCGTTACATAGGGGCAGCGGGGTATTCAATTAGTGTACCATTCTTTTTTTTTCTTCATTTGTTGAAATAATTCCTTTTAGTCTTATAATAAAACATTAAAATATCAAATGAATTTGTTTTCAAACAAATAGTTTTAAGTAATTAGAAGTTGTTTTATAAATGGAAATATTAATTTTTTCTTCAATTTTGTATTGAATCTGTAAATTTACGAAGAAAAAATTCAAAACTGATCTGTAGTATTCTATAGAATACAATTAAATTGGAGCAGTAGATTCTCACCCCTGTGGTATTTAAAAAAATTCGAAAATCACATACAGACACTTCCAGTTTATTTATCTTAATTAATGGTATTTGTGACTAGAATTGCTTCAAACGGTTTTCAATAAAATGTCTGGATCTCTCAATACTTTTCTGCGGCAACAGAGAACTGTGATAAATAATAATCCCCGATCATGGCTCAAACCAGCAACCTTTTCCTCTGAAAAACAGAGTCCCTACTTGCCAATTCACTACCTCAGGTATCCGGGCAGGGACATTGGATTTACACTTCTATAATAGTAATGTGTATGGTGGTTTCAATTCTAGCATTTTGCAGCCTAAAAGTTGGGAAAATGTGAAAAAATGTCCTTCAAAAGGCAAAAGATGGCAGGAAAGAAATACGGCATAACCCAAAAGTTAGTCGAGACTCAAGAGTTTAGAAAAATAACAAATGCAAGAAAGTCTGTGCTATTTTATTAATTTACTTACCAGGCACTGTTACATACGAGGAGAAACTTTAAAGAAAACATTTCATGCAGGTTTTAAGAATGTAAAATTTTTAGAAATTGCATCCATTTCAGACACTAATTAAGGGAAATCAGCTCGTTTGTTCAAAGAATTGTACATTAACTTTTTTTAAAGGGCTGTTTTTTTACAACAGATTTTGTTTAAAGCAAAAATCGCTCTCTTCAATTTTGTAGTTTTCAAATGCTAAATTTTTGGAATTTTCGAAAAAACTGAACTACAGCCGAAAATGGGTCAAGAACCATATTTTTAACCACCATTATTACATACGAGAAGCAAATTTAAAGAAAAACATTTGAAGCGGTTTTTGAGAAAAAATAAATGCCAATATTTAGCGCAAAATTACACGGAAACTACTCATATTTTCGAAAAATCGAACATGAACTTATTTAAACATTCGACTTAAAGGAATAGATTTCATTAAGGGAAAAAATCTATCTTCAATATTACAAATGCAGGAAGACACTCTCCAAAAATTGTACTTCTTCAATTTTCAAACTAGTGGTGCTACAGAATGGCACAGACTTTTTCCTTTGGTCTTCGCTTGCTAATCGAACTTTCCAAATACTCTATCGCCGCCTAAGTACATTTTTTGACATTTTCTTCATTTTCCGGTTTCCTAACAGTAGGACTGTAAATTTTTTTTTAGAATATTAAAGAATAGTAAAACTTCGTCCTAAATGGCAATTTTCTTCGAACAATTAGGAGCCGTTTTTAAGAAAATGGCGTTTAAACACTACTTTAAATTCGAAGTTCTTTTTCACAGAAAATTTTTGAATTTTCGAAAAACTTCATTTGAAGCACTTTAACTCACAAATACAATAGTGTTTACAAATTGCTGCAAATGTGCATATAAACGGTGTGAGAGATTTTTCAAAAATATAACATTTGTGTAATTTTAGAAAAAGAAAACCAAATTAACTTTACGTCATATTAAAAAGTGCAATAAGCACTATCCATTCAAAAAGTTTGAAGAAAAAATTTGGAGCCATTTATGAGAAAATGGCGTTTGAGTGTTTCTGGAAATACGGAATTTTGAGCTATTTTTCACAGAAAACGGTTGAGGTTTCGAGAAACTTTATATGACATTATTTACAGCACATATACTCATAAATACAATGGGAACACATCGCCGATAATGTAAATATTAACGACGTGAGAGACAAGTAAATAATTAAATTTTTGTAATTTTTGATAAAACAAAAGAATAAAGCAATATATCGTTTGTGTCATCTCATGGAGGGCATTATGCACTATCCTTACCAAAAGTTTAAAGAAAAAAAATTGGAGCAGTTTTTAAGAATTTCTTGTTCTTGTTATTTTTAAATTGCACATATTGCACGCAATATTGCGCGAAAACAACTACAATTAAAAAAAAATGTATGACATTGAAATGAAAGAACTGACTATGGAGAACAAATTTTATTTGAAGAAAAAATCTCTATCTTCAATTTTGTAGTCGTAGGAAGATGCAGTTGTAAATTCAAACTTACGCCTATTATCTAAAATTCAGAGTTACTACATAAGTAAACAGCAACAACAACAAACAAACACTTTTCGGTATCAAGCTACCCCAAATCTCGAAATCAATTTTTGGCAGCACAACATAACTCACCCTACACTGCGTAGATTACTCCATACATACATATGTATAAGAGGATGTAAAAATTAGTGATTTCAACGAACATGAGACTAGGGCCATTCTCTTAAGCGTTCTTTACGCTATTCGCAGACAAAGTTTGATAAAAAAAATCTCGTGCTGTTTTTGAGAAAACGTTAAAAATGATTTTCAGGCTTCATGTGAAGTACCTTCAAAAGTCAAAATCTTCGTCTGAAAATCCTGAAGCCACGAGTTCATTCAGATCGATGGGGGAATACCAATTTTGAAGAAAATCCGCTGAACGCTTTAGGTGCCAGCGTTGACCACGGACGTTTTGCCGTTAATCGATTTTTACTTTCCCGTATACGTACGTATACACTGAGTGATGTAAGTAGTATACGGAAAGTTATGTAATGCTGCGCGAAAAAATGGCCAATTTTCGGCGGAAAAAAATTAATTGCTGGGCCGTAAAAACGAATAAGTGGATAAACCCAGTTGCTAAATTAAGAAAAAAAATCGCCTAACACGTGGTGTAGCCAGAAACCGTTTTCTAGGTTCTTGATACCGAAAACCCAATTGAAAGGAAAACGTCCGTCCGTCTGTGAACACTGCTAGCGCCTAAACCATACGTACGATTTCTTCCAAAATGGATATTTCCCGATCGATCTGATTCTAGTCGAAGCTTTGAGATTTTGAAAAAGATTCTTCAAAATTTGGGGCTACTTTATATGAAGCCCCCCGGGGATTTTCAAAATTTTCTCAAAAACGACTCCAAATTTTTTCTTTAAATTTCTTGTATGAATAGAGTAAAATACACTTATTAACATGGCATAAGCCCAATTTTCACGGATAACTCTGAATTTTCGAAAATTGTGAAAGTTTTAATTTTTTTCGGCGTTTTTCTCCAACTACAAAATTGAAGATAGAGATTTTTTCTTCAAATAAAATTTGTTCTGCATATTGAATTCTTTCATAAAGGTCATGTAAATGTTTTTTCAAAATTTTAATAGTTTTCGTGCAATATGTGCAATTTTAAAAAATTACAAAAACATGATTTTCTCAAAAACTGCTCCAAATTTTTCTTTAAACTTTTGGTAGGGATAGTGATGAATTTACTCTATCAGATGACATAAAAACCATACTGGTCTATCGGTTGGTTTTTTCAAAACTTACAAAAATATAAATTTTTTACTTGTTTTTCACGTCGTTAATATTTATATTATCGGCGATTTTTTCACATTATTATATTTACGAGTATAAATGCTTTAAATAATGTCAAGTAAAGTTTCTCGAAAACAACCGTTTTCTGTGAAAAGTAGCTCAAATTTCGGCATTTTCAGAAATGCTCAAACGCCATTTTCTTGTATATGGCTGCAAATTGTTTCTTGAAACTTTTGTAACGGATAGTGCTAATTACACTCTTTAGTATAGCGTAAAGTTTATTTTGAGTTATTTTTTTGTTTTTTTCAAAAATTACATAATTGTAATTTTTTTGAAAGATCTCTCACATCTTTAATATGCAGATTACCATCAATTTGTAAACATTACTTATATTTGTGAGTGTAAGTGCTTCAAATAACTTCGAATAAAGTATTTTGAAAACTCAAACATTTTCTGTGAAAATGAGCTTCAAATTTCGCATTTTTAGTAGCGCTAAAACGCCATTTTCTCTTAAACGGCACATCATTTTTAGAAGAAAATTGCCATTTATGACTAGGTTTGTGTATTCTTTAATATTTTAAAATTAATATTTCCGTTCTACCAATAGGCAACCGAAATATTGAGAAAATGACAATAGCTTATTATGCATTTAGTTTATAACGTTGTCCCTTTTTTACACGAATAAGAAGATATTACCGAACGAACGACGTTAGAAGTGAGTTCTGTAATATCTTCTTACGAGTGCAAAAAAGTAACATTATAAACGAGTTGCATACACTATTTTTTGTATAACAGTATTATAAGGATTTAAGGAAGCGAAATTAATTGTGTTATGTTGTAATTCGTAGTTGTAGTAGATCTCAAATTCATGTTTTGTCATGAATGCTACCTAAGCAACTAATTTGTTTACTAATGGCAATTATTTTGAAAGTCGTGATTCAAACATAATGGATTTGCCTAGAGAAATTGTGGAAGAATGTGCAAAAGCAGAAAATGCTAGGATACCGAAAAAGACTTGCAAACTTTATGAGAAAGAGTACTTAAAGTTTAGGAAATGGATGGATAAAAAAATGCAAATTTATTATGCAAAGCTGCTGTTCTTTCGTATCTATCGGAGGAGTTTGGTTAAGTTAGTATAATGCACATGCTAGAATAAAGACGTTTGTTAATTTAATGCATGCTTCTTTAAACATTACGTCCACAGCATGTAAAGCGTCGACACTATGGTGCACTTATTCCAAATTAAAGGAAATGTTAAAGATCAAAGAGAATATTGATATTGGAACTTTTGATAAAGTAAGTTTACTTATGAAACAGGCAAATGTGGGATATCAACCTATAAAGGCAATGGTATTTTCCCAACAAGATGTAAACACATTTCTTACAAAAGCTGATGATGAAACTTTTTTTTAATGAAGGTATAATAATGACAGTGGCAATAATAGTTAAGTTTTATTTATTAAGTGGTGTATTGTATTAATAACTGGTATGACTTTCAGGTTGTTGCTATTTTTGGCATATTTGGTGCTTGTAGACGTGTCGAATTGTACAATTTGTGCATCAACGATGTGAAAGAAGAAGGTTCTGTTTTGATAGTAAACATTAAAGCGACAAAAAATGACAAGCCCGGAATATTTACTATCGTATTCAGTGAAGAATTTAATTATGTTGAAGTCTGTAAAAAATAAGGGGAAATAAAATTTCCTGAAGACCCTTACATGTTAAACCCAAAAAACTTGCTTGTTTTACAATCATGGCAAATGCAGCTGCAATCCAATTGGTATCAATACATTTGCGAAAATACCAAAAAATATTGCAAATTTTTTAAAATTACCAGATGCATAAAAGTACTCTGGTCATTCGTTTAGGAGAACATCCGCGACGTTTCTCGCAGATAATGGTGGTGATACCACTACAATTAAACGTCATGGAGGATGGCGGACTACAAGTGTAGCCGAGTCAAACATCGAAGAATCGGTGAATAACAAGATTCAAATAGCTAACAAGATATTGGTTAGTGCAGAAAGCAAAGAAAAAACAAGCATTTTAGATATAAATGCATGTTCTGGAGTGTCACTGACCAATTTATCAAATTGTACACTTAATGTACATGTTCACAAGAATTAATTTGATGTTTTTTTGTTGTTCTTATTATATTACCAAATAAAAACAAAATATAATTTTAAAGGAGTAATAAATTAATAAATCAGTTTTTAAAAGTAAGTTTTTTCATAACGTATTTGATTTTACTGCGAACACTGCAATCTATTTATATAGTACCACTGCCTTCTTTAAACTCCATAACTGAAAATATATAGGGGTCGTGACTATTACGTCAGTGATGGCTCATATTTCGTGCAGAAATAGCGATGACTTAATGATTCGTGCAATAATATGCCATACTATGAACGATTTTGTTAATGTAAAACGGTTGTTTATAATACTGGTATACAAAAAAATGTACTTTTGGCGGTGATAGATGGCAGCTGGCAAGAAAGAGTATGCTGGCAATTCCATATAGCTAGCGAAAACCCAAGAGAAAACTAATACGGGAAAGTCTGTGCCATTTTGTAGCACCACTAGTTCGGTATCAAGAACCAACAAAACATGGATTGTGGCTACACTACTTGTTAGAGGATTTTTACTTTTCCGTATACGTACGTATATACGGAGTATAGGGTTATGTAATACTGCGCGAAAAAACGGCGGATTTTCGGTAGAAAAAAATTAATTGCCGGGCCCTGATAACGAAAAATAGGATAAAACCAGTTGCTAAATTAAGAAAAAAAATCCCCTAACACATGGGGTAGCCAGAATCCCTGTTTTGTGGGTCCTTGATACCGAAAAACCAATTGAAAGGAAAACGTCCGTCTGTGAACACTTCTACCACCTAAACCATAGGTACGATTTCTTCCAAAATGGATATTCTTCGTTTGATCTGGTTTAAGTCGAAGCTTTGAATTTTGAGGAAGAGTCTTCAAAATTTGGGGGTACTTTACATAAAGCCCTCCGGACATTTTCAAAATTTTCTCAAAAACGGCTCCAATTTTTTTCTTTAAATTTCTGGTAAGAATAGAGTTGTAAATTGCAGATAGGGACTTTTCCTTCAAATAAAATTTGTTTTTCATAGTGAGTTCTTTCTTTAAGGTCATGTACATTTTTTTTTCAAAATTTTAGTAGTTTGTGTGCAATATATGTAATTTTAAAAAAATACAAAAAAGGAATTTTCTCAGAAACGGCTCCAAATTTTTTCTTTAAACTCATGGTAGGGATAGTGCCTAATGTACTCTATGAGATGACATAAACTCCATATTGCTCTATGCTTTTGTTGTTTCAAAAATTGCCAAAATATAATTTTTTGACTTGTCTCTTACATCTTTAATATGCACATTACATGCAATTTGTAAACATTATTATATTTGTGAGAGTAAGTGCTTTAAGTAAAGATTTTTGAAAACTCAAACATTTCCTGGGAAAAAGGCTTTCAAATTTCGCATTTTTAGAAGCGCTGAATCGCCATTTTCTTAAAATCAGCTGCAATTTTTTTATTGCCTTTTAGGGCGGGGTTTTTGTATTCTTTAATATTCTAAAATGAATATTTCCGTTCTACAATTAGGAAGCAGAAAAATTAATAAACTGTAAAAAAGAATTACTTTGGGCAGCGATATATGGCAGCTGGCAAGAGTATTTGACAAATTCAAAAAAAAAAAAAAGACCAGACCCAAGGAAATAGAAAACTAATACGGGAAAATCTGTGCCATCCTGTAGCACCACTAGTTTCTAAATTCAACTACAGGATTTATCCACTTTTTCTCTACTAGAGTTTGGCAATACGAGTTTTTTCTGGCGAAAATGGCGCTTTTCTGGCGTGCGCCATTTTCCGGCGCACGATTACATAACTTTCTCTTCTTTCGAAGAACTTCGTACGGCGAGAAAGGAAAGACACATTTTGTAATGACAATATCAAAATCGCATGTCCTGTTAGCCCACTTCAGTATCACGAATCCAAAACTTATCGAAAGCGAATGTTCTTTCTTTTAAAAGTAACCCAATTTGAACTAAAATGGAAAATGCTAATAAATATTAATCAATGAAAATATCCACGTTTTGATTATCTCTGTTTACAAGATTTGGCATATCATTTTGCTCCTTGCCAATTACAGTCCACTTTGTGTATTTAACCACACAAAATAACACTCTGCTTCTCAAGATAAACCATGAAAAAATATCTAAGATATTTATTTTTGAATATCAGATACCAAGAAAATAGAGAAATTCCTTTCATGTTGGAAACATAAGAGAATCTGATGAAAATCACATTGCAGAATCCTTTTCTACTTCTTAACATTATATTTTAATAGACATTAAAATAGATTTAATAGATGTTAAAATATCCTTAATTATTATTTTGAAACGTAACAAAACTCCCATAAAAATTTTTATTATTTTAAATCAATCAATATATCCCCAGAAAACTAACCTTCAGCTGCAAGTTCTTGACATAGTGCTGCCTCCCGAGATTTGGCCTGCTCCAAGTGGCGAGAAAGAGTTGCAGTATCTTGAGCATGACGTTGTACAGCAGCTTCCAACTGTTGTTCCAAAACCACTATGGTCCTCTTCCAACTACAAAAAAAAAATTTCATGAACAGCTTTAGCTTCATCAAATAAATTTGAGGAAACAAAACTTCCCTTCCCTATATACATGAAATTCATTAAAATATGTTTAAAGAATGATATTTCAATTTCTCTTGAAACATCAACAAATTATTTTATTCTTACTCACACCAAAACAAAAAAATTCCATTTTTAATTACTTGTATTGCTATATTTCTCATTTTATAAAGGATATATTCTTCATTTCCAAATACTGCCCATGTATAGAAGACCTAGTTGGAATCACGCTTTTTATCCAAAATTACATTTCCATTAATATTCTTATCTACATACATTAACAGATAAATGAATATTGATTAAGGTTTAGAGGGCGCTTCAACTACTGAGGTCATTGGGACCCATGTCAAAGCATTTAAAACTAGTGGTGCTACAACAGCTAATACTTTCCCGCGTTATCGGGAACAGCTAACGTAGAATAGAAATATTGCACTCTCTGCGCTACTAACATCTTATCTATTATTTGAAAACTTCAATTCAACCAAGAAGCGAACCCGTCGCAAGTGTTGTCTAAACTATGTGAATTCTGCAACTGCATAAAAATATAATAGAAAAGTTTTGTAAACTTGTATTGGAAAAAGAAGCCTAATATCCCGAACAATATAGAAATGCTTTTAATAGGGCCATGATTAGAGAAGAGTATTCTAAAATCATGCAAAAACACTACTAATTACAAATGGTACAGCATTTGGTGCGAAAACTAAATATTTTCTTGAGAATATCAACATCAATTTGACAATTATAACTTCTTTCCAAACAGCTATATCAAGTCACAATGACACGTAATTCACAGAAATTCGCGAACACGAAACGGAATTCCATTGTTATATTCCCCGCATGTTGATATTCCCTGAGAGCTAGCAATTTTTATTTCAAATATTTCAAAATAAATAGTTTCTAACAGATTAATGTGTAAATGTATAACAAAAGGTCGAATGCAGGAAACGAACTAAGAATAATATACAAATTCTAACATATGAGGCATCCAATTTTCTGAAGCGCAGTAAATTTGTAACTGGCTATTATGTTTGTTACGAAATAATAGAAAAACTACTAGTATTTTCAAGAAATTAAGCATGAACTTATTTGAAGTATTTTTGATAAATACATTTTATTGAGAAAAAAAAATATATTTCCTCCAGGGCCGTAGCCAGGATTATTTCTGGGGAGGGGCTTCCAAAATTTAAAAGATGGATAGTACGAGATTTATTAACATATATTCATTGGGTTTATTTAAAAGAGATGCTCTTAAAAAGTGAAACACCAACATGATTTTAAACATATTTAAACATTTCCACATAACATTTCGAAAGTTTAAACACAATATTTAATTTATTATTTTCCATTCCAATAATCCAAACCACAGGAGGCGCCAACTATAAAAGCAATTTTCTGATCTTCTTCCAGCCATAACGTCAATCTTTTTGTCCATAGTGATATCCTTAAGAATTGAAATAATGGCTAGTGCATTGAGTCTGTTATCACGCATTACACTACGTATAAAACTTTATACTCTCATTGTAGAAAATGACCTCTCCACACTAGCAGTTGTTACTGGCAAGGTAGCTAAGATAGTAAGTATCTAATAGTATGTAAATATACTGGATCGCAGTTCTCTTAAGACTTTCAGCACCTCGAAGTTAGCACCTATGGTGGAAGCTTTTTTACACGATAGTTCATACTCAGCTTTTACTGCAGAAAGTGATGTTCAGTTATCAAAGTATGGAGCTAAATTTTCCGACTTGTTCATTTCATGGATGGAAGCAAAGCCTGGAAGAAGCACTTGGAAACTTGAAGAATATCTTCATTTGCAGGTAAATCTGTCTGTCTGCACTTTACATTCCGATATATTTGGACAAATTTAAACTAATAAATAATGAATGAATGGAAAAGAAGATTAGAATTTCGGGGAGGGTTTGAGCCCCTCCCCTGGCTACGTGCCTGATTTTCACAATTGTAGATGTAAGACGACGAAAACGAAGCGCGTTCAAATCCGAGCGGGCTATAATGTTTGTCACGAAATTATAGAAAAACTACTAATATTTTCCAAAAATTCAACATGACCTTCTTTGAAGATGTGTTTTTGATGACCACATTTCGTTAAGAAAACAAACTGTATCTACACAATTGTAGTTGTAGTGTGATATACCAGAATATTACAAATTTTATTCAATAATATTAGCTGTACATGGGGTGGATAAATGGGTATGCAATATGGCGGTATACGGCCTTAGCAACGACAGCGCAGAGGTTGGCAAGGTCAACAAACTGTACACAGGCCTTGAAGATGTCAGGACGCTGGCTAGATAGCTAAAGAAAATAAGATGTGATTGGTTCAAAACGAATGACTGACGGGGTCATGGCTACGTGGGTTCGTAAGAGACGCACGGGTTGGCTGGTGAAGATTAGACAGTCTAATTTTGCCGCTGTGTTTGAAGAAATAGAATGAGGGACGCTTACCGAACCATAAAGGGTTAAAGAACACATTGAACAGGACATTCTGATTTTGAGTGTCTTGGAGTGAAGATCGCGGATTTTGATAGTACATGACGTGATGTAAAGATCGTTTGCGGACATTATATTAGGAAAGTGGGACTTGTATATTTTTTGTGAGAGAAGTAATAGTTTTTTCGGACTCTGAGAATTATTTGCCAGAAGTGAATTCGCGGAGGACTTGCACAGTTTTTCGGATATTGCAGTTGAACTTTAATGTTTTTCATAACCAGTGGGAAAGATTAGGAACTGGGAGCATCGGATAAGAACCGATAAATAGTTTATGCAGTGTGGACTGGACGTGTCAGCAGCAGCGCAAGACCGGAAGAAAGAAGCGAAACTTGGAACCAACAACGGTCAAGTGAGAAGCGACTACGGAGCGTCGGCAAGCAAAACGGTAAAGAAATACTGCAGTACAAAAGAGATAACGTATTTAAAAGGTCATGACCATAAAATTAATTGTTAAAACTTAACGTTAAATAAATTATTGAATTTTGTTCTTTGGAAATGAAAGGAGTTTTCATTTGTCAATCATAATCTTTAATTAGTTGGAAACATACAATTATTACATTTCAGATTCCACGCCATACTGTATAGTTGGCAGATCAGGTAATCGGCTATCGAGGCGATAGCGAGTATTTGTATCCGGACCCATCGACCCAAGCTAGCTGGATGTTTATACAATTTGTTTAAATTAGATGGGAAAACTTTGGTAGTAATTAATGTAACCTGTTTTCTGGCGCCCAAATCTTAATATAAATTTGGAACAGGCCATAAATACAACCACACTCTTGATGAGACGATGATAAAGGTATATTTCAGTAGGAAGACGCCCCGAAAAGTTTTTGCAAAATGAAGCATTTCAACGAACATGAAACCTGCATCATTCTCGGAAAACATTAATTGCCGGGCCGTGAAAACGAAAAAGTGAATAAAACCAGTTGCTAAATTAAGAAAAAAAATCCCCTAAAACGTGGTGTAACCATAAACCCTTGTTTTCTAGGTCCTTGATACCGAAAAACCAATTGAATGGATAACGACCGTCTGTCCGTCTGTGAAATCTGCTAGCGCCTAAACCAGACCTGCACAGCATTGCACTTTCACTGACCTCAGGAGCTGCGTGCGGGCAAATGAGAAAATCGATGAAGATGGGGATGAGACCCAATACTAGGAGTGGGGACCACCAATTAGAATGCGCAATTCAAATGATACCGCGTAAATTTAAAGAGCAATCGGCAAGAACATGACGGTCATATACAGTTCAAAGTAATATTGTCTTTTGTATTATATTGCAAATGTTTGTTCTCGGTATATGACAGGGCGAAATATGAAACTACAACGAATTATACATATTAGATTTCGACACCAAGTATTATAATTGCTTGCAGGGCTTATAATGTAATTCGCATTGCTACGATGTAATCACAAATTTAGTGTTGTGCCAAAATTTTGATACTGAATTGTTTTTGTTTGATGATGACAGCAATAAACTGTTTTCATTAACTATATTTAATTGAATAAGACGGTTCTCTCAAAGCAAAAACATATTGTTCTTAAAAAAAATCATGATTATTTTCAGTTCTAATTTCTGACAAGAGTGTAGAGTCGTTTACGAGATCGTATAAAAATATAAAGCCTTTGCATTCTATGTAACCAATACCCATGATTATCTTATTGTTGCCGTAACATATCGTCACAGAAGTTTGCTCGTTGATCTCTTTTATTCAGTTTCATAATGGGGAAAAATGGTCATAAATGTGCTATTAAACATTACCCTTCTTGGAATTACCACATATTCTATTTTTATGTCAATCTTGATGTGAGAGATTGCTCTCATGATTTTGTTCATTTTTCTATGATTTGGAGATTATAACATTCCTAGTGAACAATCAATTATTAAATTGCAATTTTGTGTTAGAATTAAATTTTTTTCTTATATATAAACATATATTTTAAAGCTATTGCTTTAAAATAATGCTTAAGAGTCACAATGAGCATGTACTTTTCTTTAAAAAAATTAGAAAATGAAAATACATACAGTGGTGGATACAAAGGTGGATATACAGTAGAGCACAGAACGTAAACAGTGAATTATGACCATGGTAACTTGAAATACTAGACATAATCCATTTAAACAAATGGGCATTTAATTTTGAAGCATGGATCATTATTAGACGCCCAGGCATTCAATCTACGCGTCGCGTCGTGCTACGTCAGACTTCTCCCCTCCCCGCAAAGCTTTCTACTCCCCACTACTTGCACTTTCGGCGCTGCCACGGGCAGACATAGGCTCGCAAGTGCAGAATGCCCGCGGGAGCAGGCGTTGTGCAGGTCTGGCCTAAACCATATGTACGATTTCTTCTAAAATGGATATTCCCCGGTCGATCTGGTTCTAGTCGAAGCTTTGCGATATTGAAAAAGATTCTTCAAAATTTGGGGCTACTTTATATCGAGCCCCCTCGGGAATTTTCAAAATTTTCTCAAAAACGACTCCAAATTTTTTCTTTAAATTTCTTGTATGAATAGAGTAAAACACACTTATTAACATAGCATAGGTCCGATTTTCACGGATCACTCTGAATTTTCGAAAATTATGGAAGTTTTAATTTTTTTTCGGCGTCTTTCTCCAACTACAAAATTGAAGATGGAGATTTTTCCTTCAAATAAAATTTGTTCTGCATAGTGAGTTCTTTCATAAAGGTCATGTACATGTTTTTCAAAATTTTAGTAGTTTTCGTGCAATATGAGCAATTTAAAAAAAATACAAAAACAAGATTTTCTCAAAAACCGCTCCAAATTTTTTCTTTAAACTTTTGGTAGGGATAGTGGTAAATGTACTCTATCAGATGACATAAAAGCGATATTGCTCTATGGGTTGGTTTTTAAAAAATTACAGAAATGTACATTTTTTCACATGTTTCTCACGTCGATAATATTTACATTAGCGGCGATTTTTTCATATTATTATATTTACGAGTACATATGCTTTAAATAATGTCAAGTAAAGTTTGTCGAAAACACAACCGTTTTCTGTGAAAAGTAGCTCAAAATTTCGCATTTTCAGAAAACGCTCAAACGCCATCTCACATATGGCTTCAAAGGGTCCCCCCCGATAAGATGGTAAAAAGTTCCCCTCAACCAAATTACATATGAGTGGTTAAACTATAATTCTAACATAAAAATAATATTTTTGAAAGGTTTCTTAGCCTCCGTCCTACCACCCAAACCCCTATACAGCCAAAGACGTGTTTTTTTTATTTCAATTTTTTTCGACAACTGAACACTATTTTATCAGACTGAAAAAATATGATAAATAAGAACACAACTTGGACTATCAGAAAAATATTTTTCAATATTTTCTCAGGCCCAAATTCGAACACAAAAAAATATTTTCGAAAAAAAATATCAAGAAATATTTTTTTACTGTGTCTTAGAAGCCTGGAACAGGCTCGAAAAAAATATCAAATGTTCCTCTTCACACACAAATTGTTGTGTATTTTTTTCAGATTTTTCCAATTACTGGGCTGCAGTTAAAAAAATAAAAACCATTTTCCCGCCTTTAAAACACCTGCACTTTCAATATACTTTGAAACTGACTGCAACGGTTCTCTGCATTTATTTTAGTGTTTATTATACATTTGTATACATTGCTGTATCACCCAATAAAGTTTTGATTTTGGAATATACTTACGAAGTATCATTTTTAAAGCTTTCTAATCGTTTGCATAAGTAATCGTATGCTACGGAAAGACGATAGTTTTGGCAATTTATAAGAAACAATCGACACAAGACCTTGTAAGTGTGATACTGGTGGATAAAGAACTACACCTCATCCTACATCAAACAGATTTTAGAAGAAAAATAGAAGTTTGCAGATTATGACATACAAAAAAAGATTATTGCAACACACATTATAATGGTAAATAACTCGGAAGCGATGCTTCCTAGGCCTTTTAAACCAGGTTTGCTTGTCTCATGGGGACACGCCTTTTTTTAGAACAAGTAAATTCTAACACACATGTTTTGGGGGCGGGTAGATGACAAATGGGGAAATGATAAGGGACATTTCGTGTGCAGGATAGATGGGGGACAGTGGGGAAGTGAAGGGGAACATATTAGGCCCCGATTATGTTGTTGGGATGTATTTTTCAAAATACCACTTTCATGATCATCCCATTTTACAATTTTCCATATTAGTTCTTTTGGGTGCGCCTTTTCCGTAGCACAGATGGACAGAAAAGAGAAGCCGATATCAATGTAAAATTAAATTGAAGGAAAATACTGAAATTATCTTTCACGATAAAATTAACGGGACTATTTTATTTTCTGCGAGTTTTTATCTCAACGCTCAGCAATATTGGAATGAATTCTCTCGCACAGTACCGGGTCTATAATGCCGTAAACTACTTTTCGGGGGATGAGCGTTTGCAGTTGGGTGCTACATTAAATCAATTTTCAATTTTCGTACAATTATTATTTCCAAATGCAGAGTTTTCGCACGTGTACAGATTGTATGAGTGTCTCCATATTTATACGTATTCAAGAACAAATACTTAGGTAAAGGAAAAGACACCTTTTTCTCTAGTCTGAAACAATATACAGACGTGAGACCACAGGCTTCCGCAACCAATGCGTTACTATTTATCTGTCCGGGAGGCGCCGCGTTCTAGGCTCAGTTGTCAACGTTTTAGCTGCTATTCTGTGGCAATTCCTCCTCAAGCAAGGTCGCACGTGCTTAGGACGCAGCAACTACCGAACTGCCAAGTGGTTGACTACAAATGTCTAAGTTTTTTTTTAAACTATGACCCAGCTATTAAAAAAATATGAAAAAAATTCACAAGCATTCTGAGATGAAGTTTTAAGATTATTTTCGTGCCAGTGTCTGTGTTCCAAGACAAGTAAAACAGTTCTTGTAAATCTGGGTCTAACCTATTCCCCTTCATTTTTCCACATGTCCCCCAATTATCCCTCAAATATGACGGAATTATTATTTAATAAACTGCCAAACACTATTATCTTTCCTTAGCGTATGATATTCTCATACAAAGGATTAGAAAGCTTTAAAACTGATACTTCGTAAGTATATTCCAAAATCAAAACTTTATTGGGTGATACAGCAATGTATACAAATGTATAATAAACACTAAAATAAATGCAGAGAACCGTTGCAGTCAGTTTCAAAGTATATTGAAAGTGCAGGTGTTTTAAAGGCCGGAAAATGGTTTTTATTTTTTTAACTGCAGCCCAGTAATTGGAAAAATCTGAAAAAAATACACAACAATTTGTGTGTAAAGAGGAACATTTGATATTTTTTTCGAGCCTGTTACAGGCTTCTAAGACACAGTAAAAAAATATTTCTTGATATTTTTTTTCGAAAATATTTTTGTGTGTTCGAATTTGGGCCTGAGAAAATATTGAAAAATATTTTTCTGATAGTCCAAGTTGTGTTCTTATTTATCATATTTTTTTCAGTCTGATAAAATAGTGTTCAGTTGTCGAAAAAAATTGAAATTAAAAAAACACGTTTTTGGCTGTATAGGGGTGTGGGTGGTAGGACGGAGGCTAAGAAACCTTTCAAAAATATTATTTTTATGTTAGAATTATAGTGTAACCACTCATATGTAATTTGGTTGAGGGGAACTTTTTACCATCTTATCGGGGGGGACCCTTTTTTCTTCAAACTTTTGTAACGGATAGTGCTAATTACTCTTTAGTATAGCGTAAAGTGTATTTTGAGTAATTTTTTTGTTTTTCAAAAATTACATAATTGTAATTTTTTTGGAAGATCTCTCACATCTTTAATATGCACATTACCAGCAATTTGTAAACATTATTATATTTGTGAGTGTAAGTGCTTCAAATAAAGTATTTTGAAAACTCAAACATTTTCTGTGAAAATTAGCTTCAAATTTCGCATTTTTAGTAGCGCTAAAACGCCATTTTCTCTTAAACGGCACATCATTTTTAGAAGAAAATTGCCATTTATGACTAGGTTTTTGTGTTCTTTAATATTCTAAAATTAATATTTCAGTTCTACCAATAGGAAACCGAAGAATTAAGAAAATGACAAAAAAAATGTACTTTTGGCGGTGATAGATGACAGCTGGCAAGAAAGAGTTTGTGACAATTCCGAATAGCTAGCGAAGACCCAAGGAAATAGAAAACTAATACGGGAAAGTCTGTGCCATTCTGTAACACCACTAGTTTAATTTTTACCTCCTTTGCTTTCTCTGAAGTATAGCACAAAAGGCTTGAGAGTAGCTAAGACTCTAATTCACAACCGCCTCTGAATTAGATCGCTAGCGTTATTCACGGACAGACGTTTTGCTTTCAATTGTTTTTTCGGTATCAAGGACTCACAAAATGGATTCTGGCTGCACCTTGTGTTAGGGATTTTTTCTAAATTAATTCAGCAACTGGATTTATCAACTTTTTCGTTATCAGGACCCGGCTATGCATTTTTTTCTGCCGAAAATCTGCCGTTTTTTCGCGCAGCATTACATAACTTTCCCTATACTACGATACACGTACGTATAAGGAAAAGTAAAAATAGATTTAGTAAGTGTTGCTGATGCAACCTACCCGCTGATTAAAAGCATGTACATAACCTAAAAAGAGGTCTTGAATTCCGCATCAATTATTCATAGTATATATGGCAGAAGGATAATAAAATGAAAACGTAATAAAACGAATACGTAGAATTTACCATAAAACTTAAAATTGGCTGTAAAGGGGCAAAAAACATAAAGCATTGTCCTTATCTCTCAAATAAGATTATAATATTCGCTTTCTCTCAAAAAACAAACAAGGTTTGAGAGCGCAAAATCGTCATCCCCAAGCACCTCCTGTAGCGAGTTGCCCAGGCCATGTCTTCGTTGGGTGCCAATAAATTTCGTATAATGCAGGAGGACGTGCTCCACAGAAAGAATCGTCCAGCATGAGTCACAAATGGGAGAAGTTTCACCTCGAAGAAAGAAACTGAGTGAAAAGTAGCAATATCCGATACGAAGACGGGCCTCAATTACTTCCTTACGCCTAGAGGAGTGGGATGAGGAACGCCAGGGATTCACAGAATTTTTTATCGCACTTAGTTCGAAAGAGCTATTGTGCCACTCTGCCACACTCTAAAAACTGACCGTTTCAAGAAAGCCTTAACGTCGGACAATGGTACAGAACAAAATGTCAATACCAGTCTTACGAGTAGTTGATTTCACCACTTGATCGGCCAGCTCATTCCCTGTTATTCCCACATGGCCTAGAACACAACTGAAAACCAGTTCATAGTGGCGGGACAGAAGACGATGAATCAGATTTTGAACTGATTTCGTCAGATAGTCTGAAGAACGGGAGACAGCTTGCAGAGAGCTGAGAGAATCAGAACAGAACTACTCGCCGCACTGTCGACGACTCAACGTATTTTAGGGCTTCGAGGATTGCGTACATTTCGGCAGTGAATATACTGCACTGAAAATGAAGCCGATATGATTTGGTGGCCCTGATACAATAAAAACTAAATGCCACTGCGTCATTGTACGATGAATCTGTGCACAGTAATAAATGATTCGGATAGGCTCATACCATGAAACTGCTTCTGGTAAACCAGAGGACTAGTAATTTGTTTGGAAAGATTGGAGAGTCTGAGGTCAATGTTGAGGAGGAGGAGTTTCCAATGGGGGATCGGGTGACTTGGGAGTTTCACAGGAGCGGGAAGGTCAACATTAAGCTCCCGCAAAAGATTTCGCAATCGAATACCTGAGGGCTGGGGTGGCGATGTTCGAAGAATATACGAGGACTCATACTTTGGGTGAGTGATTATTCGGTGGCAAGGATGGTTAAAGATTCCTGACACTTAAGCACCTTCTTTTTAAGGATGGCTCCCCAACGTCAGCTAGGATGCACTCGATTCGACTCGTGCGATACGCACCTGTTGAGAGGCGGATACCAGCTTGGTGTATGCTGTTGATGCGTCAAAGATTGGAAGGAGCTGCAGAACCATACACGTCACTACCGTAATCCAATGCTGAGCGAATGAGTGCTCTATATAACCGCAATACGGTAATGCGGTCGGCTCCTCATGACGTGCCACCAAGCATTCAAAGATTGAAGGGGGAGACGCATCTGGTTAGTATGGTGCGACGAGATGGTCCAGGGTTGACAGATGTTTCCTGAATCCGCACTGGTTAGATGTGAATAGGTTTCTGCATTCCAACGTCAAGACCAAACGCTGGTTTACCATCCGTTCCAGCATTTTCCAAACAGCCGGTGAGAGCGAAAGGTCGATAGCTCGATGGCAACGACCGTTCTTTTCAGTTTTTCAGAGCTGAGATAACTATGGTTTCTCACCATAGAGCTGCGATGCTCTTCACACATGCGATTATAAAGGCGGGGGAGAAATTGCATCGCCACATCAGGAAGATGATGTTGCATTTGGTTATGTATATCATCAGGAACTGGGGCACTTCTTTTCGCCAATGCGAGAGCAGAGTGCAATAGCGACATGGAGAAAGGAATGCTGTAATCGGGAGACTATCTGCAAGAAAATTCCAAGGGACAAGTTTCTCTTTGATCGAAAGAAAGTCAGGAGCGTAGTTCGCCGAACGTGACATGTGTTCATAGTGCGCGGCGAGTTTCTCCACTATCACATCAGGAAAAGTGATCATTTCTCAATTTTTAAAAATACCTGGCACCGTATTTGAAGTATCCTTTTATCTGACGAATTATTCTCCATACCAGGCGTAGTGGCGTGTGGCAATTGAGAGAAGGAGACGTACGCTCTCCATGACGCATTTTTGCTCTCCAAAATTATTCTCCTAGCCTCCGCCCTGCACCTTTTATACTCGATGCTATTTACAGTTGGATAATGTCTGAGACGTGCCAGTGCCTTTTTACGAGCACTGACCGCTCTAGAGCAGTTCACAATCCACCACGGGACGAAAGGGTGTCGCGGTTTACCGGTTGATTTCGGAATTGTAATTGCAGCGGCAGAGAGTATAGCGCTATTAAAATGTCATTTCATCCACATTATCGAAGGGACCGTCTGACACGTTAACATTATTTTGGAATGTCGACCAGTCAGCCCGTTGCTCCATTCATTCAGAGGTGCGAGCAAAACCACGGCGAAGCTGATCGATGTGAACAATAGTGGAGAAATGGTCGCTTCCGTAGAAATCTTCCAATATGGTCAACCGCATAGCAGTAGCAAGTGAAGAACTGCAAAGGGCTACATCAATAGCCGTGCTCGAATTCGTAGCTACGATGAAATGTGTTGGTTCCCCAGTGTTGAGAATCACCAGATACATGGTGTCGATGACAGATTCCAAAATGGCACCACTTTGATAAGTACAAGAAGAACCCCAAACAGGCCTGTGCGCATTTACATAACCAGCAATCAAGAAAGATGTGGGCAATTGGTTTATTAGACGTAGGAGGTCATCGACCGACATCGCTTGTGCCCAGGGGATTTAGATGTTACATACAGTTAGTATGAAGGACGGGAGATACACCTGCGCACACACTGTTTGAAAGTCGGTCTGAACCGAGACTTCTGCAGAAACTAGCAGGACGAAAGTACTAACTCCGCTGTGAGCAAGGAGGCCGTCATCGACATCAACCCTACAAGGAAAAACCGCGAAAAAATAGGGGGCGTGGTGAAGCAAGATGCGTTTCCTGTAAACAAAAAAAATTGGGGCGTATAACGGGACAAGAGTTTTAATTAGGACCGTCGGAGAGAAAATCCATTAAGCTTCCAGTACAAGAGGGCCGTAGTGTAAGCAGTCGTTAAGGGGAGATTTCTTCTCCTTTTCCGCCTCTCCTCCCCGAAGGGGCGAGTGTCCACCCCGGCTGAAGTTTCCTCCGAGGCACTCATCCTGACCACTACTCGACAGACTGAGAGATCGCTGAGAGCGAGTCTCAGGAGTTGGGGTCGGAGTTTGGAAGATCTATCAATTTTTGTCCCGGTCGGAAAGCCGAATGACATCAACCTTCTTGCGAGTCTGAGAAGTGGATTCTTGGGTCTGATTTCGTGTGTGTAGCTTTGTTGGGTGCTTTGTATTTGGAAGGAATTATTATTTTCCCATCTTGCAGGGGCGATGTCTCCTCATGGAAGTCCATTGCCAAGCTCCTGGAAACAGAAGTGAACTACTGGGGGAGTAACAGGTGAAGTCTGAATACTCGCTGTTTCATATTCGCCAGAGTGCTAGAGAAAGAAAATGCTGAGTTCTACAGGGTTCTTCACTAGGTATCGACGTTTCACTTCCGGAAAAGTTACTTTCTCCGTCACTCTAATCTTTTGGATCTCCCTCTCTCTCTCTCTCTCTCAGAAAAGTGGGCCACTTGTTAGAGTTGGCCGCATGGTGTCCTTCACAGTTAAGCTACTCATTCAGTGATCATAGAGCGGAGTGGTGATGCACAGGGATTCGGATCATGCGTGGATTTACCGCACATTACGCAAGCAGGGCTTACGGCCATGTACCGTTGTTGGCTATGGGCGAACCTCTGGCACTTGCAACAGCGCAAGGAGTTTGGCATATACTACCGCACGTGAAGATTATAACACCCACAACTACTCCTCTCTGGGAGAGAAGGGAGATTAAACATCACGATCAAGGTCGGAGTGAGGACCTCTCTTTCATTCTTCTTCTTCTGATTCTAAACACCTCCGTTACGCCGTGACTCAAGGGCAGAAGTTCCTCCTCACTTTCAGACGCAAAGTCATCGTGACTGACAACTCCCTTACATAGGTAGGGTGAGTGGTCACTTCCACTTGGAGGCCGGCAATCTGCTTAGTCTTTATCATCTATTCAATCTGCTCATCGGTGGGCGCTTCGAAGAGAATGGTACCATTTCTCTGACGCACCACCGCTTGAAGTTTTCCGAACGAATCCTGTATGACTCGCGCGAGACGGACTGCAGTGACACTGGGTTTCTCGTCTTCAGTACATGTCATCAAGAGGAATCGAGGTTTCTTACTTTCCCATATACGTACGTATATACCAGGGGTGTCCTAACTTGGAAGACCTCAAGGGCCACAACTAAAACCTTTAACATGGTTGCGGGACACATTTTCATTACTCGAGCGATCCACACCTGACTTCCCCGCGTTGCTGATCTCGGCACATTGCTCGGCTGCTCTGAAACGGGAGGGGGGTGGAATCATGCTTGATACCATGCGCAAAGCAGTGAAACACATTGGGTTGATTTTGAATTTCTAAATTAACTAGAAAAACTAAATTAACTAGTAGTATAGGGAAAGTTATGTAACGCTGCGCGAAAAAAACGGCGAATTTCCGGCAGACAAAGTTCATTGCCGCGCCCTGATAACGAAAAAGTGGATAAATCCAATTTCTAAATTAAGAAAAAAAATCGAACAGCGTGGGGTAACCAGAATCCCTCTTTTGTGGGTCCTTGTTACCGGAAAACCAATTGAAAACAAAATGTCCGTCTGTCCGTTTGTGAACACTACTAGCGCCTAAACCAGGGGTCCTCAAACTACGGCCCGCGGGCCACATGCGGCCCGCCGAGGACATTTATACGGCCCTGCCGGGTTTTTATGGTTTGAAGAATTTTTTTCTTAAAATTTGCACATTTTTTTACTATGTGTTAGGGTACTAGGGATCGCAAAAAAATCGATGGTTTTAAAACAACGATGTTTTCCACCAGAAACATCGGTGTTTTTATTAATTATTTTTTAAATATTGTATTTGTTCCCGTTTTGATTCTTCACTTCAAAATAAGATGTATGCACTGTGTATAAGAATTTGTTGATAGTTTTTGTTTTACTATGGTGCGATTTTTCTAAGTCTGCCTCTCAAGGTCTGCCTTCACGATGGAATATGTCACGGTACTTCGAGTCTTTCTCAGTCCTGCCGCTAGATATCGCGGCCGTATCAAGCAGTGCTTGCGGCCATGCGACATCCAGCGGCAGGACTGAGAAACGAAATGCCGTGTGATCGGCCAAAGGGGCTTGTGAGGCAGAGTTAGAAAAATCGCGCTATATAAATCCGGCCCTCCGACGGCCTGAGAGACAGTGAACTGGCCCCCCGTTTAAAAAGTTTGAGGACTCCTGGCCCAAACCATACGTAGGATTTTTTTCAAATTGAGGAAATCCTTGTCCATTTGGCTCGAGTCCAAGCTTTGAGATTTTGAAAAAGATTTTATCAACTTTGGGGGTACTTTAAATGAAGTCCCCCGGTCATTTTTCTCAAAAACTGCTCCACATTTTTTCTTTACATTTCTCGTCAGAATAGAGTAAAATACACTTACAAAGAGATTCTAATTTCGCGATTAACTCTGAATTTTCGACAATTCCAAAATTTTCAATATTTTTCGGCCTCTTCCTAACAATATTAGAAGATAGAGATTTTTCCTTCCAATAATATTTTTCTCCATAGTGAGTACTTTCATTAAGGTCATGTAAACTTTTTTGAAAATTTTAGTAGTTTTCGCGCAATATTGCGTGGAATATGTGCAATTAAAAAAAATACAAAACAAGATTTTCACAAAAACGGCTCCAATTTTTTTCTTTGAACTTTTAGTAAGGATAGTGCGTAATGTACTCTATGAGATGACACAAACACCATATTGCTCTATTCTTGTTTTTTCAAAAATTTCAAAATGTATTTTTTTACTTGTCTCTCACATCGTTAATATTTACATTAGCGGCGATTTGTTCACATTATATATATATATATATATATATATATATATATATGTATATATATGAGTACATGTGCTTTAAATAATGTCAAGTAAACTTCGAAAACTTCACCGTTTTCTGTGAAAACTAGCTCAAAATTCCGCATTTTCAGAAACGCTCAAACGCCATGTTCTCCAAAATTGCTTTAAATTTTGTCTACAATGGTAAAATAGGTGACACGTATTTTTTTCTTTTTTATTCCCCCACTCCTTGCAGAAATATTACTAACTAGCAGAGCCAGGCAGACATTGTTCTGCCCTTTATCTCCCTCTTTCTCATTCCCTCTCCGTCTCTCACCCCGCCTCACTGTCTGACTCTGTCTCTGTATCCTTCTCTCTCTGTCCTTCTCTCTCTCACATTCAGTTGCAGATTGTGTACGTCTTTGAGCAGGTGGAGTAATATTGAAAAGCACCCGACCAGCAAGAATGTAATAGTATGTTCAAGAAGATCTCATCCTGCGGATTACGCTGTGAAGGCCTCAAAATTGTAGTTTTTAATGCCCAAAAACGCTTCGTTTACGAATTATTTAAAGATTTAAATTAAAAAATCCTACCGGACGTATCAGGTAGCATTTGACATTAATATTTCGTGGTTTTTTTATTCTACAGCACAATTTTCCCAATATTTTAATAGTTATTCTGTTATTCGGGGTGGAGATGAATCCAACAAAACAGATAATTAAAACTGCTCAGATGTTCTTGAGATATGAATGGTGAAACTAACCCGACTTCGTTTTATATATAAAGATTACTTTTTCCGAAGAATCGAGTGTGCGCTGTTTACATCTCTTTGGGCAAATACCGTTTCCTTCAGAAAAATGAAATTACACTTAAATTTAACTTAAAATAGTGGTCTACAGAATGGCACGTATTAGTTTCCTATTTCCTTTGGTCTCGGTGAGCTAATTGGACTGGCCATATACTCTTACCAGCTTCCATCTTTCGCCGCCCAAATAACTTCTTTTACACATTTTCTTAATTTTTCGGTTTCTTTATAGTAGAACGGAAATATTACTTTAAGAATATTAAAGAACAGTGAAACTTCGCCCTAAATGGCAATTTTCTTTGTAGAATTTTGAGCCGTTTTTAAGAGAATGGCGTTTAAGCGCTTCTGAAATGCGAAATTTGAAGCTCTTTTTCACAGGAATCTTTTGTATTTTCGAAAACCTTTATTTTCAGTCATTTGAAGCACATTAACTCACAAATAAAATAGGGTTTGCAAATTGAGGGAAACGTGCATATTAACGGTGAGAGAGATCTTTCAAGAAAATTACATTTGTGTAATTTTTGAAAAAACACACAAATGAACTTCGTCACATTAAAGAGTGCAATTAGCACTATCAGTTTGAAAAGTTTGAAGAAAAAATTTGGAGTCATTTATGAGAAAATGGATTTTGAGGGTTTCTGAAAATGTGGAATTTTGAGCTACTTTTCATAGAAAACGTTTGTTTTCGAGAAACTATACTTGACATTTTTTATATACTTGACATTTAAAGCGCATGTACTCGTAAATATAATAATGTAAACAAATCGCCACTAATCTAAATATTACCAATGTAGGAGACAAGTAAAAAAATAATGTTCTACAATTTTTGAAAAAATAGAGCAATATGGCGTTTGTATCATCTCATAGAGCACATTTAGCACTACACTGGCTACACCACGTGTTAGGGGATTATTTTTTTCTTAATTTAGCAAATGGTTTTATCCACTATTTCGTTATCAGGGCCCAGCAATGAATTTTTTCTGCCGAAAATTCGCAGTTTTTTTGCGCAGCATTACATAACTTTCCATATACCACGTATATTACTCCGTACATACGTATGTATAAGGGAAAGTAAAAGTTGTGCGGACGTTTTGAAAAAAAAGACACTTTGGTATCAGGGGCCCCCAAAACCTGTACAGTAATACCTCAACATTCGCGAGAGTTTGGTTCCCCCAAAACATCGCGAATGTTAAATCCGCGAATATTGAGTCTATCTTTTAATGAAGAAAGGTGGGTTATGTTCTTGGATATCGAAAAACCGTTTAAAAAAGAAAGAAAAAAAATCTCATAATCAATTGCAGTCGAGCTGTGTAAGCGCTACTACAAATAGAATTCACAATTAACATCCCAACATGAAGTAAAACAATATTTTAAACTTATTTCAAAGTTGAAAATGATTGTATATAGGATTTGGTAATTTTTTTGTTTCTTCACGTTTCTCGTTCTAATATCCACGTATGGAGGAGTTGTTGCTTCTATTCTCTCTTAATTTCGAAGTTATTTCGATGTTCGGATCACATTTGAATATCACTAATTTCCACTAATAGAGCTTGCTGATTTTAGAACACCATTAAAAGTTTTGGCATTGAAGTTGCCCCAGGTGGCAGTTTCACTTCCGTTACTTCATCATTATCGTCGTGGAGGTTTTCTTCACTGATGATTTCCCGAAGCTCCTCTGCACTGAGCTCATTAAAATGAGAGTTGCACAGATCCTGAATGGCTTTTGTGTTCATTTGGCCAAAACCTTCACCTCCAATTTGAGGCAACTAAGTTGAATTCTTTCACAATTGTATTATACTGAATATTAATTTTATTATTACATTTATATATTATTATTATTATTATTATTATTATTATTATTATTACTGAATATTAATTTTAGAATATTGAAGAACACAAAAATCTGGTCCTAAATGGCAATTTTATTTTAATTATGTGCGTTTTAAAGAAAATTGCGTTTTAGCGCTACTAAAAATGCGAAATTTGAAGCTCATTTTCACAGAAAATGTTTGTTTTCAAAATACTTTATTTGAAGATATTTGAAGCACTAACACTCACAAATATAATAATCTTTACAAATTGCTTGTAATGTGCATATTAAAGATGTGAGAGATGTTTCAAAAAAATTACATTTATATAATTTTTGAAAAAAACAACAACAAAAAACTCAAAATAAACTTTAGGTCATATTAAAGAGTGTAATTAGCACTATTTTGAGAAAATCTTGTTTTTGTAATTTTTTTAAAATTGCACATATTGCACGCAATGTTGCACGAAAACTAGTAACATTTTCAAAAAAATGTACATGACATTAAAGAAAAAACCTCACTATGAAGAACAAATTTAATTTGAAGGAAAAATCTCTATCTGCAATTTTGTAGTTGGAGGAAGACGCCGAATAAAATTCAACCTTTTGCAATTTTCGAAAATTCAGAGTTAACCGTGAAAATCGGATCTATGCCACCTTAATAAGTGCATTTTACTCTGTTCTTACAAGAAATTTAAAGAAAAAATTTGGAGCCGTTTTTGAGAAAATTTTGAAAATGTCCGGGGAGCTTCATGTAAAGTACCCCCAAATTTTATAGTCTTTTTCAAAATCTCAAAACTCCGACTAGAAACAGATCGACCGGGGAATATCCATTTTGGAAGAAATCGTACGTATGGTTTAGGTGCTAGCAGTGTTCACATTTTCCTTTCAATTGTTTTTTCGGTATCAAAGACCCACAAAAGAGGGGTTCTGGCTCCACCACGTGTAGGGGATATTTTTTCTTAATTTAGCTCGTATAATACTCCGTATTGTACGAAGTGTAGGGAAAGTAACGTACGTATACGGGAAAGTAAAAATAGTATGTTCACCGGCGCACGTAAGGTGGACCGCTGTCCGCTGGGTTCGCTGCTCGAACTAAATGACAGGACGACGCATCGTGACTTCCAAACATTAAGCAATCGTGAGATTTATGCCACGTTATGAATCGCAGAAAAATACACACGGTCTCAAAAGGAAGTCTTCTGACGAAATGCGACTATTAAGTTTATTTATAAACAACTAACAATGCTAGGGTTCTGCCTGAAACAGTGCAGTTTCAAGTAAATACCCCCAAACATTAATGAATGTTATTCAAAATCTCAGAGATTTGAGTGATGTCAGATCGTCCCAAGATTATTCACTTTCGAAAATATCATACACAGAGTTTAGGTGCTAGGTGTTGTTCATAGACAACAGGTGGTAAATTTCAAAAACAAAACCAACAAAAACAACACGACTTTTGTGGTGTCAGCAGACCCCAAAATGTGTATTTCAATTGAAATCTCGAAATCGATTTTCCACAGCATTTTTTTCATAACTCTCTATAACACCTATATTATTCTGTACGCATACGAGAAAGTAAAAACCGAAGAAACCATGGAGTAAGAGTACTGAAATTTGGTATTTTCTCAATCATATATGAGGCTGATACATACACCAAACATATTGGAAATCTGAGGTATCATGTAGAAATTTCTGTTAAATTGTTTTGAGTTGACCTAGAATATCCCATAAACTAGGATCACACATGGCAACAATATTATTCAAATTCTTTTATGAAGCATTAAAGAATGAGCATTATGAGCGTAATAAGCAAGCATTATGAACATGATAAACCCAACAAAAACATTCACTAGTGGTGCTACTAAATTTCACAGGCTTTCTCGTAACTAGTTACTTTTCTAATTTTTTTTGGTCTGGTCTAGCTTTTTGGTCTTGCCAGATACTCTAGCCAGCTGCCATCTATCACTGCCTGATGTACATTATTTTCAAAATTTCTCAGATTTTCAGATTCCTTATAGTAAAACTAAAATATTACTTTAAGAATATTATAGAAGAGTAAAACCGCATCCTATGTGCAAATTTGTTGAAAACTTTAGAGCCATTTTTAATGTTTTATCTCCAAAGTCCTCCTCCAGGAGACACTGCCTTAAAGTAGCACTGACCGTGCAGGCGAGGAGGTTTGTGTGCTCTTATGAAGCTGAGGGCATACAGGGGTAGCATTGATGATGGGTTGGAGAATCGATCAATGATGCTACTGGTAGGGGCACCCATGCTATACAGGTCTCAGCGGAGGAGCCAGACGAAGGGCTATCTCACAACGACCCACCAGTACCATTTCATCACCTCTATCCATAATCCATCACGCATGGTCCCAATGTTCCTCCCTCTCCCCCAACAACGGCAACTAGCCGAAATAGGTGGTCCCTTCACTAGTGTGGCATGGCTATTCTTTCTTTGTGCCACACTCCTTTATTCTTTCCTATTAGACCTACCTCGGTCTCTTGTGTTTTTCGACCCCGATGCTATTAGGTTGCGAGGGCTAGGGAGTCATTATTTTGTCCTCTTCTTCTTTCCTTATTCTATTCTATACTTTCTTCCTCCTTTCTTTCTATCTCTATATGTCCTTCTTGTTTTCCGGTTTCAACCTGCTGCCTTGCAGGAGGGGGCGGGAGCCCTAAAGGCTAAGGGAAGGAACCCTGAAATAAAACCATGGGCAGAGAGGGCTCAAAGGCGTGGAGCCAACCTCTCTAGCGGAGAAAACCCTAAAAAAATCCTGGCCTAACAGGTTGGAGGTTGGGCTATGGGCCAACACCCCATTCCCATAAAAAATTTAAACCAGTTAAAAACTCTAAGCAGCCTTTAAACGGACCCAATCGAAGACGACTAAAGCAACGAAACAGGACAATGCAAATGGCAACATGGAATGTACAGGGTATTAACAAAAAGTATGAAGAAGTATTCAGTCAGTTGGAAAAATTAAATATAGACATTTGTTCGCTAACAGAAACTAAGAAGAAAGGAAGAGGAACTGAAGACTACAGTAATTATATCCATATTTATAGTGGTGTAAACAAGGACAATAGGGCTAAATGTGGAGTATCAGTAGCAATCCACAAAAAATATAGAAAGAATATAAGAACCTGGAATGAGATAAATGAGAGACTGCTACAGTGGAGTTAGATTTATTTGGTCATACTATGGTAATTTTATCAGCATATGCTCCCACTGAAGATGCAACAGAATCTCTAAAAGATTCGTTTGAAGAAGAACTAGTGGCAATATTAGAAGACATTCCTTCAAGCAAGGAAATCTTAATAATGAGCGATTTAAATGCCCGAACGGGAAGTAAACAGAATAATAATATAGTGGGTAGATATGGAGAACAAATATGTAATAAAAATGGAGAGAGATTAATAAATTTATGTAGTCAAATGGATCTTAAAATCATGAATGCTTTCTACAGACACAAAGATATCCACAATATACATGGACACAACGTACCAGGAACATTAAAACAATAATTGATTATTTTATTTTAAGACAGAGAACTTATCTAAAATGCCAAGACGTTAGGGTTTTAAGAGGAGCAGAATGTGGTAGCGACCACTATTTAGTTAAAGCAATTCTTTATTTTTTCCATAAACCAAACTTCCAAAAGATCTTAATACCAGAAACTCATACTCCTTGTAACCCAAAAATATATCAGTTGGATAGCCTAAAAAATGATTCGACCAGTTTCCTATATAAATGTAGATTGGCAAACAAACTGCAAATAAATGTAGATAGATCAGCAAGTGAATTATATGAGCAAATAAAAACAGTAATTCATGAAGCAGCTTTCAAAGCATTAGGTGAAAAGCCCAAGATAAAGGAAAAACAAACATACTGGTGGAATGAAGATTTGAAGCAAATGATTGAAGAGAAGAAAGTGAAATATAAAAAATGGCTAAGCTCAGGAGACCCCAGAGATAGAAGAGCATATAGTAATATCAATAGAAAGGTTAAAAGATCAGTAACGAAAGCTAAGGCACAGGCTTGGGAAACAAAATGCTCTGAAGTAAATAAGTTAATGGGAAGCAATAGGTCTAGAGAAGCATGGAAAGCAAGTAAAAGAACTAAAAACTGATGTGTCATGTAAATCTAGAATGTCACCAATGTACTATTAAACAGTGGGAGGTATATTTTCAAGACCTTCTGAGGGAAGATAGAGCAGAATACAAATACATCAGCTATAATACAGATAATGTATTAATACATGAAGCTATACCAAGAATAACTTTAAAAGAATTAAAAAACGCTCTGAGGGGGATGAAAAATAATAGATCTCCAGGCCCAGGAGGGATACCGGTTGAACTGTTAAAACACTCTCCTGACCAAATGAAGGAAATTATTGTAAAGTTATTTAATAAATGTCTCATAGATGAAGAAGAAATTCCTCAAGAATGGAAAAAAGCTGAAATTATACCAATTTATAAAAAAGGCAATAAAGGAAAATGTGAAAATTATAGAGGCATTAGTGTCACCAGTTCAATTAGTAGACTGTACGGGTGAATAATTAAAGGAAGAATTGAGTCAGAGATAGAAAATCTGGAAGAACAAAGTGGTTTTATGGCTGGTCGTTCATGTGTAGATAACATTCTCTGCATTCAACAAATTTTAGAAAAAAAGAAAGCCTGTGGAAGAGTTTCTCATCTATTGTTTGTTGACCTTCAAAAAGCATATGACAGCATTCCCATTAGCAAACTTTTTAAAATTTTAGAACAAAAATGTAATTTTAAATTAGTTAACACCATTAAAAAATGTACAAAGAGAGTAAAGGTGTTGTGAAAGTAAACTGACAAGTATCAGATGATATAATAATTTCTAAAGGATTGAGACAGGGGTGCTGTATGTCCCCAACTCTTTTTAACATGTTCATTGCCGAAGCTTTGAGAGAATGGAGGAGGAAATGCAGTGTAATGGGAATGCAAATTGGAGAATCAACACTGGATGTTCTACTCTTCGCAGATGATCTAGTCATAATGGCTGAGGATGAGCAAGATATGAACTATATGTTTAGAAAATTAAAACAGGAATTTGATCTCTGGGGATTGCAAATAAATGTGTCCAAAACAAAGTATATGGTTACAGGAGAACATGGAAAAGATCTGTGTATTGGAAATCATAAAATACAATTATGTGATGATTTTAAATATTTAGGCTTTACAGTTTCAAAAGAGGGCAGAAGCAAAAGATATTAATAATAAGATAAATCAACGGAAACGAGTCATAAATAGTGCTAAATTCAATTCTGTGGAACTCCCAGTTATCGAAGAAAACAAAGAAAAATATATACAGTACCATAATAGAGAGCATTGTTACATATGGCTCAGAAGTATGGGAACTAACCCAAAAAAAACAAAAAGAGATTATTGACGATTCAAATGGACTTTCTGAGACGAAGTTGCAGAATATCTCGTTTACACCACATATGTAGTGATGAAATAAAGGATAAAATGGAAATTAAAAAGGATATAATAGATACTGTACAACAAAAACAGCTTCAATGGTACGGACAACTGCTGAGAATGCCAGAAGAGAGGTGGCCCAAACAAGTATATAAATGGATACCACCGTATAGGAGACGGAGGGGCAGACCATCAACCCCATGGAAACAAGGAATACTGACTGCGATGGCGACAAGAAATTTGACAGAAGAAGATGTAATGGATAGAGAAGGCTGGAAAAGAGGAACCGAGAAACATCGCCAGATGTAAACCACTCGGAGATATATCTCCTAAGTATTACATAACTTTCTCTATACTATCTATCTATCTATCTATCTATATATATATATATATATATATATATATATATATATATATATATATATATATATATATATATATATATATTACTTCTTATATACATATGTAGACAAGAAAGTTAAAAAAGGTACACTAAACCACCAAAGCCTTTAAGCAGGATTACTTAGTACAACAATCAGAAAGACAGATATGTTTTATATTAAGGTACAATAAAATCACAAATTTTGTAATACCATCACCAGTCTGGAATGGACCAACAACAAATTCACAGTTCCATAGGAAACCCAAAACATAGAAATAACATTAAAAATTGTTTTGTACACCCAAGGAATTACCCAAATTGATATATTTTGCAGTTAAGAAATTTGGTTCTTTCAATAATGAAAAATAAGTAGCTAACGTACTAACCTGCTTCAACTTTGCAACCAATGTATCATTTCCATTGTTCCCTTGCCAGTTTTTCTTTAGATCTATCAGAGCATCTGTTTTTGCTTGAACAAAAAGTTCACATTATTATTTTGAAGCAAAAGAGCACAGATGATATCAAATCTGTGGTCATGGGGTAAAAGTTCTTAAGTCAATTACTAGCAAAATTGGGTTAAGTACTAAAACTACTAGTTGAGTATCTATATTTTATTTTAGTAAAATGAACGAATTCAAATGTTGACTTGTTAACAAGAAAAACACCGGTTGGGAAATAGCACCTAGCAAGGAAAAAGCATTGGCTCAATAATCTAACCCTTGTTTTCTCCAAATGAAGATTTTTGACTTAAGAACTTTTACCCCGTGACAGTAATTAAGAAACGAATAACACAAATAACTAATTAAGGGGCAAATAAATCAGATATGACAAGAATATTCATAATCAATTTAAAGTAGAAAATCCAAAAATAATATAATCAATGGAGAGGTAAAAGATTCTTGACATTTTTAGAAGAGGAATTAGAAAATTTAAGAGGAATTTGAATTTGAGAAGAAAGGAATTTGAAAACGTTTCACGAATAAGTACATTAATAATTGATTTGAGTAGAAGATCCAAAGATAATGGAGAGAGTAAAATGTTAATTATTAAAAGAGGACGGCTGGTACATTGCTAATGGAAATATGAAAGATTGAGAAGAAAATATACATATGTAGAAGGGTAGCATGATAGATTATGTGATTGTAAGAGAGGAAAGTAGGCAGATTGTAAAAGAAATGATGGTGAAAGAAATATACAAAAGTAATAAATAAAGCCAGGTACAATAAGTTAAAAGTAAATTTTTCAAAGTTTTATAAAAATAAAAAAAAAGAGATTGGAATGATACAACAATAAATGAGTTAGGAGAGGTTAAATCTGAAAGTGAGGAATGGAATACATTAAAGATAGAGAAAAAGATAAGAGGATATTTGGAAAAGAAATAGATATGAAATTGTATGAATAGTTCAAGGAAAGATTTGAAGGTAAGGATTACATGGAAGTGATAGATAATGGAGTGGGCCAAGGGGCAACAGAAAAAATAGACGAGGAAGAAATGAGAAAAGCTGTCATGGAATAAAGAAAAGAAAGAAAGGAAAAAATAGAGGAGGAGTTTGAATGAATGATGATAATGATGATTTTGAAGGATGATTTCCAATAAATTCTGGATCTATTCTAAGGAAGAAGGGATAAGACTTATTGAAAGCTTATTCAATATAATAAATGAGCAGGGAGTTATTCCAGAGAAATAAAGGATGGAAAGAATGTGTAATTATTCCAGTTTACAAGAAAGGGAACAGAAAAAAGGTCAAAAATTTCAGAGGAATAACATTCATGTCAATCACTGAGTAAAATGTGGATGAGAATTATTGTAAGATGCAGACTGGAGAGGAAGATAAGAGAGAAGAGACTATTACCTTGCATTGAAACAGGATTCACAAGTGGTATGGGACTTATGGACAATATTTACACACTGAACTATAGGAAGGGAGATAAAAGTAAGAAAGAGAACCCTGAGGGTGTATTTTTTGATCTGAAGGCAGCCTTTGACAATGTGAGCAGGAACAGGCTGTGGACATTTTGTTAAAATTAGGAATTGGAGAGATCATTATATGCTTAAAGATGATTTATAAAGAAACAAAGTACAGGGTGATGACACAAGGGAAATTTAGCAAATATATTCTGAACCAATAGAGGGTTGATACAAGGTTGCCCATTGAGTTCCTTTCTTTTCAATTTATACACAATAGGTTTAGAAGAGAAGTTAAGGAAGGGCCAGGATGGAGGGATATTAATTGGTAAAATAAAAATTTGGACATTATCTTATGCAGATGATGTGGCAGACAATGCCAAGAACTTGAATCAGATGTTGAGGAGGTTAGAAAAATGGTTAGAGAATAGAGAATTCGAATCAAATACAGATGCGACCAAAGCGATAGAGTTAAAAAATGGCACAAGGAAGAGTGCATGTGAGAAAATTATAAGGGAAATAAGTATTTTAGATTGGTGAATAACTATAAGTATTTAGGTGGTTTAACAAGGGAGGGGACTACAAAAAGAACATTGCAGAAATAGGTAAAAAGGGAATAGTGACTATGAAACAAGTATGGGATATAATTAAGAGAAGGTGCAGGGATTTCTGGGCAAAAGGGATGAGGATAAATGATAATAATGAAGGTTCTATTTTCAGAGGGGGGATGCATGAAATCTGGGGAAGGAAGGAAAGAAGGAAATTGGAAGTAAAACATTAAAGATTTTTAAGATAGATCCTAGGAACAGATAATTGTACTTCCTGTTACATGGTATGATGGGAGACAAAGAGGCAAAGAATGAAAATAGAGATGGGCAAAACAGAATGTAAGTTTGAGGAAAGGATTAGGAGGGGGAGGGGAAATGACTTATTACAACAAGTTTGGTGGGAATTAGATAAGAAAAAAGACGGAGAAATCTTATTGGAAAGGGAAAGTTTTTGGAATAATAAAGGTTATTTGTTGGAGGAAGTGACAAGGTTAAGCCAAAAAGGGATTGATTAAAGTAAGGAATTGATTCCAAGGGATAAAGATTGCAGTAAGATTACGAAAAGATAAGAAACTCCTCTTACAACAAATTGTATAAAATTATTCAGTTGGATGATATTCTAAATGATTTAAAGGGAAAAATGAAAGGAAAGTGACAGACGAAGGACAGAAAGATGTAGGTTAGGAAATGAAATTAGAGCAAGTCAATATTGGCTAAATAGTGAGGGGGAAAAACATAGGATCTACAAGATGAGGAAGACTGGATACAAATACTACAGAGATGTTGGTTTTTTGAGGAGGGAAGAAGGTGAAATGTTCGGGATAAGATGAGGTGTATATTAGAGGACAAATGTGAAAGGTTTAGTATGGTAGAGAAATACAGGAATGTGCAAGTATGTAGCCTTATGCTATATCTATAAACTATACTATATTTACATACTATATACAAGTACGTAGCGTACATACTATATACTACAGCAAGTATGTAACTGTACACTATTTGTATTCTATTGTATACTCTTTGTACACTATTAGGCAAATCTAACTAATGTACATTTACAAAGATGTAAAATAAATTTAAAATAATTGATTTAAAGTAGTAGAAGGAAAAAAAAACTGTTTTTTTTAACGGCACCACAGGCAGTTATGTTCACTAATTTGTTATTTTTTTAAAATTTATTTAAAATGCCAACAAATGGTAAGAAAACTATACATCACTTAATTAATTTACAAATTTGAAAATTAAAGAGGAGTAATATGACTAATGAAATTTTGCTGAAAAGAATAATTGCTGTAGACATTATTTACAAGATAAAAATCTAGGAGACTGAAAACTCTTTTCCTAGAAGGGAATTTTATTACCCTTATTGATTTAGATTTTACTTGTAGCTTAAAAAACTAGCATTGGATGATTTTATAAATTTGCTAAATAAAATTAATAGTTTAATTTAAAAAACCTCTCAGCAACTGAGGATGACCTAGTTCCCTGAAAATGCCAAAAATATAGATATTTAAAATATGTATTAACAAACCTTTTTCAATTTCTTCTGTCACTTTTGCAGTATAAAAGTTCTTAGATCTATTCTCTGCTTCTTGGAGGGCTTGCTCCTTCTCTAAGCTTATTTGTTTTAACTTTTCTTCATAATGTTCTTCAAGATCTTTTAGTTGGCGCTTTTGTGATACAAGTTCTGCTTGCAACACAGCAGTCTCAGTAACAGCTTTCTGGGCTGCCTCCAAGTTATCTTTGCCCTTCTCTAGTTTCTCCAAGAGCAGTTTGTTTTGTGATTGAAGTTCTTCTACTTTCATTTTCTCTGATAATAGCTGACCCTTCAAAGCCTGTAAGAGACCAACAAAGTTGATATCTTAGTTGATTAGAACTTGTAATTAGCAAACAAATTTTGCAGCTTTCAATCGATCCCAAATGTTGTAACTGGACACCTTATTTATTTCAATCTGTGACTACATTATAGTATTTTACTATTATATCTTATTCTGATGAAGAGAGAGTTTATTTGCACTTCACACTGAACATTTTATGTTGCATTCACTCAGAGTGAGAAAATTGAGAATTCAATCTTGATAAGTCGATTATGTTAAGATTTATTTGGTATCTCTGTAACACACTCCATAAAGGTTTATACATCTATCAACATTAATCTGACCTATTGGATTTTGATCTAGTAAGGCTTTAAAAAAGACACATTATGCAAGAAATTTGCTGGACCTAACAATTGAAGCAATAGAGAAGACCAACCTGAAGATCAGTGTGAACCCTAGATGTGCTGGCCTGAAGGATGTGGCCAGCTGCATGCTGTTCTGCTTGTAAATGCATAATTTGTCCTTGTAGTTCTTTCACTTGGTTCTGTTCCTTTTGTAACGCAGTCACCAACTCATCTTTGGAATGACATACATTGATGTAAAGTTCCTTCACTCCATCACCTTCCTTTCGTGCTTGCTCTAATTCTGCCCTGTTAACACCAGTGATGTTTATATACTTCACTTTTAATTAATCAAGTTCCGCTGGAAATTTGGTCAATCTCCCCACTCATCAGGACTAGATTTTAAGATTGGTTACTAGGATGATTCCATTTATAAGATATATTGCACTCAATTACAAAATAATATAAACTGAAATATAAATTAACATTATTCCATGTTACTGAATTAATAAAGCAGTTTAACTTCCTAATAACTGTTCACAGGGTCAACTTCACTCTCTCAATGATTAATATCTCATCAAAACCTGATTAATGAAGCTTATATTATTTTTTTCTCCTTTACATGATAGCACAATGCAGTACTGTAGCCAGCATTAAGTTTCATGGAGTGCTCAATACATGACCACTTGCCTTCACAACATATAGATTAAATTAACTGAGATCTTGTTTGTAACATTTCAGAAGCCCCAGTGACATCCCCATCCATATGAAGAGAAGAATATGTCAGCGAATCCCATGATAACCCAATTTTAAAGTCCTATATCACATCATTTCTAAGTTATGCATGATTGATGTCAAGAAACAAACCATTAAGCAGGCCAGGCATTGGGATTGCATTTGCACTAGCCTAATTCAAATAAGTTTTTTCAAAAATTGGTATTAATATTTATAAAGTGAACGTGAAAGACCAAATATGGTGAAACCTTATGGTGAAATTCTCTTTCTTTTGAGACTTTTTGCTGTGAGTGAAAAGGGAACAAAAGGAATGGGGGAGGGGAATAAAGAGGGAGAGAAGGAAATTGTGTGTGTGTGGGGTGTATGTTTTGCCTGTTTCAAGCAGTGATGGATAATACATAAGACTAAGCACATCCTAAGGGCACCCACTAACATTTAAAAAAAATTATATCAATCAACATACAAAAAATATCAATATTAATTTCTGTAACAGCAAATCTTGCATTTCATTTTCATATTCATTTTAATTTCTTACTAGGAAAACCTAGCAATGCTTTGCTATTGCAATGTACACTTCACATGCTACTGGACACATGATTGTTAATCACATTTTATGCTATATTTGCAAAAATGTTAATAGTTGAAAGACTTTCTTGTAAGTATGAGTTTGTTCTATGTCCTGGACATGGTTGTCACATATCCTTTTGATAAAACGTTTCCTTGACGTTTGGGCATATAAATGAGGTGCAGTTGGAACCTCTTGGCACACATCGCAACACCGAAAGAAAGCTAGTGACATGAAAAAGAAAGCATTAACAGAATTTCACAACTTACTCTGTTGATCTTTTGTTTCCAAAGTCTAATGACTAGGGACAAGATGTTTATGACATGCCATATATTTTTTCTTTGAGTTATTTCCATGGAAAATGTAAGATAAGTGTGATTTTATCTACAATGACTACAATTATGCAATTTTCACATGTCATATAAAGTCATACTTTGGCTTTTTTACCCTTTGGCCTTTTTCTGTTAATTTTTCATATTATGGTCATATTATTTGATGAATTTTCGTATTTTTTGACATACTTTTATCTTATTGATTCCATTTTTGCATACTTGCTTGCAGTCATCTCAAAGAGATTTTTCATATCTTCTAATTGTTATCTAATTTCTTACAATTTTTTGTGGTATATAATTGTATGTCTTTCCTATAAATATATATGTATGTGAATTAGGAGGATAAGCTGTAGAGACAGAGAAAAAGAAAGCATAGAAAGCACCAGATGTGAAGGAAGTGTTGGTTTAGTTTTGTCAGGTTTTGTGCCAAGGTCATCAGCTTTAATAAAATTTATTTAATAACTTTAGCAAATGTAATTGTCTTTGGGGAGGGGGGGACACCAAAGGAGAAGGTGTGAATCGTGAATGTGCTAGATTTTAAAAGTATATTTTCAATACAATGAGGAAATATACGAGAAAAGATATTGGAGGTTTCGAAAATGCAACCAAAAAATTTTTAAGTCATATTTATGGTCATTTTTCATACTTTTTTAGATCATAAACATCCGGGCCTCTACTAATAACTCTCTAACCTCTCATCGATAACTGATTCGTTACTAACGAGATCTTACCAGGTTTAAGTCAAATAAACAATTTTGTTTCAGTCAATTTATACTTATGAATACTTTCACACACTTTCGACCAGCTTTCTGAAGTACATTTACTGAGCACATGCTACCTGTGAAGCTCTACCTGACTTTAGCCAATGAGTTGAGCACTACATTCAATTTTTCCATCAATTGTGAATTGCAATTTACTCAAAAAATGCTTAATAAGAGAATATAGATCTCATCGGATTAGTCTTTTTGCGTCTCATAAAATATAACACATACATGTAACAGTTAGCCCCTTTCCCTGAGGCACTTCTCTGAAAACTGCATTGCAATATATTCAACTGTTCACAAATAACAGGAGGTGCTAGTTATGTGCTACTAACCCTTTATTTATAAATATGTTTGTGTGTGAGTGTGCATGTGCGTGCATGCATGGAGTGTGGGTGCATGTGTATAAATCTATAAATATATTTATAAATAAAATGGTATAAATAAATTTCATTCAGTACCTACATCAACTTCAAATAATACTGAATAAATAAACCTTAATTCTACTCATTTCAAGGCTATTACTATATTTTAACCTTACAATATAAGTAGAGAATTTTCATTCCTGAACTCTAGTCCTCAATGATATAGCCAAGTCTAAATTTGTAATGATTTACTGCATTATACCTTATTTAAATACGATTTTATTTAGCTGTGGAAAATTTTTCTTTTCTCTTTTACATTTTTTTTTGTATCCTTACCTCACAGTCTCTAGTTCTGCTTTGTGAACTCTGTTACGCTCTTCAAGAGCCTGAGCTAACTTTTGCTCATGAAATCGTAAATACTCTCCACTGTAATCCCTCAGAGGATTCTCTTCCTGTTTTTTTAGAGAAACAAGTTCTTCTTTTAGTTTCTGGCATTGTTCCTTTGCTTCTAACAGGGCTTGAGTTTTTTCACCCAGTTCTGCTTGAGCTTTGGCAACTGAATTTTCCTGCACTGTGTTGAGTTTTCCTCTCAGCTGCAATATGAGGTCTTCCTTTTCATTAAGTAGAAGGCGTGTTTCTGTCAAAGATTGTTTGTGCCTTTGAATCTCTTCTTGTTGAGATACACATTTGATCTATGAGAAATCAAAGATTACACATACAATAATTCAGCAATTAGGCAAACAACAGTGATGTTAACTAATTAACAATGAACTGAATTCACAAAAATAAATTTCAATTATCACTCTAAACAGTGAAGGGTTTTTTAAAAACAAAATTAAGTACCATGGAATTTCAAATGTTGTCATATATGTGCTTGATACATGCATGCAAATAGATTTTTGATTGTTTAACTTTGATAGACTTATAACAAGATGGCAACAAACTTGGAAATCAGAGAATAATTATGGAATTTTTAGGCACAGGAAAAGTCAAGGGAAAATCAGATTTTTAACTGTCATGGTACAATTATTTTCAAAGTACCTAATTAAAATAAGAAATTTTCATAATTTATGCAGTGAATGGAAAAGAGCAAATGATAAAAAATGCTGTTCTGACAAAAGCCCTATTAAAATCTTGTTTGTGGTATTATATAATTTTGAATTCAAGTCACAAAGTCACTTACTTGTAAAAAGTGTGTATTATTATTGTTAAGTTTACTCTACATTATCTTGACAATAGTATATAATGTTCTTTTAAAGACATTTCAGTGTTCAAGCCAAACCATGCTCACTATTAAAAAATTACCAAAGGTTCAATAAATTACATAATGCTAAAGGGTGTGGAAGTGAGTTTGAGGAAGCGCTGTGATACAAAGGGGCAGGGAGTGTTAGCTTGGTGTTATGCAACATTGATAATTATAATTTTTTAATTTTCAATATTTGCTGAAATAATTCATTTTATTTCGACACATTCATAAACATTAAGATATTAACGTTTTAATTTAAAAAAATATAAATTAATTAAAGAAATAATTATGGAATTCTTACAATAAATGGGAATATTTTTTCATCAATGATATATTGATTGAATCTCTTAGAATATAAAGAAAATATATATTCAAAATTGATCTGTAGTATATTCTAGAATTCAAGAAAATTGGCACAATAGTCTCTTGCCCTTCCATCATCCACAAAGGTGGGTGCAAGCCTGCTTGTGAGAAATTCTCACTTATGGCATCCTTCCTCAAAACTTTTCTCCAATCTTATTGGCAAATGTAAACAGCATCATCAACAATTCTAATTTAAATTATCATAAATTTTAACACATAAACAAGTGAAATTACTACAAACAATTTTTATAGTTATATAATATATTTTTACTTACAGTAAATGAAGCAGGGGTTGTCACAAGCATTATGTAATTATTTAGGGTGGTTTTAAGCACTTATTACAGGGGGGAAAGAGAGTATTCAACATATTCCAAATCTGCAATACATAATTTATGGACGCTTTATTTCCAAAAAATGTAGAGAATTCCAGAAGTAAAAGGAATAGGTGCATAAGAGTAAGTTCATAGGTTCTTAGAAACTTAGAGACAGGGAAATGCAATGTAGTAATGAAACTTACAGACATTGAACCTCTGGCCAAATATACAACACAGATGAGCCAGATCTATTCTGGAAAATGTTATCCTTGAATAAAATCTCTCCCTGCGAAATTTGAAAAATCAGCTTATGGAAACAAATCTAGCAAAGAACAACTGACCATTATGATGTGTTCAAAGGAGACTGACACACATAAGATCAAATTCACTGTAATTGGGAAAGCTAAGAACCCAAGATCTTTGAAGAAATGGAAATGAAATGTTTTCAATTTGAATATTAGAACTATCCAAAAAGCTTCGGAGAACCACGTTAATTTTTGTGAATGATTTTTCAAAGTTTTCATTATATCTGTAATTAAATTTCAGGACAAAAAATGGATACCTAAAAGAGCTGTTTTTCTGCAAGATAATGGTCCTTCCCATCCCTCAGAATTTACCTTAAAAACCAACGATGGACAAATTTTTGTCTACAGTCTACCACCTAATGTGTCACTATAATACAGCCAAAGGATCAAGATGTGATTTCATGTTTGATATGAAGATACAAATATATTTTTCTCATTTTCTTGTACAAAAAAATATTTTCATTGAATGAAAAAACTTCTGAAACTGTGGATCACAAAAGGTACTATTTTTGCTGTATGTGATACTTCAGAAATTGTACCTGCAAGTATGTTAAGGCTTAACTGGGCAAAAAACTTAGATCAAGGCTACAACGATGAAAGTATAAAAAAGGGAGGTAAAGAAGCTTGTCTTGAGTTACCTATATTAATTACAGATTACACTAACATTGATACGGACAATATTGTTATTTGGTTAGCAAAAAGACATTAGTGAAGAGGGAATCTTGTGTTTACATGAATCTCAATATCCTTAAAGTAATATTTAAAATAAGTATAATAAAATTCAATATTTAAATAACTTATATTTTTAGAGCTGAAGCGAACTGAGAAACAGAAGACAAAAAACACTTACCTCTAGCTGTTCTAACCGAGTGTTGTAGTGCTTCTCCTTATCTTTAAAACCAGCAAGTTCTTGAGAGAGGGATTCTAGCTGCTTTGTCAGATTGGCAATTTCATCACGCTTTATCTTCTGCCCTACAAATTAATGGCATTTTTTCTTTTCAATGAAATTTCTGACATTATATTCTGAATTCACATAACTTATAAATTTATTATGGATGTATTTCAAGATATACTGAATTAAGGGACATAAATGCTTTAATGGGAGTCAATATGAAAATCTAAAAATTTTGACATTTTTTACAATACTTTTTAATTTAATTATTTTTTTCTGTTTTCGGAACAATTTGATATATAAATCATGGTATTGTCTATTACAGAACATGTTTTTTATGGCTTTGTTTAACTGTCTGCACCTGTCAAAATGGCTGCTGAGTTTGTTATGCAAAGTTTCAAACAGGCACAACTTTGGAACTAATTCATCTAGAAGGTTGCAGTTTGGTTTACACTATTTGGAACGTTTTATTTTAAAGCTTCCATGCATGTCATTTGATTGTTGTGATGAATATGTTTGTATTTGCACATGTTCCATAGGTAATCTTATTTCTTTGTCATTCTTATATGGTGATTATTGTGTGAAAATATTACTAGAAGCAGCCAATTGTTCGCAAAACGCAATTTTACAGGAAGTAAACACACAAGGAGATCAGAAGACAGTAAAGAAGATTTATGGTAGCTGACTTTGTATGAAACACAGTATCTTCATTTTGAATAATATAGTTGTATTGATCTGCTGATGAAGTATTCACGAGACTGAAGAACGACACTGAAGAATGTTGAATTGTCTTTATTAACCTTGTAAAATTTTAAATCACCTTAAATTACTTAATAATGAGAATTGCAAAAATTTTTTCAAAATATTATGTTCAACACTTTTTAGAATATCTACGGATTTGGAAGAAAAATGTTATTGGGGAGATAGGGGGAGGGGGTATAGGAGGAATTAATGGGTAAGCTTTGCAATAGACACCGCTGCACGTCTCTGAACATACTTCTGATGAGTAGATTTTTCTTCGATGAACATGAACTACAGGTGGGATGAAAAAAGTTAATATACATTATAAAATTGAGTCTTACAAGATGAGTAAGGAATTGAACCCTACATGCTACGCTAGGAGTTTTTTGATGAATATGAATATGCGAGATATGATTGAAATAAAGGACTTTCAATGTCTACATTTACACAACTGCTACAGGTGTTCTGGGAGAGTAGTTGGCAGAATCTTCAAAATACTACCCACCTCTCATCACCAATGTCTCCAACAAACTCTGAAGCAATAGTGAATATTTTCAGGGCACAATTCTAGAATTTTGATTGAAATCCCTCCCACTTTTTCCATCTGAACCAACTACATATTATTTGTTTCCCAATTGCAAATTAATGCTGCAAATTAATTATTTGGAAGTATTAACACAAAAATGATGTATTTTCTACAGGGATTAAAGAAATTAACCTCCAAGAGTAAGAGATAGAGGCGGAACACACAAATTGTTCAATATTAGGGATACGATAGTGACCACATTGGAATAACTGAAAAATAGTAAAGTAATTTTTTAATGATTAGGACTGCCTGAGTTTTTTGGTCAGTATATTTAGTTCTAGAAAAATTAAGATAAAAACAAAATTGACCATTGATTGTTACGAGTGAGAGTAAACAATTTAAGGTTTTTGTATATTTAGTGCAGGTTTGTATTTCAGGGCATTTAAGTGTCAAAAAAACCTTACTTTTGCTTAATTGTTCTTGACCTTTCTTGGTCTTAAGTGTGACTTGTCCCACTGTTCAGTTCCAAAGCAATAAAAATCAATGAATTTGGGAAACAATAATGTGAATTTCCATATAGGATTAACATTATGAATGATTTAAAATAGCTGAATATGGAATGAACAGCACACTGAATATCTTGAATATGCAATTATTATATTATATTATAAAACTAAAAAATATACAGTAGCACTCATGTTCATTAATGTGGAAATAAATATACAAATACACTGATTATTCAGTCAAAGTATTTACGGTTTTGTAAGTAAAATAAAGTGACTAATCATTTTATGAACTAACTTTAAAAAGAAGGTGTGGCAAGGGATTTAAAAATCCTATCTAGGGAATTTATATGGAAAATGAAACTTAGATAGCACATTGTGACTCAAATGAACCCCAATTATGATTGAAGTTGGTTATATCTCAGAAAACAATAAAATAGTCAAGAACCATGCTACACAGAATCACAATATTAATCTTTTCTACTATTCTGTGAAAATAGTATCTCTATTGCAGCATTATGTAAGTATCTTAATATTTAAATGGATGTGTGTGTGTTTTCCAGCTTAACTCTGTAAAACATAAATCGATTTCAATCAAACAGTGAAGAAGAAATATCTAAAAGAAGATAATTCACAAGAGGGGCCATTTCAAAGTTTGCTTTTCCCTTCTTAATAAAGTCAACTTTGGAAAAAGTCCACGCAAACAAATCCAAAACAGTGGTTTGTGGTTTTTGAGGGACAGGACTCGTTCCTTTTGATCCTGATTTGTCCTCAACAAATTTGAAGGATTTGTCTGAAACTACTAAAGAGGATTTTACTTCCAATTTCAAGGACATTTTGAAGGATTACCTCTTCAGAATTAACTTAAAACTGTGTGAGATGAAAAAACTATTTTAAAAATCGAATTTCAAAGTTGTTATGAATACCAAATAAAGAGAAAAGTTGATATAATACCGAAGAATAATCTTGAAATCAATTTCTAAGACACAGGCAAAATTTTATTGTTTATTCAACAATCTTTGTTTTAAACTGAAAGATTTAATTTGGAATATTCAATATTCTTGGATAATTCACAGAAAATAAAGGTCAACTTATAAATTGTGGCAATATGTGATGGGTCGATGTCGTAGAAATTTTAAACATTTCTCATCAATTCATCATATTTCTAAAACAATGAAGGTGTGTGGATAAATTTGTGCTTATTCTGAAACTGTGTCAGAATATGACAGTATTATTTCTTTTCTGAAAGGAAAGAGTGGCGGGTAAAAGAATGCTTATTACAAAGAATTATCAAAATACATCATTAGAATTTTGAATGTTACTAGTATTACAAATGTCTGACAATGCTTTATTGTAAAATATTTAAACAATAACTGCAAAAAGTGTGTGATGATGCCCTTTTTTAGAGTAAATATTTATTTACAATGAAGAAAATTTTTCTCTGGGGGTACTACACCTGCATCCTTAGAGATGATAGAGAGTAGGTAACATTTGTAGGCAAAATGTTTTGATACACTCAGTGCTCAGGGCGGGCACAGCAGTGGACAGCAGAGTTGGAGTGGGCAGAGCAGGTAAGAGTGAGATGACCAAGTCAGGTGGTACAGGCTGAGTGTATGGGGCTGTTTAGTAGATTAAAGTGTTAAATAAATATTCAAGCAAAGCTGAGTAATAAGATAGTATTAAAATAAAAATACTGTAATAATTAAGGAGAATAATTTTGTTATTTTACATATTAATGTTATTTTCCATTTCCCTGAACTAATGACATTCCCTTTGTTGTTATTTCTATTTACATCCCACCTAGTAAAGCTCGTTGCAGCTCATTTCGCAGCTGACCATCACTGTTGCCACTCGATCCCATAGCAAGCAGAGAGTCAGATGCCCCATCTGGAGCTTCTTGTAGTAACTCTTCTTTGAGGACTGACTCATATTGCTTCAACTCCACACGGAGGGCTTCCATCTCTCTCTGGAAAGAAGGTTGAAATGCAAATCCAATTAATGGTTGTCAGCATGTCAAATTCCTTCATTGTACCACAGCTTTTTCATAATATTTTATTTCTATTAAAAAGGAAGTGTTTCCTACAGGGAAGACACACACCAGAAATTAATGCCTGCAAAGTGGACATGTCAACGAGCTTCTTAAAATTCTCTTTAAAAAGTAAAGAATAATGCAAAATTCTATGAAATAATAAACATGATTCTTTCTTCCAAAGTAATAATGAATAACCAACCATAAGAATGACATTAAGCCAGATGCAGGAACAATTATTTTGAAAACAACGACAAATTTCCGACTTGAAAACAGTTAACTGTTATTAATTACATCAGAGAAAAAATAATGTGATAAAATCAACGTTAGCAGTTCACTTTAAGAGCATAATTAAATGATGATGATTCTCAATTGCGACACCCTTTTGAGGAGACAATTATGCCAGAAATATATTCAATGAAGTACGTGTTTTCCATTATGTGATCTTCATATTGCGTAAAAACTGTATTTTAATAATTCACCACCTTTTTTCAAAATTACTGAATGAAGAGTGCTTTCCAATGGTATGGAAAAGAACCCTCATTGATACAATAATCCCAAATGAACATTAAAGGTCAGCCAGAAGAGCAGGCCTGATGGCCACAGCCTTGCCACGGAAAATAGGGCATAACTAAATTGAATAGAAATGTACTGAAGGTTTTGAGGGAAAGGAAAATGGTGCAGAAAGCACTGATACATCCTTGCCCCATCCAAGTTGATCCTTTCTAATCTTCAGTGCTTTGGCACTACATGCTGTTCTTAATAGTGAAATGTAAAACAGTAATTTTTTATCAGTTCACAAACATTATTCCCGTTGTCCATTGCAAGACTTTAGGGGAAAATCCCACAGTTCATGTGGGAGAAATTGCATTGTTACATACCAGAGAGATTCAACAAAATAATTTATTTATTTAAAACATTACTGTTTTATTTTAATTTAAGACTGAATAAAAGGAATTATTTGTTTAACTAGGGGGGGAGGAAGAAGCTTTCGTAATTTATGGACAAAGGAGGTTAGGAGGTTTTGTGTTGCCCCTCTTATACTCATAATGTGGCGGCACAGAGAGCCTATTGGAATCGGCACCACGAGAATAAAAGAAAAGTCTTTTAAATTTATATGAAGGGTTTCTTCATCTCTCAGAAAAACGTAATTTCTATGCCTTGCTCATGCACAGGCTTCTTCAGAGCCACCCAACACGTCCACTGCCAGGAACCAGCACCTTCCGCCCTCCTTGGGAATGCAACCCCAGCTGGTGCCGGCTGTTTACATTTTAACTATCTCGTGCTAAAGAAGAACCTTTTCAAGAAGAGAAAGTTATGTAATGCTGCGCGAAAAAACGGCGAATTTTCGGCAGTAAAACTCTTATTACAGGGCCCTGGTAATGAAAAACTGGATAAATTCAGTTGCCAAATTTAGAAAAAACAATCTTCTAACACGTGGTGTATCCAAAATCCATGGTTTATGGCTCTTTGATACAGAAAAATCCATTGACAGCTAAACTTCTGTCTGTGAACAATGCTAAAGGCTAAACCATTCAGCCAATTATCTCCAGAATTGATATTCCCTGATTTTCTCAAAAATTTATATTGATCTGACTAATGTCATTGCCCCTTGAATTTGAAACCGATATTTTCATTTTAGGGGGTATTCTACATGAAGCCCCTGAGACATTTTCAACATTTTCAAAAAAATGGTGCCAACAATTTTAATTAAATTTTGTTGTTGGATAGTCCAAGGATGTTTAAGAGAATGGTGCAGTCTCATGATGGTTGAAAACTTGAAAATATTCCAAATTATTTACGTGTCCTCTTACAACTGCAATTCTGGAGATACAATTTGTTTCTTAATTAAACATGTCCATCAAAACAGATCATCAAATAAGGTCGTGTCCGATTTTTCAAAAACATGCATATTTTTTGCGAAATTTTGTGTCAAATATACACAATTTTTATTTTTTTTAAACCATTATTTCTCCACACAACATTTTTTTAATAAATTGGAGCCTTGAGATATGTTAATATGGAGAGAAATTGGGGTATATATAGTATTACATAACCACTGTTAACGGCGAGAAAGTGTACGCTGTTTGGCACCACTTGTTTTTTGAGTGTGTCCGTTCCTGGAGACCCTCACCAGGTCAGACCCATTTTGGCCAATTGACAGGCAGGGTTTAGAACAGGAGAAAAGGATTGAAGCTATGTAAGGACAGAAACCAAGAGGCGAAAACACTTCATGGTGGGACTCACTGTGGGACCCTTGTTGTCGACCTCCACTGCCAGAGGAAATTTTGTCTTTGTGAGCGCAGCAAATGCTCTCATGTCCTTCAATTTGAAATTGTTATTGTGAGTGCAGCAAATGCTCTTGCATCAGTTGTCAAAATTACTGCCGAACACAGTGGCATTGTGAGCGCAGCAATTGCTTTTACGTGACAAGTTCCTGTAATGTCTGTTGATTGAAGTAATTGTCAAATGGTACGAGAGCTGTAGCAACCTGTCGCACTTGATAAACTGATAAATAACATGTGCGAAATAATTGGCATTACGTGTTCAGATCTCCGCCCCTCTGACAACACAAACTGGGTCTCGGGCCCCCCGTCATGAGAGACCGACCTTCAAACTGCTGGCTGCCAGGAACCTCAACAGCATCCTTGGTCTCTGCCATTTGGAGGAAGAAGCTGAGAGAGAAGAAAGCTGGTTATGTCTTTTATGACTAGCTGTGGCTCGATCTCAGCTCTTCAAGTCACATGTACATGACTTAAGTAAATGACTTAAGTATATGACTTAAGTCATTTACTTAAGTCATAATTTGAGTAAAGAGAAAATTGATAAAATTCAAATGCTATTCTAAAATCTAAGTTTGTATAATTTCTTTTATTCTAGTAAGTTTGTAAGTTGAGCTCAACCAAACTCGATTCTTTCACTAATAAATTTTCTTTGTTTTTTTGATTCTTAAATTTCTGATAGTCATATTTTCATTTTTGTTTCATCCTTCCAAACACCAAAAGCAGGTATCCTTAACTTTCCCTGAGTGGACATAGCCGACATGAGGCACCAAACATTTTTTAACTTCCCCTGATGCCAAATACCCGAGAGTCAGGGCACATAGAATAAATTGTACAAAATTGTCATCTTTCCTTAGTTTATTATATTAGAAGGACAATCTTCTGGAGCAGTATGAAAAGAATGGTATAATTTAAATATGATGATTGAATAAAAAAATTATAAATAAATAAAAACAGTGAGGCTTGCATGCTCTCAAATATGTCCGAATAAGGTCTCTTATGATTAACACATTTCTACAAGATATGACCCTCTCTTGAAAATGAACAAAAAATGAAAATAGTATTCATGGTCCTTTCACTTCAGGCTAGAGATAGACGACATGACGTCAATTAATATGAAATGAAGGTAAAAAGAGGCTCTGGCTCATAACATACTACATTTACGTTAATCAATTTCTCACAGAACAAATATCCTTATTTCAATGTAAACAAAAGTATTTTATTTAACAATTGTTTTACCTGTGAAATTTGCATTCGTTCAGTAAGTGATTTACATTCACTTTCTGTAGCACCTAATTTCAGTCGTAAATGTGCAACTTCCTGTGCAGCACCCTGAGTCATCAAATTCTGGCATTGACGTTGAGCTTCCTCCAAACTGCGAGCCATTTGATTGACAGTATCTCCTTTCTCAGCAAGTCGAGCTTCTAACTGTTGTTGGCGTTGTATTGCATCTTGTTTCTGTTGTTCAAGCTCTGTCTCCTAAATAATATAAAAGATTTTGATAAAAAATCAATAACCAAAACACAAAAAATGTAAAAACAATAAAAAGTCAATAAAAATAGTGACATTATAAAAAATTGATAACAGTCTGCTTTCTAGAAAGAGAATTCAAAATTCACGGTGGTGACCAGTCCAGAATTTCCTACACCAAATTACATGTTAAATAAAATTTCTAGTGCAAATCAATTTCATTATTATTTTATTAGTATACTTGTTACATTTGTATTACAAGCATAGAACTTAGAGAGAAGAAGTTGCCCCCTTCTCTACTTTTCAAGTTTTATTGAATATTTGAACGCATGTAGAATGTTTAAAAATATATTAATGAAATGTTAAACATGACTTAAAACTTTCAAAATATAAATTAATAATTAAAAATAAAAGGAAATTAGTCAAAACAGAAATGTAGAGTGAAGAATAATTCAGAAGAAGGACTCTTTCCCTTCTATGAAATAATAATCCCTTCTATTATTCCATAAATATCCCTTCTATGAAATAATCTTTCAACATTTCTTAGAAGTAACTCATTAAATGATGTGAGAGAGAGAACACTGCCCTTGAGAAGGCAGCTTCCTGGAGTCAACAGCTTTAACAGTTTGGCTCAATTGCTTTGCAGAGGATAAATCACTTGGTACATTCCATGAGAGAATTTATTTTCGTCACAATTTCCTCATTTCACCTTCCGTCACTTCACAATTATTAGGTTGATGAATTTTGTCCCCTACCCCACCTCCTAATTAATTCCAAGTTACACCCATGTATTACACAATATTCAAAAAGAAAAAAATAAATTTTAGTAATTTAAGCACATAACCAATATCAGAAGTATGATTCTTTTCCCTCAAAATTCTAGACTTAAATTTAAGACTAATATTTACACCATATAAAATAACACAAGAGAGTATTGAATTTGTCTCAATTTTCAGAAAGAGTAAATGTCATGATACTCTGAATCTTGGATACTTTTTCATCACAAAGGACATTCAAAGAAAGGAAATTTAGTAAAAATGTATCCTCACCTGAAAATTCAAATGATTGTAGGTCTTTTCTTAGAACAGAGACTGATCAATAACATGCTTACTGAATATTTTTCTCTCCAACTTGAAATAAAATCCACTAACTTTCCAAACTTACGCTGTCACATAAAAGAATATATTTACAAGAACTAACCTTTGCACTCAGTTTGGATACAGCAAGAGCTAGTTCATCTTCCAGCTTTTTTATTTGCTGACTGTGCATTTTCTGTACATTTCGTAGAAATGCATCCAAGTGTTTGTCTGTGTTGTTCAGACTTCCTCTTTCCAACAATATGATTTTCTGATGAAGATCTTCCACAGATTCTTTACTAGCTTCCAGTTTTTCTGATAACTATACATTTAAAAACATTTATTACTCTTCACAGTTAATATACAATGAAAAACATAAAATGAAGAAATGTTTTAGAAAACAGCCTTTCTACTTTTAGAAGTTATTTTTGGTTCCAATTATTCTCTAAAATGGCAAAGTTTAAAATAAAATTAAGGTTAGCTCCATCTTACAATTATCATTATTTTCTTGATCTAAACCATTATATTAACAAGGTTTGCAAAGATTCCTCAATAATGACTTTGCTACTACAATTTGTGCAGTTTTTTGAGCTCTCATTTCACAAGATGGGTAGGAAGTAGAAAATATTTTCAATGCCTGTACTATGAAATCAATCTGTAACATTGCCAAAGCAAATTGTATCTAATAATTTGAGGAAAAAATCTGTTTGCATTACAAGGTGTCAACAACACTCACTGCTATCTTTTATTCATAATTCGATTGCGCTGGCAAAGAAAAGAGGATGGGAAATGAAGAGCTCAAGAAAACATGTTTATAAAATACTCATTGTTAGAATAACTGGTCCATTTCTATAAAGATAGCAAATATATAAAGTTATTTTGTTTCAGTTACAAAACAGTCTACAAAGACAAAACTATTAAGCTACATACATCTGCTTTAGATTTTTCAAGACTCTTCACTGTAGCCTCCAGAGTAGATACATGTTTCTCCAAATCGGCTATTTTACCTTTACTCTCAACTAAAAAAAAAAGAAGATAAAAAAAATAAGACATTAAAATACTTTTTCACATTTGCAGTCATCACTTTTCAAATGCCATCAAACAAACTGTCACACAAAAAGGAGTGAAAGACTTAAATAAATATAAGAATGATTATTCAATCTCTTTCCAGCATTATCACAAAACTAACTGGGGTAATAATTCTTAAATGAATATAGCAAGTAAATCCTTATAAAGTGTGTTTATTAACATACTCAGATCAGAGCTCTTACAAGGGAGGAGGCTGGTACCTAATGTCCTCCTCTCTATTGTGTGGGGTATCACAATTGAGCCTTTGCCCTTTTCTGTTTGGAAGATGGTTTAATGGAGAGGAATACATAGGGTGAAAGATGAGAGTTGAGAAAATTATTGCTGGGGTGTGAGGTAGTGTAAGCCAAGCCACAACAACATGGCAAAAACATTCACAATCACAGCCTTAAATTCCAAGTACTTGTGTACCATTCTAAAAGTTAGTTCCACTGAAGTGACTCCTGTGTAACATTCATGCTAAATTTACAGGTATGACAAACAGAAATGTCTTATTATGCGAAAATGATACCACGAAACAGAAGAATACTTTTCACAAATATATTTATGATAGGTGAGAATTTATTTTGCACAACACAAGAACCTTACACAATCAATCAACATGAAGGCAATCTCTAAATGACAAAGGCAACACTATGATTCCAAAGATCATTAACTAGCACCTGAGAACAGAGCACTGCTTAAAATGGCAAAACAGACTACAGTCATGGTCACAATTGGCAACACACAGGAAGGAGTACTAGCCCTCCATCAAATGTTTGTCCTAATTTAACAACTAATGACTGTTTCAAGAAGTATTTTTCCCAGATCATGTTTGGGAATCAATGCTTCCAGGTGGCTACTGTTGGGAACAAGCTAATCATGGAATTGGTCTTGTGCACCTTTAAGGGAACAAGACATGAGCAATTCTATGTAGAAAATTCAAATTTTCTAAATCTATAGCAAGTGTGTCTACCAGAAATAAATGTACAATGCACGAAGATTCTACTTAGAGAGGGGAGTTATGGGTGGAAGGGGGGGAGTTAAACCTCTCTGAAAAGTTGGGTCACTAGTTAAAAAATTAGTGTTTTCTAATTCTCAATTTCCCACAACTGAATGTCAAATATGCAATAGTTGACATTGTGGTGAAAAGGAAATAATGAAATGTAATTGTCCATAGTGCAAACTATCAGTGATCATTACTGAACATTAGTCCAATCCCTCCCTAGGAAACAAAATACCTCATTAGGACCACGCACTGCACCAAAATCACTTCTAAATTTCAAACAGGAATTTGTGAAATGACCAGATAATTTGCACAATTCTATAGCTAAGGTCACTGGCACCCATGTCAAATTATTTAAAGAATAGTATGCACTGTGACAGTGCCAAGCTAACATTTTCGTTTTAAATGCAAAGTAAAATGTAAGTAAAACTGAATATGAATACGTCCAATTATAAAAAGAATTTGGCACAAAAGAACCAGATAAACACTTTAAAATCTCCAACTAAAAGCCAAATAATTGGCATTATCCTCTTCTCTCAGATAAGGCTGTAGATGTTATTCTCTTGTAAACAGCTAAAAAGCTCGCAGAGAGAAGATTTATCATTTCCAAGAATCTCTGCTAGACAGCTAGCACTAACATATGCTTTTGGTGGCTATCTCTCACCTTACCACAGTACAAGACAATATGATCCATCATGTTTTGCAGTTATCGCAAATAGGGGGTGGGTCCCCTAGGAGAAGATAACCATGGAAGAAATGACAGTAACTGTTCTGAAGGTGTATCAGAGTAATCTCCTTGTTCATGAGACAAAGGCCAAGGATTTATGGAATCCTTGATTCTCATGAACTTTAAATCCGAGATCTTCTACTCTGTTTGCCATGTACTGAGAATGGAGCATTTGATAAAGAGCTTAGTGTCTTTTGTCGGGACTGTAAGGATGTCTAACTCTCTTTTCTTTGTGGCAAGCTTTGCTGCCTGGTCGGCTATTTAGTTTTCTATCACTCCCACTTGGCCAGGCACCCAACAAACAACCAAGTTGTAACAACAAACCAATAAATGATGGATTTGCTGTTGGATGTTCATTGTCAGGATCACAAGATGAGAAGGAAGAGATGGATTCAAGAGAGCTTTTGGAACCACTGCATATCACTACTTTCCTTAATGACATAAAAAAAAATTCAGAAAACTTCAGTGCCTCCAGAAGTGCATATTTCTTTGCAGTATAGAAGATGCACAAATAGCCTATCAAAAAACTACACGTGGCAATATAGCAATAGAAGGCACATCCCACTTTGCCATTTTTGGAGAAACCATCAGTGAACATTAAGTTATAGCCAGGTATTTCATTGCCTGACATTCCATTAGAAATGTAGTGGGCTTGAGGAAGTTGAAAATTTAGGGAGGTTAGACAATCTAAGATTTATTATGGGCCAGAGAAGTTTCCAAGGGAAAACAAGATTTCGGAAGGGAGTTGGAGGCAATTTTATATTAAGCTTCTGCTAAAGGTTATGGAGACAGATTCCCAGGGGTGAGGTAATGATGGTCTGAGTGCACACCATGTCAGTTTAGTTGGGCGAAGGACTGCTTGACGTGAGGGAGTATTTACAGTGGATAAGATCACACCATATGATGTGGTGAAAGTATCTCTCCTTCGGCTCAGAGGTGGTTCTCCAGCCTCAGTCAAAAGGCGTTCAATGTGACTCTTGTGGTAAGCTCTTGTGCTGATTCTTATACTGGCATTGTGTATTGTACTTAACAGTTGGAGGGTTCATGGAGATGCAAATCCATACACAACATATCGATAATCCAAAATAAGGCAGACGAGGTTCCTATACAAATGCAAGAGATATACATGGCCTTCACTCCAGAAGCTACTAATAAAGGTGTGAAAGAGGTTCAGAGCTGATACACATCGGCCCCTTAATTTATGAATGTATTTTCACCAAGTTGGTCTCTCAGCCAACGAAGCAGCGTCACCCGGACAGCCGAGAAGTTATGTTAAGCTCTTGTCAAACGTAATCTCAAGGGACGTTGCAGATTCCAAAAACTGAAGATGAGCTCCAAGAAAAAGATCAGAATGGTTTTGGAGATGATGAATTCTGCAGAAACACATGCAGTTGGTTTTTGAGATGGAGAACTTGAATCCCTTTTCTACTCCGCTCCATAAATGGTAATATCCCTTAATTTAAAAAAGGAGAGAAAAGGGCAGGTGTTACTTTATTAGTAAAGAAGTGAAAAAATCGGATTCAAAATTGGGAAGCTATAAATGAAAGATTTATAAGAATAAAAATTAAAATCTGTGGAATTGCTCTTGTAGTTGTTGGAGTATAGGCCCCTACAGATGACTCCCTTTTTATGAAGTAGGATAAATTTTTCGAAGACTTAATAGAGGTGATGGATAGTGCCTCCACAGTGGAGGAACTTCTAATCATGGGGGATTTCAATGGGCGCATTGGAAACGAGAAGCTGTGTTAAAAATTGTAAATACATGTTCTGATGAATTTAAAATGACCAAAGTTTTAAGACAGGGACGTGGAATGTCTCCCACTCTTTTCAACATTTATTTTAGAGGAGGTCCTTAAAGGATGGAATGCCTTGTGTCAAGAAATGAGTGTTTCAGTAAAGGGACAAGCAATACATTCACTACTATTGTGAATGATCAGGTAATAGTGGCCAAGAGAGGGATGATGAGGAATATATGACACAAAAAATAGTACAAACGGAAGTTCTGGAAAACAAAGTTCTGGAAATAATTTTGAGTGCAACTCACTTGTCTTTTGTGAGTGAGTTGCACTCAAAATTATTCGCAGAACTTTTGTTGTCTGCCCAGATGCTGCAAGATATCTCTGAGGATGATAGCTATGCTATCGAAAAGATCTTTACCATAACACATATTTGATACCAGACAACACCTGTCTTTCATTCATTATAAAAAGGTATCTACACAACTAGCAATTATATTAATAAGAGTAGGAAGGATTAAGTTAGCTGAAAAGTTCAAGTACTTGGGTACACTCCTTCATAAGTCTGGAAATAATGAAAAGGATACTGACAACCACATTAAATAGACAAGAGGAGTGATAAGAATATTGAATGGTGTGATACAGAGTCGGGAAAATTTGCTCTTGGAGGAACAAAAACTGGCAAAGTCATCAATGAAGAATGATGCTTCCATATTCTCAAATTGTCGATGTTGTTCTATTGATAGCAATGGCAAACAGAGTCACTCAGAAATGGTCCTTGAGGGATCCTGTTTTCTAACTGGTGATAGGGGGATAGCTTGTCACCAAGGCGGACAAAAGAAAAGGTACTAAAAACTGTGGGAGCCGGCCCCTGATACCCCAAGAATGTAAGGTGCAAAGAATGCCGTACCTCTAGGTAGTGTCAAAAGCTTTCTGTATGTTGAAGAAAATGGCTACCAGGTGTTGACATAGCATAAAAGATGTGGAGATTTGTGTGGCAAGGGTGATGAAGTGGTCCATAGTTGACCTGTGCTTGCTGAACCACACTGAATGGGTATAAATAGTTTTCTCTGTTCCAGGAGCCAAACTAGACATGTGTTAACCATTCACTCTAGAAGCTGGCAAATGCAGCTTGTGAGCGAGATTGGGAGGTAGGTTGACACTTTGTTCTGTCCTTATCTTCTTTGGGAATTAGATTGACTGCGGCTGACAAATCTTAGGATTGGTATACTCCATTCAAATCTGGTTGAAAATGTGGAGGAAAAAACCATGCCTTTTTCCGGTAGATGTTTCAACATTTGGTTACGTATCTGGTCCAGTCATGGAGCAGAATCTTTCACATGGGTGATGGGAGGCATGGGCAGAGGAAAATTCATCTATGGAGAAAGCGTTATACTCTTCGTCCAGGCTACCCGAAAAATCTAATCTACAATTATCCGTTCTTCTCTTTGTTATCAAAAATCTAGGAGGGAAGTGTAAGGAACTGGAAATTTTCTCATAGTGAGACCTCAACTGTCTTCTGGGGAGGTGAAGAGATTTCCATTTATCAGAAGTCCTGAGACACTGAAATCCTCGAAGAAAATCTTCCTTTGATCTGTCACATTTTCGCCATACTACTTGGGGAGGGAGACTATGGCAAGAAAATGAAGATACGTAGGCTCTCCAGGAAGCGGTCTTACTTTCTCTACTACTAATCTCTGGCCCAGGTTCTTTTACAGTCGACGAGATTTGCGGAACCTATTGAGCCTTGTCAGTGCCCGCTTTCGATGACGTACCGCGATGGCACATTCGGCATTCCCTCAAGACACAGGGAGATGTCGTGGCCAGCCTACACACATCGAGATGGCACTGGTGGCTGCGCGAAGAAGGGTGCCGGTGAAATCGTCCACCATGGCGACGATGCCATTTGAGCTATGATTATATTTTTATTTCATCGCCGGTTGTATCCCAGTCAGATCAATGGATTAGCCAGCGAGATGGGTAAGCTACATTTGAACTAGGAATATCACAGTCTATGAGCATAGAGAAATAATCACTCCCATGTAAGTCATCGAGAACATTACACTCTACGATGGTAGATAGAAATGGACTGCAGAGTGTCAGTTCAACTGACAAGAAAGTGTTTCAAGCCACGGGAAAGTTCCGCTGGTCAATATTTTCGAGTACAATGCCTCTCTGGCAATCCCAGGTGGGTTTGTGGGCATTTAAGTCTCCAACAATAAGGAATGGTGCAGTTTTTGCGTATCGTTTTGGCAGCTCGAAGTTGCCTTCGCGATCACAATTACGGTACTGGAAAAAGACCGAGAAGGATCCACAAGGTTTCTCGCCAAATAACGGTGCTTGACCTCGGAAAAGGAGACCTCACTGAATCTGACCTTCTGAAGCTCTCTCTCCTTTAAAAGGGCATGGGACTTGTTGGAGTTCGACGCGCGGTCTCCTTCGCAGATCACACAGTGCAGTCTTGTGGCGCAGGGTTCTACTTCGTGTTCTGACCAGCTACACTAAACGCCTACCGTGCTTCCTGCCACGCAACGTTGCTGGCCGAACCGTTGGCATGTAAAGAAATGCAATGGGTTCGGCACATACTGCCGCAAGCGAAGACTGTAGAATCCGCAGCTGATCCTTTCTGAGAGGGCTGGGAGATTGAACATCAAGATCAAAGTAGGAGTAGAGATCTCCCTCCCATGCTCGTTCCTCGTTATCGTGAACATCCTCGTGATACCTTGGCTTTTGACGAAAGAGAGAAGTTCCTCATCACTTCCAGAAGCAAAATCGTGACTGTCCACTCCCTTACTAAGGAGATGGGTGGGGTGAATGGTCACTTTTACATAGAGGCCGACAATATGCTTAGTTTTCACGATTTCCTCTATTTGCTCGTCGGTGCGCGCTTCAAAGAGAATGTCATTCCTTTGACGTAAGGCCGCTAGGAGTTTACCGAACGAGTCCCCTATGGCTCGCGCGAGACGGACTGCACTGACACTTTTAAATGTTTTCCCTTCCTCAGCGCATGTCATAAGAAGGAAACGTTGCTTCTTTGTCCTATCGTCTTCTTCGAGAAACACACAATACAAGTCATCTGTTCCCTTGAAATATGGCCTCTGCCTTCCGGAAGAGGGCAGAGAGTTTGTTTTATGTTCTATGGGTTCCATTATGTTCCGTGCTCCCCACCCCACAATGGAGTCCAATAAGGGGACACACCACTGGGGTGCCAGGGTTGACACGGAGATGTAGTGGGGGGATGACACAGCTCTGCCCCGCCGTGACTCCCCCCGCTCACCCGGGGGTTCAGACAAAGACCTAGTCCGAGCCGAATGATCGGGAGTGGGTTGGCTCACGACTGCCCGTCTAGAAGACGCCGTGGCCAAAGAAAGTGTATAGGGTCCTTCAAAGGGCAGAGACCTCCTATTAGTCACCAGAACTCACCGGTATTCGCAGAGCGAACATGGCTCGAACACGTCAACCCACAAGGAACAAGCGTCAAGGCGACTGTCGGAAACGCACACACAAACCCCTCAACTTCCAGGTCACCCATTACCTTCGACATGAGACGCCATGAACGGCAAACACGTGGATTGGCGTTCAGCATACAGAGGAAGCCAGTGAGGATAGAAAATGGGGCGATAACAGAATGTAGATGATTTATGACAAAAAAGCAAGAGGATGACAGATGGAGAAAAGTACACATGAGAGCTTTCTCTGCAACCTCCCGTCAGGACGTGGATAGAACCATCTCGACGGGAGTTCTGGTGGAGATGTTGAAGACTGACAAGAATGGATAGAATAGGGAATAATGACATTAGAAGAGAGATGGGTATCGGTTTTGATATTATTGATACCATTGAATTGAAAGGATTATATGGTGGTATGGACATGTACAGCTAATGCCCAATAATAGAGGGCAAAGAAAGGTACGCAATTAGACACTAATAGAAGAAAAAGAGGTGGACAAAAAACACAAATAACAAGGAATAAGAGAAACCATGAAAAACAGAAGTCTCAGAGAAGTGACAAATGATAGAAGATGGCAACTAGACTATGAGAGGCAGCATCTGCCATAGTCAACTCCTTATTATAAGTTATCGATGCCACGAACTTTTCTGTGCTCTTCTCAACACTGAAACTAGAGAAATTCTTTTTACACACAAAGGATTTTCTTCCTTGTCCCTCTCAAGAAGGTCTTTCAAATCTAGAAAAAGGCTATGTTTAAAGGTCACACATAATGAATCTGTTTCTCATGACCTCAAGGAGTTGGTAAATACACTTTTATCATCATCATCATCATCATCATCATCATCATCATCACATACATTAGGTCTTTAGGCCTGTTCCGTCTCCAGGAGTTTCATTTGGTCATTCCATTGTAGTTGTGGACATCCTATATTTCTTCTACTTAGGGGTCTGTATTCAAAACTTTGAAGAGGAATTCGCGAACTATCCATTCTTAGAGGATGGTCAAACCATTGGGATCTATATGAATCTAATATTCGGCCTATATTGCAAACTTGAAGTTCTGACCTAATGTCTTCATTCTTCTTGTGGTCCCTCAAAGAGTATCCCACTAGAGTTCTTAGCAACCTCATTTCTGCTGCTTCAATCTTTTTTCTTTGTTGAGTTGTTATTGTCCAAGCCTCCGCACCATACAAGGAGGACTGGAACCGCCATAGTTCTTTAAGAACTGTGTCTTTTCTTACTTTCTTCAGCAGATGTTGCTTCATTGTACCAAGTATCTGCAGGAATTTAAAGAGTTTTTGTTCTAGGTCTTTAGAATGATCATAGGCAATGTTGTATCCCAGATAATTCAAATTTGAAACTTGTTCAATTATGTTATTATTTATTTCAATCTTTGCTCAAAGAGGAAAAATTCCTTTAAAACCCATGACTTTGGTTTTGGATGTGGGTAATTTTACGTTGTTAAAAAGACTTAAGAGGGATCTTTGTAGATTTTCTTCCGAGTCTGCTAGGATAACCTGGTCATCTGCAAATAGTAGTGTATTCAAGGCAATTTTTCCAATAAAATTTGTTTTCAATTGGCTTTCCATTCACCTAATCATGTCATCAAAATATAAGTTAAAAAGAATGGGGACATGGGACACCTGTCTTACACCTTGTTTTATTATTCTATATTCATTGCTTGGTCTATCTCCTGTAATTACTTTTACAGTAGTATTCACATACATACTACTGCTCTTACCAGATGTTGTGGAATCCCTCTTCTTAGCAACACCTCCCACAATTTTGTTTGATTAACAGTGTCGAATGTCTTTTCTAAATCTACAAATGCTAAGAACGTGGGAACGTTATATTCTCTATGCTTTATAATACACTTTTATGTGGTACAATACTGCTTTGAGGCTATGAGGTACAATATTATTGTGAAATAAATGTGTTATTCATGTAAAGCCTTTTTTTACACTCCCATCACAGTCTGTGTTCTGAGTTTTTATAGTTGCTGTAAGTTCATGACACTATCATGTGATATGTATGTTGCTAGAAGAACTTATCAGGTGAAGCACAAAGTCACTACACTATTTTTCAAAATAAGCAAGGACAAAAAATTCTAATCTGGTGTTATTTTCTTTCATTTTCTGAATCATGCGCTCTGCAAAGTACCAACAGCATTACTCTTGACAAAATTATTCCTGTGTATATAGGATAAGAAACTAAAAATATGTTTATAGTAGATATTTTATTTAGAACAACTTGAAAAGAAAAAATTTAAAGTTCCGACGTTTCCTCTCTGGACACCTGTATATCTACATATACGTAGATAAAACAAAAGGAGTTGATAGCATAATGTAATTTTATGCACATGATGATTAAATACATTCTTGGCAGTGCTTCAAAATCAAATTAGATCTGGAGAAGGCATACATTTTCATGTAACAAAAGAGAAAGCATTTGCTAATCCCAGCAGAAGAATCCAAATAGTTCTTAATGACCCACATACCCCAACAATGCACTTTTGTGTGGAAAAAGGCACTCTTGTAGTTGAAAACAGATGCCAAAAATATTTTGAACTTTTGCAAGTTTTGAAAATTTAAAGTAAAACGAAAATGCAACATGCATAATTTTTTTTAAATTGTACTATCTATTCAGGAAGAGAAAAAGAAGATTAAGAAGAATGTGAATAAGAAGACAAGAACGCCGAAGAAGAAGAAGAAGAAGAAGAAGACTATGAAGAAGACGAAGAAGAAGAAAGAGAGGCAGAAAAAATCGGGCTCATTTTTGATAATCGTTTGAAAACCTTGAGGGTTTACATAAAGTATCATGAAAATTAAAATATCCATTTCAAGTTTATAGAGCCTCAAGTTCAGATAGATTGATAGGGGAATATTAATTTTGGAGAAAGTTGTTTGTGTGGTATAGGTGTTAACATTGCCAACAGATGGAGGGACGGACAGAAGTTTTGCTGTAAACTAATTTTTTAGTACTCAGGACCAACAGAATGTGGATTCTGACTAAACAACATGTTAGAGGAAGTAATTTTCATCATATTCGTACAACTTTTTATATAATATATCAGGGATGCACAAGTTTTTCCTTCAAGTTAGTTAAGTTTTTCCTTTGAAAAATCACTACTTGCCGAATAAGCATTATAATACATTCTCTTTATGATGTAAGTATGTAGTAGTCAAGAAAGTAAAAACAATACATTGCTTATCTCTCAAATCATATTACATACTCCACTTTACCACAGAAAGGCAAAACAGTTTTGAGAGTGAGGAATCATTTTCGAGCACCACCTGTAGAGAACTGGCATGTCTACATTAGCTGTGAAGAAACATTGCAAAATGAAGGATGAAGTTTTCCCCAAAAACGTCTTACAGGTGTCACTGATTAGGGGAAGTTCACCTTGCAGGAGGAAAGCATGAGAAAAGTGGCGATGCACAATGCAAAGTCACATTAAAATTACTTGGCAAAATTACTGGCAATTCAAGATGAGGAAGAGCAGTAACCTTAATTTCACATAATTTGAAAGTGGTATTGTGTCACTTTTTCTGTCATGCACTGAGTATAGATTGTTTAAGAAATGCATTCAAATCTGATAAGAAGGTAGTGGGAGTGTTAATGTCAGACATTCAAGTGTTAGATTTTCCAACCTAGTAAGTGATTCCCACACGGCTTCGAACAAAGTACTAGGTCTTTGTAGTGAACTAACAGATGATGAATGTATGTTCTCAGCAAACAATGCTGGATAGTTGTGAAGTGGTTCAAGGGAGAAAGGATTAAGTAAGTGAAGTGCACAACAGAAATCATTGCATACAACTACTTGTATTCAACCTTATTCATTTCAAAGGCGTGACATCAGCCCTACTGCAAAGAACAAACCCAAAAGGAAATGGCTCAAGAGATCAATGTTCACTTCACCCAGGATGAAATCTACATTGAAGTACCCAAGAAATCATAGAAAGCATTATACTCGCACAACAACAAGTAACCTCAGAGACACATCTTGTACAAAGGATAAATTAAAGCCATCATAAGATGGAATTCTAGGTTCATTACATATTGTGGGAATGAAAACTAACGATGCTATGACGTTGATATTTTGTACGTACAAGTGAAGAATTTTTCTCCGCTCACTCACATTCACCCCCCCCACACACACACATGCACATCCATCCACAATATCCTCACACCCACATCAATAAAAATACAACATTTGTACCAAACAATGATTCCATAGAGAAGAGGCATCTTACCAAGAAGTTCTTGAGCTTGTTGATACAGCATCTTGGCACGCTCTTTCTCAGCTTCTCGGAATGCCACTTGCCTGTGCAGATCATCTTTCTCCCTTGCTGCTTCTTGAGCCTGCAACTCCAGCTGCTGAGTGAGACGTGCTACTTCACGTACCCGCACTTCATATAGTACTTGCAGCTGCTCCATACTGCCAAGGCCTGTTAGTCACAATTTAGTGTAAAACATGTAAGAAAATATGTCAGTTGTCTCTTAGAAATTATTCTCTATTACAAAAACCTTTCTAGTAGAAAAATAGTGTACAGAAACATGACTTCCCTTCTGTCCAATCTTAGAATGACATATTGTAATGATAAGATATTTCTACCACATAGTAATTAGGATTTCTTTCAAAATTGTGAATCAATTCGAATCCATACCAATTAAATAATAAACCAAATTATACATAATATGCTTACATTTCCCTTTTCTTTCTGGTCAACACTACATTTTTGCTTTACCCCAATCGCTTCCCTGATGCCTACGATTGGTTTGGTGCCTGAGAAGCCTACCAGAGACTTGCACTGTCACTTCCGCTTCCCTGTGAATTCTTTCCAGTGAGAAGACCCTTTGTGCTTGATCAATATGTCATTTATAAATAAAACAGTTTAATGGAAAGAGGACACAGGAATGAGGTTGGCCCCCTCTTGTCTTAGGCTGGGCACAAGGTATTCCCTCCCACAAATATAATTGAGGGATCAGGTAAGGAAGGCATGCCTCGCACATAAGCTCCTCCATCACCCTGGCTGGCCTGGAAATAATAGGAAAGGTGATTGATGCATGAAGGGTGGGAAAGCTATCACACCACTACACAAGACTGAAAATGCTCCTGCTTACAAAGGATTCCACAGCACATGCTCACTAGGTTAATTATAGCCTTACAATTTTTGACTAAGACCATGAGAGTCTCATTTTAATCATTAACTTCACACTGGCAAGTATAAATGAGATCAGAACTCAAAAGATAAATGATAACTAAGGTCATCAATATTCAAAATCATTCCCATGATCTTCAGTAGAAGTTCTCCACTACAGGTAAATCAGCCAAAAAGAGGAAGTCTTATGTCTCATGTTATGTAACTGAAAAGCAATATATTGTTTGCCAAAACATTGTTTCATTTACAAAAAAACAATACTAATTATGGCTTAGTGCCTTTAAGATTGAAACTTGTAGCTTGAACAGTTGAATGATTTTCTTTTTGTTCATGGGCCTAATCAACAGAAAAAGGATTGTGTAATTGGTGATCCTGAAAATAATCATCCTGCCATGAAATGTTGAAGTATATTAAGAATTACAATAAGCCTATTTTTCATTAACTCCCTATTTTTGCATCATTTATGTTGGAATATAACAATCACTATATCTATCTTACAAATGAGCATGTGTCTTTTTGCACAAAAGCAAAACTTGATTTCCATTCATCTTAAATTTGAAATTCCATGTTCTTCATTGTCATAACTGAAAACAAAATGTAAACTTATACATCAAAATAATTGTTGGAACTATTAAGAAATATCAAACTCCATGGGAAACTGAACAAATGAGTTTTGGTCACTGTAGCAAAATCGTGCAAAAGGGAGATTGCCGGGTTTGAAACTAGTCTCCTCAATTCTGATGTAAAATTAGGTCAAATATAATTTTGTCAAAATTAAAACGTAATTATATTACTTTCATTCTCAAATTAGTGATAAGGCAGATATTACTATCATCATTCAATTTCCATGATCAGTACACCAAACATTTTTCAAACAATTATTGTGAATGAAATAAATCATAAAACATTGTGGATTTGTGAACAGTATAACAAATCAAGCAATATAATGGAAAAAAAATCTAGCTTTATATGCTGAATACGTAGTGCATTAACTTTGAAAAGGAGAACAAGTTTATGCAATTGGTACTGATTTTAAGAAAGCCTTTAGAAAGGTAATTATTTTAATAACACTAGAACACCCAGAGGCGTCATTTCGACTCCTGGCGATCTTCATATCCTTGTAACTTCTTTGTTTTTCATGATAGGATTTTGTGATTTCTTGACTTTTCATCATTTTCATACATTTATACTATGCTAAAATATAAACTTCTCTCGTGGTATTAAGGATGCCTTCTGAAGAAATACGCGAGCATTCCTTCCATTTCGTATTTTTTTCTAGCCTTATTGTTCAAGACATGCAAATTCATGTGTTTCGTGACGGTAGCAAATATATTACTAATTTTTGGAAACAAAATTATTGTCTTATGAAGGAATAACAAGGTTTTCACAGTTTCAATGAAACAAATATTTCTTCAAATACTTCAGAAAAAGAGAAATGGTCGAGTTTAAAATATATTTTTTTCTGTACAGAAGGACACTTCCGACTCCAGATGGTAATGATGTGGTCAGATATTCTTTATAGACACTTTCTTCTTTCATGGTTTTCAAACTAATAGAGAGGTTCGGAAAGAAATCACCAGCAGATTTAAGTGCTTTCCTCTGAAAAATTATTCTACTTTAGTATAAAGCAATACCTTTACAAACTGTGGCAATAATATGTTAGAGGAAATGAGTTTATACGCCGTCTTTTACCTTCCAAATTCGATGAATTTTCACATTTCATAGCATAACAATCACACAAAAGCAGCAAACAATTGTGATGATCACTAAAATGGAGTGTACAAATGTTGTTCTTATATACATTGAAAATCTTGGGGAAGTATTGTGAAAGATAACAAGAGGAAATGCCTGGAAAATGTAGCTATGAACCACGCATAAGGAAACGAAGCACGTGTTGATGGAACATATGTAGTATGCTACAAAATGTACTCCGAAACTGTTGTCTGTACAGTCATTACTAGAGACCGGAAAAATATGTAGTATTAAACATCAAAATATGTACATAAATATGTAATAAAAACAGTAAGAATATGTAAGAAATATCTAAAACCCGATATAATACGTAGTATTAAAATTCTATAATTAAAAACCATTTACATAGCAAGAAATTAATTTAGAAAAAACTGCTCACTTTACATCATACAAATTTCTCGTCAGTAGTAAAAGATTAATCTATTGTAATCCAGGACCGCAGTTAAGCAGCCGGACTAATCGCAATAGAAGCCATCGCACAAACTGGCGAGATCTACGACCAGCAAACAAACACTGTAGCATCTTCATTGAAGTGTTACACGTTGGCTATCGCAAATTTTTCTCGGAAATTAAGGTTACATATCACAAAACACTGTGTCAATGATATTTTGGACACCTAGATTTCCCCAATAATGTAGGAAAAATGCTGATTTAAATATCAACATCTTTTCATAAAAAAATATGGAATTAAATTGAAGAAAATTGATAAAATAAGAAAATATATTGTGAAAACGGCAAAATATGTAAAAATATGTAATGAAAAAATTCGATATTGTGTTAGGAGGGCTATGATTCACGGAGATTACAATTTTGAGAACGGTAAGTAGAAAGACAAAAAATATGTAATTACATAAAAATTCGGTCTCTAGACATTACAGTTTTAGATCTACAACTATATATATTTATATTATACAACATGTCTAGGAAGATCAGAAATGTAGAAAGTAAATGCAATGAAAACCTGGACAACAACTATTGCCATTTGAAACATGGGATTAAATTTCTTTTAGAACTCTGTCATCTAACACACATCAAGTTTCTATCGGTGTGAAACAAACATTTGTAAAATATTTCAATTAAGTTGACATATTGCAAGACAGTATGGGAAGTGCAATGCAAGGAAACATATTTGTGTCACGTGTAAAATTAATATTATTTAAAATTAAATGTTTATAACATTTTTGTTATTATTATTATTACTATTATTTATTATTATTATTACTATTATTTATTATTATTATTATTATTATTATTATTATTATTATTATTATTATTATTATTATAACATTGGTGGCGATGGTATAATGCGGACTGTTACACTCAAGTTCACGGGTTCAAACCCGATCGAAGCCATGAATTTTAAGGGGCAAAAAAATCCTTCGTAAGCCTTCCTTTCTGAGGGGAAGTAAAGCCGGCTGTCCCATGTTAGTAGATTTACTGCATGTAAAAGACCCTCAAGACTAAATGACACCTCTGAGCAAAATCGCCAGTTTCGTTGCCCATTAAATACCTTCTTTCTCCACTATTTGGTGAAAGGAGTGTAGCGAAATTTGCATGGTCAGACGGAAGAGCAGGCCTCTTGGCCTGAGCCTCGTCACGGAAAATAAGGCAATTCAATTCAATTCAATTCAATTCAATTCAATGCAATGCAATACAATGCAATGCAATTCAATAACAACGATATTAATACTATATTAAAATTTACTTTTCAACACACAGTTTTGTTCATTTACTTGCGCATTGCATTCAACATTTTACTTTTACTTCCATTTTGCGGAACAGAAATGACAATAAATGTTTAAAATATACTTAAATTGTGACATAATACTTAAATTATACATTAAATTATTGTTTTTAAAACTGTTGTAGTGACGAAATTAAATATTTATTCGATATTTCATTTAAAGAAGTAAGGCTGAAGGATCAGAGTTGAAACGACTCTGTTGGGCGTTCTAAGGGGTATTGGTAAGCCGGGCGTTCTAGTGTTAATAGACAAAATGAGATAGATGAGAATTGCAGGGCCTTCATTGAGATCATTTGAGAGTTACCTATCAGGTTCAATAAATTAGTAAAATATAAAAACTTTATTTCTATATAGAGCTGAAATGTAGAGAGAAATATTGCTACTTTTAGGGAATCATTTAGTTCTATAGTTTTTTAAATATTAAACATTGCTTTATCATACCAATTAGGCATGCTAAAGCATTATTTTATGCCAGCCACCCTGACTGCAACCATGCTTTTTATTAGTATTTGTGAAAAACTTATACTTTTTCCCAATTTATTGAAACAACAGATAACTTCCAAGATATATTTTATTTCTCTTGAAGAAAGGAATAACATGTAAATATGTTAATTGACTTATCTTTAATATTCATGGTCAAAATACCTGTTTGCCGATATCGTTCGTTATCGTCATGGGTAGGTACATCAGTAGAACCTCTACCGCCGGGACTAGTACGAAAACAATGTTGGTAATGCAATGCCGAAACACTTGTTGAGTCACCACCAGCACCTTGCATTTCATGCTGATGGCTCATAGTATCAACCAGATTTATTCTGTTCATATAAGATTCCATATCACCAGTTGCATTTGAAGCTACCACTTCACTTGGATCTGTAAATCCAAAAATAAGAAATTAATAGCACTACATTATTTTTAAGTTTGATATTCCAAAAACAAATCACCACAATTTCTCAATTAAGTATTTTATAATAAACATGAACATACATATTGTAATTTTAATAATATTTTTCCGCCACGTTGCTTTCCTACAAATCTGTTTTTACTGATAAAAATATTACTAAATCTAAGAAATAACATTAAAAGACTCACAATGGTATCTTCTCGCCTCCTCTCCACTTTCCAGGATGTACTGTGGGCCTTGATCAGTGTTAGAAAACAATGCAGCATGGTATCTTTCTGCAATATTATCAGCTTGATTTTCTTCATTATCTCCTAAAAGACATAGCATTTTTTTAGAAATCAACATGTACAAACAGAAGAGATCAAGTTACACAAAGTTGCTCTTACCATCATTAGAATTGTGTTCTGACACAGGAATACTGCTGATTGTGCTTTGATCATCATTGTCATCATACAGGTCATCAAAAGCGTTTGTCAGTAATTTCTGTAACTAAATAATAAACACAGCATTTAAAACATTTTAACACATTGACAGTGGAAAGATGTTATTGTTATAAGTGATTGTACAATTGGCATACATGATTTAAAGTAATAATAATAATAATAATAATAATAATAATAATGATAATAATAATGATAATAATAATGATAATAATAATGATAATAATAATAATAAGAATAAGAATAATGATAATAATAAAGAATAAATAATAATAATAATAATAAATAATAAAAAGAAGAAAGAAGAAGAAGAAGAAGAAGAAGAAGAAGAAGAAGAAGAAAAGAAGAAGAAGAAGAAAAATAAGAAAAAGAAGAATCATGAATTGATGAAGACAATGAACTGATGGAGTTATTTGTGCCTTTGTCAAATAATACGTAAAATTCTAGCGCATAATCTAGAGACCTGTATGGTCTTTACACATCTCTCAAAAGTCTACAACAATGTTGCAATGGAAAAATTATGAGAAGTTCTCAGACATGAAAACAAATATACAATTAAGAATGGCAATTCAAAACCTGTATAAGATATGACGAGCTGTATCAATATTGGAAGAAAGGAAAGGAATCCATTTAAAATCTCTAAAGATCTGAGACAAGGATGCTGTGTAGCTTCTACTCTCTTCAACTAGTTATTTATGCACCAAGGACGTTATAAAGGTTCTAATGATCGCCAATCAGGTTCTAAAGCAGCAACAAAAGGGCTGATGCATTTTGTGCATTTTGCATTTGCATTTGTATTTGCAATGCATTTTGTCACTCAAGATAATTAGAACCAGTTAATGCCTATGGTACACTACATAATTTTATTTTTTACCTAATTTTATTGATTCAAATTTACTTATTTACTAATTAACTGGATGTTAACTTGTTTCTGTTTGTCTTTTCATATTTCTCTCCCATAATTCAATCCATAAGAGAACACGTGGCATCATTCAACTGCTTTTCATATTTCCCTCGCAACACAATCCTTTTGAACCAGGTAAGTTATGCAGTGTATATTGAGCTCCATTTCGAAGGCAATAACAAGCTATAACGTATCAGTAAAAAATAAATATATTTAAATGCTGCTCTTGAAATTTTGATTGAATGATTAATTAAATGATGTTTAAAGGGTGCTTCAATGACTATAGTCATTAGCGCTCATGTCATAACTTAAAATCATAATAAATATTATAAAAAAACTAAACAAACAAAACCCATTGCAGATCACACCTGAATAAAACAATATAAATGATTTTAAATACAATGCTAAATGCCACCTAAACATTCTACTGACCAGAAAGGTAGGATTATTAAAAAATAAATAATACAAGACTAAAAAAATTAAATAAGGCTAAAAACTGGCTGTATAGAGGCCATGCAAGATATAGAAAAACAATATTGTCCTTTCCTCTCAAAACAAATGGTATAGACCATTTTCCTGCAGAAAGGTGAAAAGGTTTGAGAGCCCAGACTTGTTATTGCCAAGCACCTCTCTTAGAGTGTTCTCCAGACAGTGACTGCATCGGTTGCCATTTAATTTTACACAATGTAGAAGAACATGATTTACATATGGGTTCATCTTACATGTGTTCCATGAGAAGACGGTGGCAAAAAGAGTGACAGAGAAATAATCCCTGAGGAACACCGTTTTCCAAGAGGTGATTGTTGGAAAACTTGTTGCCTAAACATATACAAAAGAAATCTGTCGGACAAAAAGTTTCTGAGGAGAAGGGAGCGGCCATCCCCCTAAAACCCCATGAGTGTAATGTACACAAGATGCCAAGCCTCCTGGTAGTGTCGTATGCTTTTTTGATAGCAAAGAAGATAACCACTAAGTGTTTCCTCAACTTAAAAGAGGAGGAGATCTGTGTTGCTTAAGTCACAAGGTTCAGAGTTCAACGATGTTTCCTAAAAGCACATTGTATTAGAGTCAACAATCTCCTCGACTTCAGGGAGCAGACCAGATGGCATTTTATCATACGTTCAAATATTTTACCTACTTAAGAACCATTGATTAACTTGAAGTTCCTTCCCCCAAAATTTCGCCAAACTTCCAATATCCTGAAGTCGCTACTAATTGGATTTAAAGAACAGACTATCACGTTGATATTTCTGGCCTACATCCAGGCGTTCATTCCCTAGCGAACTCGATCCAGTCTCCCACAACAAACTTTCGTCCCTGGTACACCCGAAGCTCCCTCTCACATTTTTTACGAGTTCATTCATCTCTTACACATTTATATTTTCATTTCGGACATGGAATTACCATGGAAAGGGATTAGATGTTGGGTTTCTTTTTCTTTGTCTGTTGAAATGTGATGGACGAGTTCATGTGAGACTCTTCGTCAGCTGCAGAGTCGTCTTGGCTGTTGCTAGAAAGGGTCGTATGTGCCGGGACACCTTCACAATCTTTTAATACAGGCAACTGGGAACTAGAAAACAGTTCTTTCGGTCTCAATGTCCCATATTGGCGCCTTTGTGTTTGTTGAAACACTTATCTTTTTTTCATTGTTTCAGATAGTACAGTGCTTTTGATGCCTACATTTTCGCAGACGATGTCTACCACGGACATCTGACAGGCAGCGTCACGCACAGGGGTTGATTATACTTCCGCATTGTTTGAGTGTTGCTGGGTGTGGCCGAAACTCTCTTAAAGCAGTGCAGAGGGTTCGCTGCATCATTTTAAGATGAGACATCGGCGTACATGAATTTATGCCAGGATATGCTCCCCTCATTTCGCGAAAGTGGATCTGACATTCAATGAGACAAGTAGACAGTTTCGGAAGGGCTGAACTCACAAAGTTGGAAGTCAACATGGTTGGGACGAAGGAGTTTCCAAGAGGGAGTGAGGTTGTTTGGGGCTTTCATTGGGGTTGAAACGCAGATATCAATATCTCGCAATAATTTAAAAGTCGAAAACCAGAAGGCTGGGGGAGCGATGTACGGAGAACATATGAGGTACAATCTACAGAGCGTCGAAGCATTTGATTGCAGTACAGCGCTTATGGAGGACAGCGTTGCCACTTCTCGCACAGCGCTTACGCGCAACACATACAATGCTGGATACTCAGATTGACATGGAATGTTGCAGCTGCCCACGACCGCTACCCTTCTCTATGAATTCCATGCGTAGGACGAAGCACCGATACCAGGAAATTGTCGTCGCGCAGCTTGTCATTCTCAGTAAGCGAGAGATACGAGCTGTCTCACGCCTGTAGAGGTCAGACGAAAAACATCCCTTTCTTACAGCTGGGTTGAAAACATCTCCGGGAAAATTGTTTCCAATTCATTACTTAAAGGTTAAATATATGGCTTAATATTACGAATTGATGAGTTTTTTATTAAAAAAAGATAATGAAGGATAAGTTATTAAAAAAAACTTTAAATGAAAATTATAACTGAAATATCAGTAGCAAACCAAGTCCAGCTCTTGGTGAAACATATTGTTTATCCTTCAAATACTAATGGGACTTAAATTGCTGTTTTGCTCGAAAGACATAGATATCGAGATCAGTGTTACTAATTTTCACTCTCAAGTAATTTTACACGTCCAGTTCATTCACATATTTATTTTTATATAAAATAAAGGGAAAACACCAATTCATAAAGATGAGATGACATAGATGGTATCAGATACTGTAATACCTAATGTTTTTTGAACATTCAGCTACAAATTCGCCACATCTTTGCATTTGAAAGCACACTATAAGACATATTGTTTGAATGACTTAGTAATTAACACTGATAATTGTGGAGCGTTCATGCAAATGCATCTTATCAGATTTTTCAGAAACAGCGCAAAACTTATTGACAAGTTATCGCCTTTTTAAGCAATCTAATACGCCCTGCTGCTTACTAGTATTGTTACAAAAGTCTACGAATACTGTTATCAAATCAGTTATTTATAATTATGACGATATTCCAGGTTAAAAGATACACATGTTTGCTTTTGCTTGGAAAATTCTGACGCACTTGCTTCTGGCTTTTGCATAAAATAGGACTACTATTATCACATTTGATATGCAAATTACATAGTTTGTATGCAAATATTTTATTTCTCCAAACAGACAATTCAACTAGAATTTCTGTAGCTAATGTATACTGCGATTTTTGTAACTTTGTCCCTTGACATAAATCAGTTGTTTCGCTGTCATCCAATCGGGAGCTTATATTTCGCGACAGTGACGTCACTATGGTGACGTTCAAGCTCCCTATTGGATGAAACCGTGAACAGCTGATTCCTGTCAGGGACAAAGTTACGAAAATCACAGTATAACCATTTTTTGACCTCTAAAGAATTTAAACTAACATTTTTTTTCGATGGACATGTTTGTTTTTGTATAAATGCTCCTCATTGTCAGTTGTAAATTTTTCAATTCATTTTTTAGATAGGTTTATTTTTATTTCATATTTTGTAATGAGTGAAATTCAAAAATAAATACTCTATTTTTCCTCTCCCCGTCACCTATCTAAAATCACAGACGTATTATACTGTGATTTTTGTAGGAAGAGCTCTCAAGATAACTCAAATCCCATCTTCGCGATGGAATATGTCACGGCATTTCGTATCATTCACAGTCGTTCCGCTAGATTTCGCACAATCGCGACCGTATGAAGCAGTGCTTGCGATCATGCGACTTCTACCGGCAAGACCGAGAAAAGACGCGAAATGCCGTGACATATTCCATCGCGAAGATGGGATTTGAGTTATCTTGAGAGCTCTTCCTAGAAATATCGCAGTATAAGATCTCCGTATGGCATGAGATGTTCGTTCCGGGCGCACTAAATCATCGCCATTATCACCGTCTAACTAAAAAACCATGATTCATACAGAAACGTGGTGGGCCTCATATCAAAATTTGGACTTTCCGTGTCATTTCATCCGCTGGAAGTTTGGGTTTTTCTTCAATAATAAAAAAGTTTCTCGCATCTTGAAAATTTAAGGACGTCAAAATGTAGAAGTAAACACTTGGATGTAATTTATAATTAATTTCTTAGAAACTAAGCCACTAAACTCAGAGGCGTATCTACGGTATGGCAGATATGTCACGTGCCATGGGCGCCACTCACAAAGGGCGCTATTTAGAGTATACCGTTAAAACAAATAACAACCCTAATTTGAAGTATCCTTGCAGGGGCGCAAATTTTATGCTTGCCATGGGCGCCTAAATACCTAGATACGCCTCTGACTAAACTCAATTATGAAATAACCATCGCATTAATTAGTTACGGGAATAACTGGAAAACACTCAGTTGTCTATGGGCAACACAATTGAAGCTATCGTTCAGTAAACATGTTAAATATTTGCGCGTGAAACAGGATGAACGAGCCCAATAACACAGAGCCTTGTGAATTGGCAACACAGTCAATAGAAAGTCGGGATGAAACACGCCATGGATTCACAGAATCCTTTACCACACTTGGTTTAAAAGTGGAATAGTGTCATTCTGTTTACCACGATCTGAAGGCGGATCTTTTTTTAAAAAAATGCCTTGACATCGGACGATGGTAAGAATGTCAATATGAGTCTTGCGCTTCGCCGATTTCGCGGCCTGGTCAGCCAACTCATTCCGCGAGTCTCACATGACCTGGACCCAACTGAGTACCAGATCACACAGGCGAGACAGAAGACTTTCAATCAGGTTCTGAACTGATTTCGTCAGGTAGTCTGAGGAAGACCGGGAAACAGCTTGAAGAGCGCTGAGAGAATCAGAGCAGACCACTACAGACGACGCTGACTCCACGTATTTTAGGACTGCGAGAATTGCATACTTCTCAGCAGTTAATACGCTGCACTGAGTGAAGCCGATATGATTTGCTGACCCTAATACAATAAAAACTATATGCTATTGCGTCATTGTACGATGAACCACCTGTGGATAAGAATAAATGATCCGAATAGGCTGTTCTCATTTTCAGAAACTGCATCCGGAAAAAAAGAGGACTAATAGTTTGGGAAGATTGAAGAGTCAGAGGTCAATATTGGGGCGGAGGAGTTTCCGAGGGGGAATCGGGTGTTGGGGGACTTGGGTGGTGAGAGGTGGGAAGACTGACATTAAGGCCCCGCAAAAGATTTAGAAATCGAATTCCTGGAGGATGAGGTAGCGATGTTCGAAGAATACATGGCGACTTATATTCACAATGGATAATAGTCGGTGAACAAGTGTAAAAGTGTTCTGACACTTTAACATCATAAAACTATATCTCGTCTTCTTGTTAAGGATGGTTCCCCAGCCTCTGGTAGGAGACATTCGATTGGGCTAGTGCGATACGCACCTGTTAATGCACGGATGCCAGCGTGTTATATGGTGATCACGGGTCAGAGGGTGGAGGAGCTATAGATCCATGAACTTCATAACAGTAATCTAAAACTGAGCGGATACTCATCCGCTCTATATAACCGCAATAGGTTAATGCGGTCGGCCCCCCATGATGTACCACTCAGCATACGTAGAAGATTAAGGGGGAGAGACACATATGGTATGTTGTCTGCGGATATGAGCACGCCAAGTGTGGTATTTGTCAAAAGCGAGTCCTAGGAACCTGGCAGTTTCAGCGAATGGAAACTCATTACCTCTGACGTAAAGGACTAGATTGTCATGCAAATGGAATATCCTGGAGAAATGCACCAGCAGATTTAGTATGAGAGAAATTAAACCTTGTTGACGTGCTCCATTCGTGGAGCTTGTAGAGCACCACTTGAAGTTGCCTTTGCATCTCACTGGTGCTGCTGAATGAACAAAAAATGGCAAAATCATTCACAAACAACGATGCTTTTGCAGGTTCTCGCGCAGTCGACGCTACACCACTTATGGCGATGGCAAAACAGAGTGACACTCAGAACCAATCCTTGAGGTATATCGTTTACTAGAGTAGTGTCTGCTAGAAAGCCTGTCACCGTCGTGAACACGGAAGGATTTATTCGAAAGGAAGTTTTGGAAGAATAGAAGGAGCTTTCCCTAATTCTCCAGGAGTACAGAGTTCGTAGAGTACCGTACTTCCAAGTGGTGTCATAGGCCTCTTCTACATCAAATAAAATGGCCACAATGTCTTGCCTCAAGACGATGAAGAGATTGCTGTTGCCAAAGCAATGAGGTGGTCCAAGTTTCACCGGTGTTTTTCTAAGCCTGCTTTGGATTGACGCCAACAGATTTTTACACTCCAAGGTCCAGACCAAACACTGATTCACCGCGCGTTCTAGCACTTTGCATACACAACTGATTGGAGAGGTGGATCGATAGCTCGATGGCAATGGTCGATCTTTCCTTTGGGAACTGGGGCGATGGCTTCTCGTCATGGAGCAGAGATGGTATGCTCTTCCAAGACACGTTTATAGAGCCGAAGGAGAAATTGCGTGCCTATTTCGGGAAGATGTTGGGGCATTAGATTGTGGATTTCGTCCGGACCTGGGGCGGTTATTTTCGCATACACCACAACAAAGTGCATTTCACACAATGGAGAACGGGGAATTGTAATCCTCGTGATCTTTGCTCGAAACATCCAATGCGTGATTTTCCATTCTTTCTTTGGACATAAGAATACCAGCAGTATAGTTCGCTGAACTCGACATATTTCTACTATGTGCGGCAAGTTCCTCTACAATGGCGTCTCGAGATGCAATCAGATCTCAATTCATAAGACAATCTGGCACTGAGTTTGGGGAAGAACATCTCTTGATTTGACATACCTCCAGACCAGACGAGGTGGCGCATGGCAATTGAGGGAGGAGACGTATGGTCTCCACGATGACTTTTTACTTTCTAAAATGCTTTCCCCGCCTTTGCGCTGCACCTCATGTAATCAATTATATGTCACGGCATTTCGCGTCTTTTCTCGGTCTTGCCGGTAGAAGTCGCATGATCGCAAGCACTGCTTCATACGGTCGCGATTGTGCGAAATCTAGCGGAACGGCTGTGAATGATACGAAATGCCGTGACATATTCCATCGCGAAGATGGGATTTGAGTTATCTTGAGAGCTCTTCCTACAAAAATCGCAGTATAAGTTATCCGTTCGATCGTGCTTCACCCGTGCCAACGCCTTCCTACAGACACTGACCGCTCTTGAGAAGTTCGAATCCAGGGGACGAAGTCGTGTGACCGTTGATCGGTCGATTTGGGGATTGCAATATCCGCAGCGCGTAGTTCAGCACTGTTAAAATGTGCCGCCATTGCGTCTACGGCGTCAGTCTCCCTCTGATAGACTAACATTCACTCGAAATTTTAGCCAAACAGCAACCAATGAGAGGGTCGAGCTAACCCACTAACAAGTCCGTTGATGTGGATGATAGTGGGTTAACGGTCGCTTCCATACAGGTCGTCTAGAATAAAATCCTCTGAGAATACGAATAGCTCAAAATGATATGAAAAATAATTAATATAATTTTAATTATAATTTACCATTGAAAATACCATTATTAATTCGATTTTTACTCTATTCTACAATTGGTATTCTCAATGTATTGAGGTTTTTTCTTTCATGCAATCTGCAAACCACAATTGAAATTAACCCAATTAGGATTTTTCTCTTAAAACTAAGATTTAAATCGTAAAGAAAAATTAAGTACCATAATTTTGTGCTTTTATTACATTTTTTATACATAACAATTTTATATTATCACCATATGGTGATAATATAAAATTAACACAAGGTAACAATGGTATTATACAGAGACCAGATTTTAATGTAATTACATAATTTTTGTCTTTCTTATGTAATTACATACTTACCGTTCTCAAAATTGTAATTTTGGCGAATCATCGCCCTCCTAACACAATATCCAATTTTTTTATTACATATATTTCCATATTTAGTACTATATTACTTATTATGCTGTTTTCACAATATTTTTTTATTCTATCAATATTCTTCAATTTTATTACACATTTTTTATGAAAAGAAGTAAAAAACGAGTGATGCTACAGAATGGCACAGACTTTCCCATATTAGCTTTCTATTTCTTTTGTTCTTGGCTTGTAATTCGGACTTGATACATACTCTTGCTAGCTACCATCTACCGCAGCCCAAAGTATATTTTTTTGACATTTTCTTAATTTTTCGGTTTCGTAATGGTAGAACGGAAATATTAATTTTAGGATATTAAAGAACACTAAAAATCTCGTCGTAAATGGCTATCTCCTTTAAAAGATTTGGAGCCATTTTTAAGAAAATTGCGTTTAAACCTTACTAAAAATGCGAAATTCGAGGCTGTTTTTCACATAAACTTTTTGAATTTTCGAAAAAACTTCATTTGAAGTTATTTTAAGCACATAGACTCACAAATACACAAATTGCTGGAAATGTAAATATTAATGGCGTGAGAGATCTTTCAAAAAAATACATTTGTTTAATTTTTGCAAAAACAAAAAAATACCCCAAATAAATGTTACGGCATATTAAAGAGTGCAATTTGCACTATCCAGTTCCAAAAGTTTGAAGAACAAATTTGGAGCACTTAGGAGAAAATGGCTGCAAATTTATAATGGTTATAATAAAGTAAGCTTTACCAGTAATATGAAAACCTGTGTGCTGTTACAGCTTTAAACTGAAGTTAAAGTAAAGTTTTGAATTTAGTTAAAATTTAAATTAAATTACTAAGTAAAAAAACAATGTAATGGTAAGGGAAACTGATTTGTTAATATTTTTTTATTGTTATTTGTTATTTTACTGCATATTAAATGAAAATCTTAATACAAAGTGGCTATTAATTTTAATTTATGTATTATTTTCGAAGATAAAAAAAAATCAACAATTATTCAGTGATATTGAATGTTATAAACGAATGAATAAATGAATGAAATAACGGTTTTCTGTACTATAAGTTTTCTCAAGTAGAGTAGTTTGACACTTGTGTCTTCTTCCAGAGATTTTTTTATAAATTTTTCTTTTGTTTTGTAGAGATGAGTTAAGTTTCTTATTATTTGTTCTTCTGTTTATCTTCCTAATTATCTTATTTACATTTGCTTCATTAAATGAATACTTCCACTAATTTTTCTTGTGAGTACTTTTTAAAAGTTCTTTTACGTAAACTTTGTCACTGAACAGACTGAGATGTGCTGATGAAGCTGAAGACTATACATTGCAAATAGACAGGATTCCCTCTGCTTTAAATATTTTTTGGTAACGTATGTTGGCTTACCACTTCATTGATTCACAAGTTTCCAATGATTTGGATTTATTGCCTTTTCTTTTAACAATTCTGAAAAGAAGAGTTACTGTCATTGTTATTACTAACATTATTGTTGTTGTTGTTGTTGTCATCAATATCTACATTGATAATAAATTATCAATGCATACAGAAATTGAGAGAAAATTATTCAACCTCAAGTCATGAGAGAGGTGTTTATGATTTCGTTAGATACCCAAGATGAAGAACTTAACTTTTGTTTAAGACTGAAAAACAAACATTTGATCTGTGTTACACCATCTATTGTCATATTCTGTGTACAGAATGTATTCTCATTCTCAGGTCGTCACTGCTTATGACACTACCGATGTCGTCTTGGGACAGCAAAGATCCAAGGAAGATGCCACCTGCCTTTAAATATTTGCTATTTACATATTGTGTTATAGAACAGCAACTTTTTTAACATTCTTGCTATTCACATATTGCGTTATAGAACAGCAACTTTTTTAACATTCTTAGTACATAAGACTTATTGTATGCATACTATACTACATTACTACAGTCATTTGTAAATTTTCTTTTTAATAAAATATTTCATTTGATACGGTGTTGTATGACAGTATTTGTTGATCTTGAGTGCAGCATGCACTACTTTTTTGAATTTTTTTTTGTGGGTTTTATTAATGAACATTTTTGCTGCTGCAGGCCACTAGTCATTATTAATGATATTATGATTGCAACACATTGCAGACACTCACCCTCCAAATGTTTGATTAAAATGACAGTATTTTGACAATAAGATTGTACAATAATGCATGAATGTAGAATTATTAAGTACAATACAAATTCACTGTTTCCTAAATCAAAGTGTTACACAAATGAAAACAAACTACCTCTTTATCTCGGCGTTGCTGATCTGCTGCAGCTTCCTCTTCCAATTCACTTTGTGTGCCAGTGTCAAGCTGCAATTGTCCTGAACCCTGGAAAATACTCAATCCCGTCCCACTAGGCATTCCCTCCATCGTTGCACGAACACACTACATTCATTTAAGTGTCACTTTCACAGAAATTAAAGAAATATAAAAAAAATAATTTCCCCCCAAAAAAACTTCTAGAGCAGAAATAGTCAATTATTACCGTGAAACCGTTTATATAAAATTGAAATGTCACATTCAATGTCAAATGTCGTTTAGTGTCGCAAACCGAAATAAATGGGCGACTTCTTCGCTCGCACACAATCGACTGACACGTACAATCAAGTAAGTCACTAAATACTCCTAATACAATGACAAAGATACACGGACGCAAATGTCAACACTTTCCCACATTTCGGGCAAAACACGGTGGTGCATGGTGGTGCAAAATCAAACCGAGAGTGAACGAGTTTCTTGCTGCGAGAAGTCGCTATTCGCCACAGCAATCGAAAGTATTTCGATTCATATATCGCAAGGGAAACCAGATGATTCACGGAGCGACATGAGCAAAATGGGACGTGCGAGGTTATGTCAGAGACAAAGAGTATTTCCTTGGTCAGAGATTCATGTTGCAAAGGGAGTTACGAGATCAGAGAGTATAATTGAATATCACGACTACATGATATGCAACAGATAGTCCCAGATAGTCAAAAATAATCTCTTTAGTCTGTTAGGTCGCTAACCTCATTAAGCGTACACACAAACAATTGATGCAAAGGTGATACCTGTCGACAGTTCTGTTCTTCCTTTACTGCACTGTTAATAAATATAAGGAGAGGGTAAAGGAAAGCAGTATCATAGGGCAAGAGAGTAAGGTTAGGGAGGCGCCTATAATAAATGAAACAAGATACTTGTTTTTTTTATTGGATCCAAAATGAATATAATAAAATACCTTGTAAGGCAAATAATTATGTTGTCTGCTCAGAACCAAATAGTTTTTTGTTTTTGAAGCATGGCATGTTGATCATTCCTTAGAACCATAGTGAAAACCAAAAAGTGTTGAAAATGGATTGACTAAAACTTTTAACATTGTTCACGAAATTGGGTATTTAAAGAACAATTTGTTATGTAATGTCTTTCAACATAACATATTAATAATTTTTTGCGAAGAGAGAAGAACATGACTTCAAAGTTCTGAAATGTAATGAGTGTTTTGACAGTATGTTGATTTCAGTCTGAAACATTTTGGAATGTTATTTTTTGCATTTATGTGCCAAAAGTTGTTTATTGAAGTTGAATTGATTCAGAGGGAATATAGGACGTTACAAGAAAGGTGCACGAAATTAAGAAATCAAGCTGAATGAAATATAATTGTTTAACTCGAGAGATATTGAGGTAACTGACAGTATGATGGATTCTGCAGCTCAAGAGGCAAAAGATACCAATGAATTGTCAGATACTAGAGATGGGATTACAAAACAGTCTACAACCGATATTATGTTAAAGCACAACACATCAGGCAATAAAAGTAACGTGTCGGAGGCAAACCAATTTCGAGCAAAGGTTTGTTGGTTTCTTTTTACTTTCAAAATGTTTGTTTATGTTGATATTTTGATGTTCTTTATGCCATAATTTGTTTTGATTTATAGCCAACTCTGCATAGCCGGCCAGATGGCACTTTTTGTTGCCCTACATGTAAAAAAACATTTGCAAGCAGATCTGCTACATTTCGTCACTATAGGAACCATACTGGTCAGTTTCACAAGAAAACTATTTCAAAACATTAAAGCAAACCATTGTTGTAGCAATGTTGTAATTTACTGTGGTGGATATTTTTTTAAGTTTCTATTATATTTGCTTTGGCACTGATTTATAAAACAGATTTTGTTTGCAAGTTCATTGATGTATGATGAGTTTGTCATGGGATTTTTGTTTATGCATGGTGTTTCAGAATTGTTCATTCCTGGATTTTTGAATTTTTTTTCTTTTTATGTGTGCATGTAAAATCAAAATAAATAAATGATTTCATATGTAATATAAATTAGCACATTTTGACAAATGCATCTACACATGTCATATTTTGCTGCTGTATATTTTTCTGATTTTATTCCCATTTTTGTTTAGAATGATATAATCAGTTTAACTCTTTGTATGCTCAAGCAACACTGAATACAATTTTTGTTGGCAAAGATGGTTTAATTATATATTTATATGTAAATTAGTAAATATGTAATAATATGTAATATGTAAATGTAATATGTAAATATATTATATTATATATTTTGTATGTAAATTAGCCCTATAAGGTAATTTTTGTGTTTGTGATGGAGTCCCATGCAAATGGATGTAATGCCCTAAGAGTCTGTCTCTGTTTCGTTTCTTAAACATTTTTTGTTTTGTTGACCATAATTTATTAGTGTAAATCAGAATGAAATCTAAATAATTGAATTCTTTGATATTGGTTCATAATTGTACTTCTGTGAGATCCTCCTACTCATTTCCTTTCACTATCATGTTTTGCTTTAATATATTTACATCCAATCCCATTTTTCATATTCCTCTACTCATTTTCTAGTCATGTAGTTGAAGCTCTGAACTTTTATTTATTTTTATAGTATATTTATTTGTCCTATTGCAAAATGCTTCATTCTTTGGAGAATTGATGGCATTTTGTCTTATTCAGTTGATTATTCCATGTTCCAAATTTCATTGTTCTTTTCTGATTACGTGGCATCATTAATATATCAAGACCAGATTTAGTCCTAGACGAAGTTCTTTAAGATTCATTTTTATCGTCAAGGTGAGGAGTTTGTTTGACACCCAATCTCTGCCCTGGAGGGCTGGACTTAAAATCAGTGTCGTTCCCTGAGGGAAATTTGTTTTTCTCCATCTCCAAAGTACCCCTCCCTTTGGTATTCTTTCAGGGTTTGCTCCTATTTCTTGGTGCTGGAGATCATCCCTTGCCCTTACCTCATTAGCTTCTCTCATGTTAAACTTAACTTAAGTGAAAATCCAGGATCCATCATTAGGAGGAGAGACTTGATTTACTGACTATAGCCTACTTTTGTCTATAGCCTACTCTTTTCATACATTTTTTGACTATATAGCCTTCTCTTTTCAAACATTTTTTCAGGAGTACCCTGTTAAAGGGAGGCATCTCTGATATTTAATGTAGTAAGTTTATGGGCATCTGTGTATTCCAACAGAGTCCTACTTAGTTTTGGCCACCCTATGTTGTATAAGTCATTTCTGTACAAATGAGAGAAATAACATTAATATTCTATAAAGAAGTGAAAAATGAATTAGTACTTAGTTCATTGAGTGAGGCTGTAATGAATATTGTTATTGATTATTGCAATTCAAACACTTTCAGAGCCTGACATTTCATTACTTCTTACTTTTATGTTTCTCCTTTGGTGGAGGATGCCTTACCAAAGATCACCAACAATTTCTGCGCTGAAAGACCTTTCCAGTTTTGTTCTTCCAGGACTTGCCATGTGTAGGACTTTTTAACAATTGACATTCTACTTGGGTGACCTCTTTAAGGTTCTGTTTCGTAGTTTGTCCAAACATTCTTACTTGTATCTTTTTCTGTAATCAGATTTTTTTATTTTCTGGTTGCTAGGTAATCCTAAGACATAATATCCAGATCCCTTAACACCTAAGACTATTCGTCTCTAGTACACATGCTTCATTACTAGAATTCTGTTAGTACCCAGGTGTCCACAAAACTTAAAAAATCTGTGGACAAGTTTTTATCATGTAATTATTATTAAAAGTTATAAATATCATAGAATTGCATTCATGAATGTTTTTTAACAATTTTCTTTAGGTGAGCATCCTTACATGTGCTCTTTCTGCCAAAAGCGATTTGCATCTAAGGCGAGTGTGGATACTCATCAGTTGCGTGCTCACAATATCAATACTGACTCTGCATTATCTTGCTGTAAGTCCAATAAGATAAGTTAAAAAAAAATACTTTTCAAACAAAATTTTTCATTGCAATTCTGATTTATTAGTGAAAATGCATTAATTTTTTAAGAAATGTTACATTTCACAATATATTTTAAATCAGAAACTTCAGTTACAACTAAGCGAATGTTTACATTTCTGATTGAGCTCTTTGTAGTATATTGACGTAAGTGGAAGATTGTCACCCAATTTGGTTTTGGAATTTATCTCTTTTTATGGAAATCCTGTTCATTGTTTTTAATACGCTTCATGTGCCTCATAGTTACGTCATTTTTACTTTCCCACTTACTGCATATGTAGTATAAAGAAAGTTATGTAATGTTGCAGGAAAAATTGCAATTTTTCGGCAGAATAGTAAGTTATGGAACTAGTTATCCTTTATTGTGTTAGTGCATGTTTGAAAACGACTAATGTTAGGAGCAAGTTTTCAAATTTGTGCAAATGCAGTAAAGCGGCATTATAAATGAATTGCATATGCTATTTTTTTTTGTATAACAGTTTTATAAATTTACAGTAGACACAAAATTAATTTTGGTAACAAATTTCCAAAGTAATTTTGGTAACAAATTTCAAAAGCAATTTTGCAATTGGCAACATAAGATGTTGGTTTGATGACCTCATGCAGGGAGCACAAGCAAGGAGGGTGAGCAATTAGGACAGGCAGTGACGAAGAGGTGGTAGGGATGGCCAAGGAATACAGATGGTAAAGATGAGGTTGAAGTCAGGAAGTGAGGGCAGGGTGAGGTGTGGAGTGGGACGACGGGCTGGGGAGAGGTCGGTTGTGTCATAAAATGCCCATTTATGAACAATTTCTTATGATGGAATTATTGTTTGTAATGCTGGTATTAAAAAAACAACCAGGGATGCTACAACATCACATACTGTCTTGCATTATTTCTAAATTTCAAATTTTCGAAAATTCAGAGAGTTTTACGAAAATGAGAAAAGAGTTCTTTTAAGCATCCCTTTTTTTATCCATGGAAAAAAATTAAAGAAAAATTTGGAGGAGTTCTTGACAAAATGTGTTTTTTATTATTTGCATTAATTTCAAATAGAAATTATGAGAAAACAACCTGTTTTGCAAAAAATTGTACATGATCTTTTTAGAAGAGATTTTCTTGAAGACAAAAACCTCTTGTCTTCAACTTCATAATTTTGAAATGTTATTCTTATGCAATTTTTGAAAATACAAAGAGTGCAACGGAAGTGAGACTAGCATCACTTCTTAACCATCCTTTCATGCACATGAAGAAAAAATGTAAAGAAAAATTCGGAGCTGTTTTTGAGAAAAAAGTTGTTTTGAAAAAAATTTTTAAATCGTCTATATTTCACACAAAATTCTGTGAAGTATACTTAATTACAAAAAGTTGTAATGACATTATTTCATGATCTGTATTTAATAAACAGATTTCACAAAAGGAGAAGATCTCTGTCTCAAATATTGTAGTTGAAGGAAGATGCTGAAAAAATTAAAACTTTTGAGATTTTTGAAAATTTAGGAATTTTAATGAAAATGAGACCTTCACCATTCTCTTAAGTGTCCTTTATGCCCTGGAAGCACCAAGTTTTAAAAATTTGGATCCATTTTTGAGAAAATTTTGAAAATTATGTTTAGGCTTCATGTAAAGTATGCCCAAAAATCAACATATTCATTTCAAACTCAGAGGGCATTTAGCTCATTTAAATTGATAGAGGAATATCAACTTCAATAGTAAATTTTTTTAAGTATCACTCACATAATCAATATTTACACTATGAGCATTTTTTATACATTATTGGATTTGCAAGTTCAGGTGCTTCAAATAAGTTCTTATGAAATTTCTTGATCACTCAAAAGTTTTCAGTAAGAGTGAACTTAAAATTGCCCATTTTCAGAAACTCTCACACTGCATTTTCTCAGAATGGCTCCAAATTTTTTTGTAAACATTTTATACAGATAGTGCTAAATACACTGAAATTACATACAGGCCATTTTGGTAAATTCTTTTGATATTTCAAAAACTACACAGGGGTAAGCTCAGAGAGTATATTTTGCTTTAGTAAGCTTTTGAAAAATCTCATATGCCTATATTTACATTACAGGCATTTTCTATACATTACCACATTTGTGAGCTCAAATGCTTGAAATGATTTCTTATAAAGTTTCATGAAAACTCAAAACGTTTCTGTAATAATGAGCTCAAAAATGCATTTTTTCTGAAATTTGTTTTACTCTTCTTTAATATTTTAAAGACATCTATTAATTCTACTATTAGGGACTGGAAAATTGAGAAACTGTGAAGACATTTTGTTTTGGCATCAACGGCTGGGATGATGGTGTGGCAATATTGTAAAGCTAGCCTAGACTAAATGGATGGGAAATATAACTAGTATGAGAGAAACCGTGCCATTCTGCAGCACTACTAGTTTTTAAATGTTTCCACTGTAATTTTGTGGAAATAATATGTCTATAATTTGTTTTGATACACTGTGTGGCATTATATTGTTTAATTTTTTTGCAACACACATTTTGTTCTTTTTTCTGTCTGCTGATGTTATAAACAAAATGCAATGATACTATTTGCTAATGATATAAACACAATGCAATAATGATAGTAATTAATTCATGCAATAACAGTAAATTAATAATAATAATAATAATAATAAACTCTGATTTCATTCAGCTAAATGTGGAAAACTCTTTACTCGTCGTAGTGCCTTAGATGTACACTTAAGAATCCACAGTTCAGACAAACCATATCATTGTGAACACTGTGGAAAATCTTTCACCCAGAAGGTTTCTCGTGATATCCATATTGCAAAACATACAGGTAAGATGCACATTCTTCTCTTTGTATTTCATCAACATCATCTTCTCCTCCTCCACCTTTTTCTCTTCCTCTTCCTCCACCTTTTTTTTGTCTGAATGAAGTTCTTAGAAATATTTCATTAATCAAGATCCCTGACGTGTAAACAACAAACATTTTAATGTCCTCTCTTCCTTTATCTTCATTTCTTTGTCATATTAGTGATCATTTCATGTTTATATTCTGTATAGTCATGTTTTACACTTGAAGTTGACTTCTATATTTTTGATTACGTATGCAGATAAACTTTTCAAATCACTTTTTTAAAAACCATGTAATATATTGTTGCAATTTAATTTTTCAGGCAAATATGACTATAGATGCTCAATATGCCCAAAGGCCTTTGCTTCACAAGCAAAATTGAATAGTCATAGTTTTGTACACAAGACACCACGTTTTACCTGTGAATTGTGTGGGCATGGTTTTGTACGCCAGGACACATTGATAGTACATCAACGTTCTCATAAAAGTGAACGTCCATTTCAGTGTTCTGTTTGCTCTCAGACATTTATTTCTCAATCAAGGCTCCTCTCTCACAATCAGGTAAACATTCTGGAAGTTGCTACTGTATCAGAAATTCAAAGAATATCAAGCTACCTTAAAAATCATTCTCTGTGAAAATAAAATACATGACACTGCTCTATTAAATTAGATTCTATTTTTGTTTTCTAGATTCACAGAGAGGATCACCCATATAGATGCACTAGTTGTCATGCTCAATTCAAACAGAAGACTGGATTAACAGCACACTTGCGAAGGCAACACAACATAAAAGTATCTATTTCAAATTCTAACACAGAAACGGAGCAAGTGATTGAGCATACACCAGATCTCTTCTCATCATCAATTGACACTGCCCAGATCACCACTCCAGTAGAGTCTATACAACCTGAACTGGATGATAAAAATTCAGCATGTAATATACCTCAGAAGAAGGGTTTGTTATGTGCTCATTGTGGAAAGAAGTTTCACAAGAAACAGAGTCTGAAGGAGCATGAGATGGTACATTTTTCTCAAGAAGCCAGACCACGGGCACACGCTTGTGAAATTTGCCCAAAGAGATTCTCTGTAAAAAGCAAGCTGACTGCACACATCCGAACACATTTTGAGGTTACAAGACATTTGAACTTAATCTTTGTTTTTTCTAGACATATCAAAATTCTCAGTTACTGTGTTGTGTATTTTAGCAGAAATTCATGTTTGGTGGAAGAAGGATAACTTAAATAACAGTAGCCTAAGAGGTTTGTTACAAGTCTGCATTTTGAGGTATCCCTATTTGTGGAACAGTTATTTCTCAAATTCTATCTTTTTTTAACCATTGAGAATATTTGGTTTTTGTACAAAAACATTTTCTTCTTTCATCCTGTTTCTCAAAATTACCATGAAATTATTAGTGCTATTATTATTGTGAGCACTCTGTGTGAACGTGTACGTGAAATTTTCTAAAACACACTGAGCAGTTGCATAATGTATTGGAATACCCCCCCCCCCCCAATTGTCAAATAAGCTTCTGTTTCAGGATTTTGGTGCTTGTTTTTTTCATTGCAAAAAACTCTGAGGAAATTGGTGAAGATATAACTACAGTTCTACTTAAAACTTTATATTAAATTAATTGTTAATTCTACACTTCACAGTACTTCATATTGAAATCAATATCTTAATAACCACGTATACATATAAACTCATAAGCTAGAAAATATTTTTTGTTTTGAGTTTTTGAAACTATTAAAATTTGCGATTTGAATCAAGTGAACATGTACCAAAAATACAGAAGGTTGCTCAGAGAATAAATGATATGATGATCATTCTGCCCTTGCACAGTAACACCTATGAGATTTTAAAAAATACAAAATCACCTGCTTCTGAAGGACATACAAATTACCTTACTAAATCTTGAATGTCAGAGACACTGTTCACCATATCCTCATGTGAGAAAAGCTAGTCAACAAGCACTAGGATGTAGGATAGCCACACACATCTTATTGTTAGATGCTCCCTCCATTCCAGCCCCATATCCTGCTTCTTCCACGTGAATTTTTATACCCTGTTCCCATGACTCACCCTCACATATGCTGCAGTAGTTTCACTCTCCCAAAACCCTCGCAATCCATGACTTACAGTCTATGGACTGCACCTGCATCTATCCAGCAGCTGGATCTGTGTCAATCAACTTCTTATACACCAGTGACATCAGAGAGAAACAATACCTTTACAATACTACACCAGAATATTTGATCCTTAAAAAATAAAATATAGTAGTGCATTAGTAATTCAGATGTAAAAAATCTGGACTGTTGGTGTTCCGGATTCAATTCTGGCAAACAACAATGACAGAAACAACTTTGCATGTACAAGTGACTGAAGGTACAGTATTTTTATTACTGAACATTACTGTACATAAGTATTTTATTGAAGGCTTATGTGTACTATACATAAAATAAGACCAACTGTAAATTGTACATGCAAAACTATTTTTTTTTCTGTTACTAAAACATTAAAAATATTCTACATAAATGGTTTTATTCATATGATCCATGTCTGTTACTATCAGAGTAATGAAGGATTTTAGCAATTTTTTTAAATTAAAGACATCATATGGTCCATCCATTGGTTCTATTTGAAAATCCAATTAATTTGATAATCTAGAAGAGGTTCGGACCTGTTTAATCTGGATTAAGAATATCCTACTTAACATGAAATAGAAATAATGTAAGATTACCTCTTAAAATAAACAACTATCCTCTGTAAATATAAATATTTTCTTATGGAAGATGGATTAGCATAAATCCCAAGTCTTCTTACTTAGCAGATTACTTCTGTCAGGGCCAAACACACATTATATCAACACATCATGTATATTGAGGCACATGCCTATACCTGGCCAATAACATGACTTCAAAGTAGGTACTGAATTCAAACATTTAATGTGTGATACAGACATAGAATGCTCTATTGTTGAAATTCCAAAGCAACACATTTTCCTCCTAAGCATTTACCAAAGCATCTGATGGAAATCTTCAAATATTCTAAAAAATAATCTTCAATAAATAGTCAAGACATGCTTATTACTCTATCATAATCTCTGTTTTATATAAACATGAATGCCCAACCTACAGTGAATAACACTTATGAAAATGAGAAAAACAAACTAATAAACTGAGGACACTCGTATAACCTTGATGCAATAATAGGTACTCCAATTAGACTATCCATGATCACCTAAACACCACTTGATTAAATGCTTGTAAAACAAAACACACAAATTATCGCCACTTATATTATTTGCAAGTTTTCTTGAGACCAGAAATCCATACCCCCCACTCCTTTACTAACATTAGGGTAATTTAGAAAAAAAAATCACAACAAGCATTCTTGACAAAGTCTAGTAATCAGAAAATTTCCCTTCCAAGTACTAAAAACAATTAGCATCCAAAAACAAGCTACAGATTTGATATAATGCTCCTGCTGTTAACCAAATACCCCACACCCCACTCCTAGCAAAATTATGGTTTAAGAAAACATGCACAAATATTCACCTTTAAAATATCTAATTAAAAACAAACTTAACAAAAAAGTCTAGGAAATATAATCTAAAGAATTTAATAAACTCATTTCACTGTTAACTAATGAAATATAGTACTGAAATTTCTGACAACTTGAAAAATTTCTTTAATACAATTGTAAGTTGAATTTGTATTTTCCAGACAGCAGATCTGATGATGATGGCTAAGCCTTGGAAAACTGTTCATGTATGTTGGCAGGGATAATGCCTTTTATTCAGATATTTGGAATGCCATCAATATATCACCAATAAACCAATATTTGTGAATGACTTCCCATGAATAATGGAAAACAGTACAATTGCTAGTTGAATTTTTGTTTTCCAGACAGCATATCTGATGACAATGGCTAAGCTAAGATGCAGATTGCACTTCAGATTATACTAAAAGCTTAAAAATATATTTGCAAATTATTTGCAAAAACTTGCAAATAATGTAAGTGGTGATGGTTTGTTTGTGTTTTGATTTACGAGGATTTAATCAACTGGTGTTTTGGTGATCATGGATGGTCTAGTTGGAGTACCTATTATTGCATCAAGGTTATAGGATTCAAATGAAAAATTACAGAAGCACTAAAAAACACAGCTAACTTTGCCTGACAAGGATACACCAAAACAAACAAATTATAAACACAAACTAAACAATAACAATGTCCTTTAACAACTCCACCCAACCCAACAATACTCACCAAATTTTACGTTAGAAGGTAACAGCATGATACAAGCACAGAAAACTCGCAAAAGCACTTGGAATCGCCACTAACCTTCTCTAACCATTGCACACAAACATACTAGAGCAAAATGTACACTACAGGAATACAGATCTTCAAAAAATGTCCAAAACATTTGAGAGACATGACAGAATTACATAGCTCCAAAAATAAACTCAAGTTCCTTTGGCAGTAACTTTTCTAGATTTAAAGAACTCCTCAATGACTGACATATGCAAAGCTTGGCCAAAACCCTCCTCCTTTTCCTTCAACTGCTTGGACACGCTTGCATGAAAACGATGAACCTCAACATGATCTACTAGACATAGTAATGAAATATGAGTATTAAAATAGAACCAAAAAAGGAATCAAAGCTCTCAAATGAAATGTTTTAAATCAATTTTTAAAATATCAAGAAGAAACAAGATGAAAAATTAAGAAATGGAGAGGTACCAAAAGAAATGGCAAGACTCCACAAAAAGAGTAAACATCCTAAGAAAGATTCTCAAATATAAACCAAGAGGAAGAATAGACTTGGGCAGATCAAGAAAACATTGGGAAGACCAGGAACACCTGCAAAGTGACCAAAGAAATACTGGTTAAATAAAAGAAACAGACCAACAGTCCTCAACTGGGGAAGCGGGGGTAATGGAAGTCAGCAGAAAATTATCGATATATTTTGTAATCAAAACATATTGAAATGAAGAAACATGTGCTTCTACCTATCGTTAGTAATGATAACTATAGCCAATTGATTGACTCAGTCAACGAAAGCTTACAGTGACAATTAGCACCAGATAGGTACCAGAAAAGTGAGTGATTGATGTTAGAAAATAAGGTTTTACTCATGTGAATGTAGAGATTTCTGAAAGAATTAAAATTTATTGGAAGGGAAGATCTTCAGCAAATTATTTGATACCAATTGCAAGTAATTTTAAAACCTTCAATGATTTTTTATGAGCAGTTATAGTAAAAATGTACTTGTGATCAGTGATTAATAATATAAAATGAAATAATGGTGGTCAGTGATTCTCATTACCTGTAGTGTGACTGCCATGGCCCCCAATAAAATAATATATTGATCTGAAGTGTGCTTTCTAGCAGATACCCAGAAATTGCAAATGAACAACCAATGAAGGAGCTAGTTGGCTATACAGTTGACAGCTCAGTTGGCTACATCAATTAAAGCAATCATTGAAGGTGTGAGGTCCTCAGAGCAGTCCATGTCCTTAGTGTCCCAATTAGCATGCTACAGAAGAGGTGCAAACCTTTGAATGTGGATCCATCTTGTATGGGTTGCAAAATTATTACCAGAATGAAATTGCTGAATGCATAAAGAAGCTTGCAAATGTGTTTTATGGAGTTACGATCTTGAAGTTGAGGAAATTAGTTTTTAAATTTGCTGATAATTTGAAACTACAATATAAATTTAATCAAGAAACAAAGCTTGCAAGTAGGATTTTAATGTATTTTTGGTTAATTTTTGTGATGAAAACTCAAGCTTAATAACTAACATGATATACAACAGCTTATACTTGTTTTTAGGAGCAATTGGTACTGATTTATATTGAATAAAACAAAAAGTGACCCTCATTAACCCTTCCTGTATGTTACAATGATAAGAAGACTAATAGAATGGTACCAGGTACACCAAAGTTACATTCATATTAGACGTTCAGGTTGTGGGACATTTTAACCTTAGCAATAGGAAAGATCATTACTTAACGCAATCTTCACTGATTTATATTAATTAATTTAAAATATAGGTTGCAGAGTGGAGGAGATACAGGATGCAGAATAAAAAATAAGCAATGTTTTTCACATTTCTTTGCATTGGAAATTTGGTGAACATCATTAAGGCATAAGTTTGTTCCAGCCCAGAAATTTTTTATGGTTTGAATCTCAAATAAAATGTCTTGTTTGTTCTGGTACATTTATTGTACAATAAACAAATGAACTAAAATGCTGTGGTGACATCGACCATAAAAAACTTCTGGTCTGTAATGGGGTATCTACAAGAATTCAAATTTGTAGAGAAATATTTTTCATGTGTTTGTAGAGAATATCTGTTTCTTGATGTAAATGTTTTTTCTGTAGGAGCCCTCTTTTGAGTGTAACATCTGTGGCAAACGATTCCATCGCAGTGATGTTTACAAACATCACATGTTCTTGCATACTAAAGAACGTCCATTCAGTTGTGCACACTGTGGGAAAGCCTTTGCTTCGAAAACTAACCTAAGCACTCATTTAACCATCCATTCTGCTTCTACTCAACCAGCTGTTGAATTGCAGTGTGATGATTGTGGCAGAAAGTTCAAGCACAAGAGCACTTATATTTTACATCGGTGAGCCTCATTTTTACTTTTTGAAGTCGATGAAACTTGATTCTTTTCCTGATCACATTTTGTATTTTACTGTTTTATGTCATTCAAGCATACAAATCCTTAGTGTATTTCATACTTAAGAAATGTTTAAAATGTTACTTATAAAAGAAAGTATTGATTTTGTGAAGTATCTAAACTGATAAGAACAAGAAGAAAAAGTTATTTTTAGATATAGTGGGTCATTCTTCAGTATCATTTCTAAATGCTACATCATACCCTAACACAGGTTAAAAGGTCAAAAGTATAAACAGCCTATGGTACATTATTATTTAATGTCATCTTTGGAGAGGTACAGCTACCTTCTTATAGTCATTGCAAGGTACAGCTCCCTTGCAATGACTATATGAAGTTATCTTGTTATTAAACAAGTTTCTTATGTTTACTAGGGGCAGTGTATAGTAAGGATGGTCATTATTTTGCCAAGATGGATTTTCTTCAATCTTCCCCTTTCAATACACTTAAAAGGAATAAATGAGAGGTACCAATTTTTAGAGCAATAGCATTTGAGATTTTATTTAAACAAATTTGCATCTCAAGTTGGTGTAATTTATTCTCTGGAATGAAGAAACACAGTATATTGCCTTTATGCATTCATTATAGTAAATGAAACAGTTATTCTCAATAAAGAAATAGAAAAATTGATTTATTAGTTAAATAGTTTAAAAAAATTACAAATAAATTTAGAAATAGGTTTATTTGAAGAACTAACAAGTATCTCATGTTGCCTGATTATTTATTTATTTATTTACTTACGTACTCATTTATTTATTTATTCCAATCTTCTTTTAGGCAGGAAAAGGAATGAACTCTTTCTATGGGGTGCCCCCACCTTTCCCTGCTCACACCTACCCTGCGAATTCCCACAATCCTCACCATGACCTCATCTGACCTCTCCTGCCCACCCTATCCTGCCATGTTCACAATGATCCCCTTTGCTATCCCATCATTACTGAGGACAGCTGTAAACAGATGCATTGTGGCATACCCCCTGGAAACTTCCTGTGGCAATTTTGATGTGGTGCTATTGGAATTAATTAAAAAGCATTTAGGGGTTATTCATCACCTTTTTTGAAATATTTGCAAAACAACAAGAGTGCTCTTAAATGTTGCTGTAAGGGGTAGGGGAAATTTTTATGAAATTTCATGAAATTGGAAAGTTACCTCAGGTTCTGAAGGTACAAAATTTTATTACAATTGGAAAAAACTAGATATGTATGAAAAAAATGAACAAACATTTTCCTTTCCATAAGAGAAAATAATTTTCAACTAAATAAGCATCTATGTTTTTATTTCACGTAAATAAGCATATGCGATTATGAAAAGGTAGTTATTTTAAAATTACAGACACTCCAATTTTTTTTATATAGATTTGGAATTACAGTTTTATGGCTGCTTGGCCAAATCAATGTCATTCAGCCTTAATTTCAATGGCAATTTTTTAAATAGTTTTTTTAAACATGAAAAATTTCTCATTTGTAGTTCAAGGTGACAAATGTACATAAATTTCTTCATACTGTGTGTATTAACTAAATTCAAAAAGGATTCTAGTACATTCATAAAATACACTAAATAAACTTCAAATGCTTTCTTGCATAGGAAATTGTAACTTATTTTACGGGCGAGATTGCATAAGTTATGTTACCAAAGTAATGTCCATTTTATTAGAAGTGCCTTGCCAAATTAATAGCACCACTTGTAAAACTTTGTAACTGAGTTATTTAAAATTTTCATCATCAACATAAAATGATATTTGTGTTAAAGAATATTGTTAATTAGTACATTTGTGTGTTACTTGACCTAATATTTTGAACCATACACTATTTTTACTTTTCAGTATATGTACGTATACACAGAGTGATATACATAGTACAGAGAGTTATGTAATGCTGCGCGAAAAAATGGTGAATTTTTGCCAGAAAAAAATTCGTTGCTGGACCATGATAACGAAAAAGTGGATAAATCCAGTTTCTAAATTAAGAGGAAAAATCCCCCAACATGTGGTGTAGCCAGAACCTCTCTTTTGTGGGTCCTTGATAACGAAACCCAATTGAAAGGAAAATGTCTGTCTGTGAACACTGCTAGTGCCGAAACCACAGGTACGATTTCTTTCAAAATGGATATTCCCCAGTTGATCTGGCTCAAGTCGAAGCTTTGAGATTTTGAAAAAGATTCTGTAAAATTTAGGGGTACTTTACATGAAGCTCCCCAGACATTTTCAAAAATGTCTCAAAAACGGCTCCAAATTTTTTCTTTAAATTTCTTGTAAGAACAGAGTAAAATGCACTTATTAAGGTGGCATTATGGTGGAAATACACCATGGGTGGCATAGGTCCGATTTTCACAAAATTTTTTCTGAATTTTTCGAAAATTGCAAAAGTTTGAATTTTATTCAGCGTCTTCCTCCAACTACAAAATTGCAGATGGAGATTTTTCCTTCAAATAAAATTTGTTCTTCATAGTGAGTTTTCTACTTTAAGGTCATGTACATTTTTTTGAAAATTTTAGTACTTTTTGTGCAATATTGCGTAGTCATATATGCAATTTTTTAAAAAAATACAAAAACCATATTTTCTCAAAAACTGCTCCAAATTTTTTCTTTAAACTTTTGGTAGGTATAGTGCCTAATGCATTTTATGAGATGACAAAAACATCATATTGCTCTATTCTTTTGTTTTTTGAAAAATTGCAAAAATGTAATTTTTTTGACTTGTCTCTCATGTCCTTAATATTTACATTATCGGTAATTTTTTCACATTATTTCATTTATGAATACAGGTGCTTTAAATAATGTCAAGTAAAGTTTCTTGAAAACTCAACCATTTTCTGTGAAAACTAGCTCAAAATTACACATTTTCAGAAATGCTGGAACGCTATTTTCTCATAAATGGCTTCAAATTTTTTCTTCAGTTTTAGAACGGATGGTGCTAATTGCACTCTTTAATATGACGTTAAGTTCATTTGGGGGTATTTTTTTGAAAGATCTCTCACATCTTTAATATGCACATCACCAGAAATTTGTAAACACTATTGTATTTGTGAGTTAATGTGCTTCAAATGAAGTTTTTTGAAAACTCAAAAATGTTCAGTGGAAATGAGCTTCAAATTTCACATTTATAGTAGTGCTTAAACGCCATTTTCTTGAAATCTGATACAAATTTTTAAAGGAAAATTGCCATACAGGACGAGGTTTTTGTGTTCTTTAATGTTTTAAAACTAATGTTTCCGTTCTTCTATTAGAAACCGAAAAATTAAGAAAACGTCAAAAACATGTATTTTGGGCGGCGATGGATAGCAGCTGGCACGAGTATGTTGCAATTCCGAATAGGAAGCCAAGACCGAAGGAAATAGCCAACTAATAGGGAAATAGCAAACTAATACCCTGTCTTAAATTAGTGAGTTGACTGACTTTTGGATATCATGTTTCAATGTCAGAAAGCAATGAAGTGGAAAGAACTTGAATCTCTATCCAGTAATGGAACAAAATTATAAGCTTCTTCAGCCATGACTATTCACTACAATCCCACCCCAATCCTTGGAGTATTTTTTACTGGAATACTGACTCACCACCATCTGAGTAATTGGTTTCCTACTCGAATAAACCAGCCAAAAAACAATGAATGTCATGTAAGAATACACAAACAATACAAATGTTATTAATTATTTTGCTTTTATAGTAATATACTATAATACTACAAAAATATAATTTCCAGACAATAATGAAAACTCTTGAGTTTCAAATACTAATTGAAATGTTTACACTAATACTGTCACTTTGTAACTCCTCTATGTCTTCCCTTTTCATCCTTTTGTTTCCAAGGTTTATGAGATACCCTTCCTACAATCCTGGAATTTTCTAAGGAAAAATAATATTCTCAAAACTAAGTTTAATACACTAAAAATTGACTTTATATAAGCAAAAATAAAATGAAGACAACCATTTTGTAAATAATAGAACACATAGAAGCATCATCTCGTAAATACTACTTCATCTTTCATCACAGTATTGTAAAGAATGTTTGAGGTATCAATTTTGAAAAACAGAAAGGTTTATTGCCAAGTTATGAACAATGTGATTCTTTCTCTTATCATTTTTAGTAGTCTTGTTCCCTAGAAATGAAATCTTGGTATGAAATCACTTGAAATATTTTTTATTGTATTTTAGAATTGAAGTTCCGTTTTTTATACTGAATTATTTTATAGCTGTATCAAGAGAATATTGAGTGGATCATGTCTTTGTGACTTTCACAACTCTTCATATTTTCAGAAAAACTCATGTAGGAGAGTTTACTCATACTTGTACAACGTGTGGTAAAAAATTCATGAAGAAGAGCCACTTTGAAGGTCATTTGCGAAGCCATACTTCTAACCGCCCATTTATGTGTCCAACATGTGGCCGACGTTACAAAGAACGAAAGCATTACGTTGAACATGCTCGCAAATCACACCCCAATAATTTCAGCTTGGCATCGTTATTTGCCTCTATTGCTAATGAAGATGGTCAAATTGATCATATGGCTGATATTCTATGTCCTGCAGCTCCTTCCATTCATCAAGAGGTATGAGAAAATTAAATCTGCATAAAAAATTTATTATTAAATTAACAATTTAGTAAAAATGTCAAATTCCTCTTTTTAAAACTGAAATTCATTGAATTACTTCTTTTTCTTACTGTTTTCACTCATTTTATTAATGGGTTTTCCCCTATCTAATTCTCAAGATCAGTACGACAAATTTTTGTATTTGTAAAATCATGTTGTTTATTGTAGAAATAAGTTTTTATTAAAAAGTGAGATAGCCAAAATAGTTTTACAATATAGCAAGACCTATAATTATTCCAGCTCTGTATACCCTGAGTAAATTACCATTTCTTTGAGTCATACATTGAAGTTATTTAATCAATTTATTTTTGGCAGGATAATCCATCTGGCTTGAACATTTCAAGCCTACCTGACCAGATGCAGCCCGCTTTAGTGGAGATTTCAGATGTAGGAGCTTCTAGTAGTCTGGACACAGGCTATCTATTAAATTCTCAAGTTAATGTGAATGAAACATCAATTTCAATGGATACACATATGACAAACTTAGAATTTTCATCTCTAGAACCCATGCTTCAAGAAATTGAGATTCCCAATACAACACAATTTCTAATGACATCCAATCAACCATCAATAGAAAAAAGTACATGTGAAGTAGTAATGCCTGTCAACACTATGTCTCTTACAGTCCTTTCAGCAGAAGACACAAGTTCAGTGCTTTCTCAAGGACTTGAATCATGACAAGAGTAGTTTGACATTGCTATTTTGCCAAAAGATAAAACTGCCTTTATGTATTTAAGTGTTACTGTCTTTGACTGATAATTTTGCAAGGATTACTCTCAGTGGATGCGATGGTATAAGCCCGGCAGCTTAGGCCCATACCAATTTAAGCCTACTATTTATGAACTACCTTTATAGGTGTAATAACATATCATAAAGGGCCAGTAGACTTCTGTTACAGCATTTGAGGGAATCTGACTTATTGCATATTTCAGCATTAAACATCTTTCTTTCCAATTGAGGACTGGTAATGCAAAATGCCGAAAATGCCAAAAATACATTTTTGCAGATTCCATAACTGCTGAACTATCACAACAAATAACCTGGGAAAGGTTGGGAGCACCATAAATGTTTAGTTAAACATTACCTAAATGAATGGAGCAGTTTGAAAATCCTTCAGCAATGGTTGTGCCAAGTGTGGCCAGAGAAGAGGAAAACGAATGTTTAGTAGATGAAGAATTAGAAATTGTCACCACCTAAAGTTAAAAAGGTAGTGATAATAGATGAAGGAGATTTCATAGATCTGGTTTCTGTATCTAACACACATTTAAAAAAGAAATATTGGCTGTTCAATGAATGAAGGCAAGCTTCTACATAAAACTTGATAATAAAGAATGGACCGAGTTTATGGTGTTGAAAAAGGAATCCAAACTGCTCAATCTTATCCTCCATAGAAAGCATTCCACACCTTCCATTAATCAACACATTAGAATATGAAAAAAGGACTTACTTCCCATGCTCCCATTTCTTGAGAAATATAGACTTTTATGTAGCACTGTGCTGGTGATTTATGTAAACATGGGCATATTATTTTGCAAAAATTATATTAACAATAATGTGAATGTTCCAGTGACTTTTTTTCAGTACCCTATCCTCCATTATTGTTCTCTAATAAATTAGTTCATTCTCTGCACTTGGAAGTGAAGTAAGGAACTTCTAACTTTCCATTTCTTTTGCATTTTTAAATTCTTCTGCATTATAAAATTAAAAGAACTTTCTAAAATTTTTTAGATGAAGTGATACCAAAGACGAGAACTTATTACAACTTCCAAAACCGAAGCAGTAAGTAAAATTATTTGTAATATGATTCAGTCTTTGTTGTTGTTTTTTTTTCCTTTCCTTTCTTTTTTCTGAAATAGTTCAGTTTGGTACTTTTAGTGTTCCCAAGTTCCAGTCCTCAATTGTTTAGGAGCCATCCATAAATTACATATCAGAAATTTGAAGTATTTTGAATATCCCCTCCTCCTGCAATGAATTCTGAATGCATGAACCCCCTTAAATAATTACATAATGCTTGCGACCTCTGCCCCCTCAGTTCACAATAAGTAAAAACACAAATTATCAACAGTATAAACAATTTTTATTAATTTCCTTAGTGTTACACATTAAAATATTTGATAAGTAATGTCAAAATTACTTGGTGATGCTGACTGCACCTAACAATAAGGTTGAGAAGGATGTATAGGTGAGAAAAAAAGTCGTGCACATGCCATCGCCATAGATAAATTGAATAATATTTTTTGTAATCTAACAGATTCAGTCAAACTGAAAAAAATATTTCCATTTATTGTAACAATTTATGCATAACTTTTTAATTTATCTTTATTTTTAAAATTTAATTTATTAATATTTTAATAAGACAATATAAATTAATTCAGCAAATTTAAAAAATCATAAAGAACACAGTTAAGTAGCACTAAACCAACACACCCGTTTCCCCTATGAAATGCTGCCTCAAACCTCTTTAGCATTACGTAATTTATGGACAACACCCTTATTCAGATTATATTCCAAGCATTAACCATTTGGATGAATGGCACTTTCTTAGCATGTGTAACTTGAGTTATTTTTTTCCAGATTAATTTCATGACTATCTCTAGATAATCAGATTATTACAATAATTTTAAGTATTTAACATGCAATATTGTTTTCTGAATGTTTGTAGAGCTTTCTTGATAATTCTGAATTGAGTTGCAAACTCTCCTGAATGTATCATATATTTATATTTCTGCAATAAAAGGTGCAAAGTTTACATTGCTCGTTTCTAGCTTCCACATTTTCAGAGCGAAAATTTAACATGGCAAATAGTTTCAGATCGTAACATCATTTGAGCATCCATCAGCAATATACACATACATTTAGAAATTTCAATCAATCACGGTTAAATGATTTGCCTTTTGGTTGGTATTATAATCAGAGAATTTTCAATACAAGTTGTTGACAATGTATATTGCTTTTCTGAGCAGTGTAAATAGAAGTGATTTTTCTCAAAAAATAATTTTGTACTTCACAAAATTCTTTTGCATAATTTTACTTGTTTCCTCAATGTTCCTACTTTGAGTAAAAGTTGCTTAAGTGTTTTTTAAAATATTACTTTTCTATTTACTTTATTGGGAGATTCAGAAATTCCTCATTTATAATCTTGAGTTGAGATTGATGATAAATTTCTCTTAAAACTCAATATATAATGTACAGTATACTATGTATTTTCATTTAATATTTCTCCAAAGAAGACAAAGGATGCAGGATGAAAACACCAAATTAATAAAACATTTACTTCTTTTTCTGCTGTATTATTTGTGCATACAATAGAACACTATTGTTAAATAATTATGGAAGAAAGACAAAAACCAAAATGTTGAACAAGAAAATAAAAACTTTGTCTTACATTTCAAAAGTATCACAAAACCTTTATATGTATATATGTGGGTATATTCAGTACAAAAAAAAGATTAAAATAAATACAACAAAAATAAGTAGTTATAAGTTTTAAAGCAGTACATCACAATACAATTGTTCAAAACCTTTTGGCAAATACCTTTATTTTTAACATCAATATCGGTCTTTGGAATATCTTCTCACTCCTTTATAAAATAAAAAAAAGTTACATATTTAATTAAACATTTGATAATGTATTTTATTACTAGTGACCTTCTTAAATAGACCAACTATCGTCACACCAGTCTTCTCTCATTTAACAACTACATAATCAAATTAAGAATCAACGTAAGTAACCATAAGCATGCACTATTTTTTGAAAGAAATACGCAAGCAGGCATCTATGTTATTTTGTGCAATATGTTAATTGGGTTAATATTAATTTAACATTTTATAAAACATTTTACAAGAATATGCTCATACACGTGTCCTGCAATTATAAAAAGAAAAATGTGCCTGTAGAGAGACTAGTTTGTACGAATTAACAGCACAAAGGTTTGTTTGAACTAAATACTTTCTAAATTTCATAGAGATTGTCTTACATTCACATACTTCCGTAAGCAGAACATACTTTTTGAAAAATAGTAATTTTTTCAAAAATCCAAAAGAAAATTCTTTATCAGAGCAACATTTTTTCTTGAGAAAATTTAATAGTTAAGTGGCCTATAAAAGAAAACTGATTTTTAACTGCATTCCAATTTCAAACTAAATGAGCTTCCCTTTTATAACTTGAAAAATGGAAAGGTACATACACATGTTCTTAAAGAAAACATTTGTGTGCATTGTACTTAAAATTGTACATTCCATGTCTCAAAAGAAAATGTTGTGGAGGAATAAAGTTTGCTTTTCCTAAATGAAAAGGATTTCAAACCAAAAAGTCTGATTTTCCCCAAATGTTACTCTTCAGGAATTTTTGAGTTACAACCATTTGTTGTACAGAAGGCACTGAGGAAGAGGCAATTATTTCTACAGTAAGGATTCAATATATCTTATTCACATGTTCCCTTTATAATCTGTTTAGGCCACTACAGCAAATAGAGAATCAATACTTTTTATACCTGAAAATCCAGTTGATGGAAGTGGTTGGAGTCAAAAAACTTAACTCTTCTAATATCTTTTTACACAAATTATATATCAACTAATTTATTTCAAATAGTTAGAGAAATAAAAAACACATTTTTCAAAAAGCCATACTTGTTAATTTTAAAGCATTGTATATTTTGGAATTAGATTTCCATAGATTCTATATAGATTGTAGGTCTATATCCATATCCATCTATGGAGATCTATTTCCAGTGATCCATGTGATTCTACATAGTTTGAATGAATTTTCAGGGATACATCTAGATTTTATTGTATATTTGAAATTGCAGAACAGATATATTTAGAATTAGCAGAACTTTTAGCACACACACTCAGGCGTGATTAATTTTTGCATTGGTAAATTATCTTAAATGAAATTTCTTGAACATTCTGAATGACCAAGTGGCATAAACTTAGAACTTTTAACATATGTTACATAAGCATTCCAAGCATATTGGTTTGTTGAAATTTGAAGAGTCAAGAAACACTATCCTTTACCACTTATCTTTCCAACTCTGCAAATAAATGCTTATAAACTAGGCCCTTTTTTCCAAGTATCACAGCATATCACGGAGTAATCTCTTCCCAAAGTTTTTATTTGCATTCCAAAAAGAAAAAATATATAGATATATGTAGGTGAAGGACGGTGTCACTATTATCTACCACAATTACTAATTTCAAATGCACTGTTTATGGTGCTCCTTTGCTTGAGGGATTCCCAAGTGAGAAAGGAGGGAAGGAGTAAAATATAATTCATTTCTATTAATAATAACCTGCTTTCCTGTGCATTCTGTATTCAGGATGGACACAACTTTAAACAGACGGACTTTGCTAACAGGTCACTGGGAGATTCTGGCATATGGACTCAATAATTAATGTAAAACATCTTTGCAAAGCAGAAATCCCAAATGTATTACTGTCCATAACAAACTGAGAGCGAATCAGGAACATGTTAGAATTTTGTAATATACATCCTTCCCTGGGGAATATTTCAAGCGAAGTTCCATAATCAATATACACTTAAACCAATTATTGTTAAACAACAGTATGTACATTTTCTATTTTATACATTATGCACTAAATAGTTGTATCTAAGAAAATATTGTAAACCCTTTTTTTCAACTTCCTGATAAAATCTTGAAACTAATTACATGTTATGTTCATGATGCAGTTCCATCAATGTCTAAGGAATATACATAATAAGACATTTACCAATTCTTTTTAAAAAAATAGCTATTTAATTTAAGGAAAATATAGTTCCTCAAAAGAACTAAACTGACTAAAATAATTGTATTTTGTCCAGTGCAAGCATTATTAAATATCCTGCAAACAAAAGATATTAATAGTCCTTGCACTTACTCAATCTGAAATGCATACAAATCACATTTATAGTAGTTTCTCATTAAAGTAATAATGTTGAATTTTATTTCATTGAACTAGAGTTGATTGAAGTGCTATGATACATAATATAATAAGAAATCACGATGAAAGTATGAAACTGAAACAAATATTGCAGTTGGATTACTTACTACTCATTAACTGACAAAACTTCGTTTTCTTAATTAATGTTCACGACACATTTCTCTCCTAACATACAATAACAGGAGAGGCCTACATCCATCCTTTGAATACAATTGTCCAAATTCATCACAGATACTTCACACCATAATTACCCTGTGATATGCTCTCTAGCTCCAATTAAAAAATGCACACTACTTATTACATTAGTCAGAGTTGTAAAACTTCCAAACATATCTTTATTACAACAAATTATTAATGCATTTTTTTGGTTAAAATTATTTTAGAACAATCACACTAAGGATAATGTCTAAGTGAAAAATCCACAATTTTTTAAAACTCTTATATTCTTACAAAAATTAATATTTTCTTAACAAATACATTTATATAATTTTTCTTTTGTCTTAAAATAAAGAGAATTGTTGGTAACTCATCATTACAGTCTAAATACATAGTTCATATAGTCTAATAAAAAATTCTCTGTAAATAAAAAAATAGTCAAAACAAAAGTGAAAAGAAATCAAATAATAGAACAAAACATTTTAACATAATCCTATTTCAGAAACAATAATAACAAAAATAAAAGATTAAATATAAAATTTAAGGAACAACATAAACTGGAATGAGAAAGGCATTAAGAGAATGATACAGCTGCTTTCTTTTCAATCTTATTATGATAGGCTAAAATAATTTTTTTTATTGACCATTGCTAAAAAACTATACTTGATCATGAATTTACTTCATTATTGAATAATCCTAGACAAAGAATTAGGCCTATGTGTTATAAAATTTTCCTTCTCATTAACTTTTATTAATGTCTAGGATATTTCTAACTAATAAATATGTTATGTATTTAAATTTGTTCTAATGTGCTGAATTTTTACTGTACAACCACAACTATTTTCTCTCATAAAGGATTTTATAATTGATTGATAATAAAGTTTTAAATACTTCCATCCTACTAAGTATGCTGAAGAATTATAGTCTGACACATAATTCTACCCATTAAATAGCTGGAATCAGAATATAATCATCTCTATTGACTAGCAACTATACAAATGTAAACTTAATTTTAAGTCTCATAATATAGAAAACTTCTCTCTCTATGGCAAGAACACAGGAACTAGTATATTCACTGCACATAAGGCCAAAAGGACTAAATGAGCATGAATTTAAATGCTTTAAATGTAGGGAAGACTGCTAGTTTGAGGCCTCAAACCAGTCTCAAGAACAGTTCTTAATATACATGAAAGGAAAAATGCAGTCATTTCTATTCCTACAGTTTACACCTCAAAGAGTTCTGCTGTAGCTCAAATTAGAAAATCACAAACGTTTAAGTTAAATGTATGCTTTGATGGTCAGCTGCCAGCAAAATTAACTCAAAGATACTCAAAAGAACACATTAAAAAGGGAGAAAAAACTTTTCTTACATAGATTTTCCTTATTTAACACTAAAGAGCTGCCAAATGAAGTACAAATAGTAAAATTGTGAAATAGTAATGTGTCAACAATGCACTGACAACATAGTATATTGCAAATAGCTCTCACATCTATATTTACATAGCATTTTGGCACTGAGGTGTCTTTTCTTTAAAAAAATAGCAGCACCTAGCAGATGTATATGTTACTATATTTTAATTATTAATTCATCCTTTATTCAATTAATTTCAACATAAGCTAGGTAAAACTGACACAGCTTGTCAACCACATTCAATGAGAAATGAAACATGACTTTCTGCTGCTTTATTTTATATCCGTGCTCAATATCTGAGTATGTTTGTGCAACTTTTGCACAATTGCCAGTTAGGTTGCATCAAAACACAATGATGCAGGAATTTTATAAAGATCATACAACTCAATTTTCAACCAACATGGGGCAGATTAAGCCAAAAGATATCCTTTTTCTTAGCATAAAATGCAATAAATATGAAAATCACATTAAAAATTACAAATCTGGAGAAGAAATGAAAGCTATCTGTCAACAATAAAAACGGTCTTCCAGTAACAGTTAAAATCATTAGAACTTAGCAACATCGTATGTCCAAGAAAAAGAATTTCATTTCTTCCTCTACTTTTTTCGTAAAACATATAATTCATTGTTATCTAAGCCTATTAAAAATATATTAACTGGATTATTTTCAAATTTATAATGAGAAAATAGTAATAGGAATTTAACTTCTATAAAAATAAGAGTAAACAGATTTGAGCTTGGTCAGGTTTTCTAATGGTTATCAAATATTCAAAGGGGCAAAAAATGCTCAAGGAATCTAAAATCATTACCAATTTCTTGCTCTTTTTCCAAAGAAAGATTATGAAACCACAGAAATCACACAGATTTGGTCTCTGCTCTTTTCTGAAGAGAGATTAATTTCCTCCTGAACAAAATTTTTAAATTACTAGTGTTTCAATTACTACTAAAAAATTAAGAATGAGAATCCCTTTCACAACAATTTTTTAAGGGTATTTAATTATTGTTGGTTAACATATTTTTAGTAAAGGAGTTTTTCTGCAGTTGACCACCAGCATTGTTTAATGTTCTTTACATAAACACTGTATCTATCCGGAAAATAACCATAAAAATTTCCCAAGTGAAATCTGAATTGTTTGCATTAGAATTGTGTTTAGTCTATCATAAATTGTGTGATTAAAAATATAATGTGATTAAAAAATAATTATGCTTTATATAGACAACAATGGGCTGTGATAACTCTTACAGGGCTTTGAAATTGACACGATTTACAAAGTTATATTATAAGACATGACTCAATCAATGTGAGAAATGAAACTGTTATGTTGAAGATGCAATCACAATCTATATCACAGGTACATTCTACTGGTTTAACTTCCTTAGCACTTAAAAACTATGTATAATATCCCATTCATAAAAATATTACAAGTCCAAGAACAAAACAACAAATATCAAAGAATTTCAAGAATACATTAAATTCAAAACTATTTGTTAATAAGCACTGGTATGATCTTACACATGTAATTATTTTTCCCCAAAACTTATATAATTCCAAATGCATTTCATGCATATCTCACTTTCACTAGTGAATGAATAACGTTTTTAGTGTTGTTCAATGATTTAACACACATTTTGTTGTGCAAGTTATAACGTGTACAAAATTTGAAAATGAAGCAAAAAAAAGCAGAATTTTCATATAAATCAATACATAAGAAGTCAAACAGTACCAGCCTCTACAAAAGTGAATTATTCGTTGTATTGCGATCAAGTAAAATGTGTCAATATCTGTCCTGAATACTGAAATAACTTTACCTCATAAGAAAAGGAAATCATCCAGCAAACACAATTCTTCCAGTAATTTCCATTGTTAAGAACATTTCAGTACTTCATAACTGTTTACTCTATGAAGTATTAACACTGCTTCATAATTACAGGAATGCTGAAGAACGCAAATTCGTAACGTTCCTTTATAAATCATTAAAAAGAAAGAAAAGAAAATCAAAATTATGTGCATCAGTATTCAAAAGGAGTTTCCCATGAAAAAATTAGGCAGAAAGATAATTCATAATATAATAACGTATGCAGACTTACTGATTATCGGAAGTTTACCCTTAATCTATTTCAACCTGTATACAAATTAACTCTTTTGCCTGTTTCCTATCAATAAAGATTCTTGTATAAGTTATAAAAATGGGATATTCAAACACATGAAACATTTGCACAAATAAAATGAATATAATATAACACCTAGGAAGTGATAACACTTCTTGATAGAATGCTCCAATATGCACAAGAGACCTTAATTATATTATGTTTAATGCAATTCTCTTAAAAAAGAATTTGAATCACCAACAATTGTATCATAATTGGCAAAATCACTAAGACAACAAATACTGAATGTTTTGTATGTTTAAATAATATTCTGTATAATAAAAGAAAATTAATTTGGGAAATATAAACAGTTTTATGTTTGTAAAACAAGGCATTTGAAAGAGAAATTGAAATAGTAATAATGAACGAACGAAAGTGAAGTCCGAAATCTATGACAGCTTCCTTCATGTGTCATTTATCTTTTCAACAAAAGCATTGATCTCATCACACAAACTGACAATGATAATGTACCTTAAGCATAAATTATATACTAGATTCTGTCATTTGGATATAATCACATCAATTGAAATCATGCACTAAAGGGAATCTTGTTATTGAGCATCACAACAAAATGAAACATTATAAGAAATGTAATTGCCATGAAAGTTGAATTAAATGCAAGTTTTCTACATCAACATTTGTTGTTAATGGTTTGTTGTGTACCCTGCTGCTTTAACAAAATTCATTAAATAAATTTCATGCATTTTCATATAAGAGTTTCTCTGTACAAATTGTTAGCGATTCATATAACATAAAAGCAACACAAAAGATGGTTATAAAAATCTATGTTAAAATCAGAAAGTTAACAATGCAATATTCAATATGAATATGCATTGCAAAAATAAATTATGTTCTTAAAACCTACATTCTCATTCTTTTGAAAGTCAATGAAAAAAAGTATAATTCTTATAAACATTTTTTTCTTTTTGCTAAAATCCACACTTGCAAATATGATCAGAACATTTTTAATAAAGACTATTAGTTGTGGTGATTAATCCAAGAAACTGAGAATCACATAAAAATAACGAAATCAAAAGAGGAAACTGAAAGAAATTATTCAAAAAGAAAATTGAATCATGGCACCCTATTAGAATTCTTCATTTTTCCACAACACTACAATATGTTACGACAAACAAACCCACTACAGTGGATCACCTGTTGATTATCTCTATGTATTAGAGTTTGACAGTTTGTTGATCCATGGCAGTGAGAATGGCCATCACAGAATAGATGTATCAAATGTTTCTCTACCGATTCTGATATGATCTATGGGATACTATATACATGCAGATCTGACCAGGAAAATAGAAGTTATAATGAAAATACCAGACTATTATCTTTTGTACAGAACTTTCTACCGTCTAAATCCTACATCTAGATAACATTACATTCATGCATCAGTAGGAGGATCCATGCTGCAGATGATTGATTTCATAACAGCAGCTGCAGCTAATGAGGCATAGGGTTGCCATTCTCTTCGTCGAGTGCCATCTTTGTAGTCAGCTACACCACGTACACACATGAAACTCTCTCGACAATTACCTAATACTGATTCAATCACCGCATCAAACTCTGAATCAAATGCAAGTGCACCTGTGTGAGCAGAAAAATGCTGTCTGAGTTGATCTTCACGAGCAATTGTGCGCCCAGATGCAACAGGAGCTAAGTGAAGGCGAGGACGTCCTGAGAGTCTGTAGAAAAAGATAACATACACAATGAATTAATAAAACTATAAAGTGAAATTACACTTGGGCAAATTCAATAAAGAGAACTGTCAATGCACAACTTCATTTTTGAGTACACTTTTGTTACTCTGATTATCCAACTTAAGGCTATTTTGATTTTTCAATATATAGTGATATTCAACCATCTCAAAGTAGAATTTAATTACACATTCCAAAATTGAAGGTTTAATTATTTAAATAATAATTGAAATATGAAGGGATTGGGGGGCAGATAATCATAAGCTTTACTAATGCACTTTTGAGAAACAGCTAATATAATTCTTTGTGACTTCAATTCATGACTGTTTCTGATCTGAAACAAAACATATTAGAGTATACTTCATACTCTTGCAAACCTGGCTGGATTCACTACTCCTGCACAGGCCTTGTGAATTCTTAATGCCCCACACCAAGCCAACGAAAAATGCCAATTTAAAAAAATCTTTTTTATGAAACTTAAGATCTATAAAAATTCAATAAACAGATGGTATAGGGCTTAAATAAGAAAATTTAACCCATCCCTCACATCATTGAACCTGTCGAAACTCACATCTGCCTTACTCAACTCCCTGTAACTTGAAGCTCACTCATTTAAACCCAGGTGATTCTGTAAATTGTATGCACTTTTCTAGAAAGAGACACTACTATTTAGAAACTCAGTGTTTTGTTTGCCATATTGACAACTGACAACGTGACTTTCTACTTTTGCAGCAAGGTAAATTTAAAGATGTTTCAAATTTTCATTTGATTAAGCAACAAACTAGCAAACCATAAAGTTTTCTATGGACCAGTTTGGATGTTGCCCTCAAGGCAAAAACATTGACTTAATACCTTAGCAACAGAAGTAACTACTACAGATCTGTAAATCAATGCAAGGCCACAAAATTTATAAGATATTATTTTGTCATCTGATGAAAAAATACAAACCTAATTGCATTGAGAGTATCGTTACATACTTCATTCAAATAATTGGCTTGTCTCTTGTGGACCTCGTTTTATCCACAAGCCAAAGGGGGAGGGGAGGGGGGAGGGAAAAAAAGACATAAGGGGAGAAAAATGGAAGAAAAGTATCAATAATTCTTGTTTAATCAGTCGGTAAGGCTGATATTAGAATTTAAAAAATAATTATAAAACAGTAAGGTAAAAATAAGAGAAAGGAAAGGGACATGGGCTCACCGTTTCGCCATCCCCTCAGATGGGGCAGGATGTGCAACTTCAATCAGATCATGTTCACCTATGGCCATATACAACTTATCAGTGTCAGCAGATGGCTGGCTGAAGTCATGTTCAGCATCTGTTTGTTTAAGTTGGTTCACTCCATCTTCCATGTATGTAACCCAAGGTGTGACACCTCCATTGCAAGTGGCCTGGACAGACATTTGAACCACTTTAAGGAGTAGAAAACAATAATTAAGAACACTCTTCAATAAGAATCAAACTTTCCCAGATGAGTAGGGCTAAAACTATAGCTAACCATAAACATTTCAAAGGAAGTGATTCCTACTTTGTATAACTATATTCACAATGTTAAAAGTAAGTACAGAAACCAATCAGAAACATACATACCTGCATATGTAATTTAGCAGCAATCTCTTGTAATCCAGAATTTGGGGGACAATATTCCTTGGTTTCAAATTCAAATCCTCCATGAGGTGATGCTTTAGCACTTTCACAATACACGTAAGTATACCTGAGTAAACAATGAAAATGAACTTCAGACGTGATAATTCTTGGATCAAGTGGGGCAGAAGTAAGGTAGAACACTGTCCTCAATCTTACTTCCCTGTCATCTATGTGTGTATGTATATACATATAGAGAGCACCCATTCACATATTTCAAAGTTGTTTAATATAAGTGTAAACCAAAGAAATCAATAATTCATAATTAATTATTTAATAATTTATTGAGTGAAAAATTGGATACAACCCATATTAATAAATAATTCTTATCATGGAAAGTGTTTTTTTGTAAATTTCAAGCGCAAATTACACAAAAACTACTCATTTTTTGAAAACTGTATAGGGCCTCTTTTTGGAAAACTATACAGAGCTAATTTTGTACATCGGACTTTGTCTGAGGCAAAAATCTCTATCTATAATTTTGTAGCTTTTGTTTGCAATTTTCAAAAAACCGAGGGATACCTGAAAACAAGACTATTACCAAATTTAACTGTCCCTCATTACAAAAGTGAAGAAAATTTGGAGCAGTTTTTGAGAAATAAAATTTTGGTAAATTTCAAGCACAAATTATGCAAAAACTACTAGTTTTTTTCAAAAAATTGTATATGAAGTTATTTAAAGTGCTAAATTTTATACAATAGACTTTATCTGGGGCAAAAATCTCTATCTTCAATTTTACAGTTTTGAAATTGTTTGCAATTTTCGAAAAATTGGGGTCATCAACAAAACTGATACCTGCATTCTCTTAAATGTCCTTTGCACTATTCAACAACAAAATTTAATCAAAAAATTTGAAGTCATTTGTTTGAAAAATTCAAAAATTTGTGAGGGGCCACTTATAGTACCCCCAAAATGAAAATATTGGTTTCAAAATCCAGGGGCCTCGACATCAGCCAAAATTATTGGTGAATATCTATTTTGAAGAAAATCGGCTGAATGGTTTCAGCACTAGCATTGACCATAGATGGGCAGACAGACAGACAGACAGACAGACAGAGAGATGGATGTTTTGCTGTCAATCAATTTTCCGGTATCAAGAGCTATCAAAACATAGATTCTGGCAACACCATGAGTTAGAGGATTTTTTTTTCTAAATTTAGCAACAGGATGTATCAACTTTTTTGTTACCAGAGCCTTTTTCTGGTGCACAATAACATAACTTTCTTTTCTTACGAAGTATTCATAAGGTGTGAAAGTAAAACATTCAAACCAAATTGTCTCTAAAACTGCTGCAATTTTTGCTGAAAAGAGGTCAATTCTCTATGATAATCTGAAAGCCTTGTTGCAATCAAGATATTTGGGACCTGAAAATTCAAAAGATTTCTGAAAATGTCACTTCTTTTCTCAAACACACTATAACTAGTTGTGCTACAGAATGGTATTAATTTTTTATTTCTTTGGGTCTAGGCTAGCTATTCGGATTTGCCACATACTCGCCCCAGCTGCCATCCTATCGCCGCCCAAAGTACATTTTTTTGACATTTTCCTAATTTTTCATTTTCCTAATTATAGAATGGAAATATTAATTTTAGAATATTAAAGAACACTAAAACCTCATCCTAAATGGCAATTTTCTTCGAAAAATGTGGAGCCATTTTTACGAAAATGGCGTTTAAGGGAATTTTAAAGAATGCAAAATTTGAAGCTCTTTTTCACAGAAAATTTTTGAGTTCTCGAATAGCTTTACTTGACATTATTTAAAGCACATGTACTCATAAATATAATGATGTGAACAAATCGCCACAGAAAATGACAAAAAAAATTTCTTAAAACATTTAATAGTTTCAAATTCTAAATTTCATCATAAAAATTTCACATCATTTCCAATACATTTAATTAATTTGACGTTTGTACTAATACATGACCTTTTAAAAACAGTAACAAAACCTCTACTTACTTTTTGCCTTCAACAGGATAAGAGATAACCACATCCCCTAAGCGCACATGCTTGCTATAATCTGTGTAGTGAGGAACACCACCCCCAACACCCACCAGGAACACAAAATCGACTTTTTGGAATGTACCTGAGAAAAAACAAACAAACAACTATTAGTTTGCCTGCAATATGCATTAATAACTTTAAAGCAAATTAAAAAAATAAAGTACACTTTAAAAATCCTTACTAAAACATTTACAATTTTAAGGATGAAGCAAGGTTTATAAAGAATTTGAAGAAGAGGAGGCAAAGGAAGAAAATGAAGTGGGTTTTGGTTCATATAGATCTTGGAGCATTGATTATATTTCATTAACAGAGAACAGGTTTAATAGAACTTTTTGGACTTTCTAAATTCAATGACAGTCATGGAAATTGGCTCCTTGGTGTATTATGCACCTTTGTAATTTTCTTCAATCAGTATCACACTCTAGAATCCACCTTATTTTTGTTAGAGGGAAAAACTAATCAAAACCTTTTTGATACTCAACACTAATATTTTTCATTAGTAGAGCCAGGAAGTTCAGGCTCGAGTCTATCTTTTAATGAAGAAAGGTTGGTTAGGTTCCTGGATATAGAAGAACTATTTAAAAAAGAAAGACAAACATACCTGACAATCAATTGCAGTAGAACTGAGTAAGCACTACTACAAACAGAATTCACAATTAACATCCCAAAACGAAATAAAACAATGTTTGAAAGTCATTTCAAAGTGAAAGTGATTGGATATAGTATTTGGTAATTTTTTTGTTTCATCACCCTTCTCGTTGTTCTAATTTTCAAACATGGAAGAGTTGCTGCTTCTCTTTCTCTTAAATTTCGAAGTTATTTCCATGGTAGGATCACATTCGAATGCCCTTTCCACAAGAGCTTATTGAAGTTTTAGAACACCATTACCAGTTTTGACTTTGAAGTTGCTCAAGACAGTTTCGCTTCTGTAACTTCATTACCTTCGAAAAGGTTTTCTTCACTGATGATTTCTTGAAGCTCCTTTCAATGAGATCATTATAATGAAAGTTTCACTGATCCTGAATGGCATTTCTGTTCATGTGGCTAAAACCCTTACCTCCAATTTGACGCACATGAAATGAATTACTTTACAATTGTGTTATTCTATAAATGTGAAATGACATTTCAACTTCAAAATTTTTTGCAGAAAGTGATACTTTGAGCTCTCAAATCTGCCAAGTTCATTTTCCACACGATGCTGATAACGGAAATGAAAATTGCTCACTTTCAAAACAACATACAACCAAATGACTGCACTTGTGAATGTTGAAGACTGTGAATGTTAAAACCGGTAGCATTTCCCTATTCACGAATGTTCGGAACTCGCGAATAGCGATTTCATGGATGTCGAGGGATTACTGTATTACCTTTAAAAGGCAGGCAGAAAGGCATTTATTTTTAATCAAATAGGCATGCAAAAACACATTTATTCTGGCAAGAATAAGGGTGTAAAAAGGTAAGTAAACAATGGGGGGAAAGGAAAAAAGGGGAAAGGAAAGGGGGGGGGAAAGAAGAAAGAAGAAAAACACACACACAACTTAAAAGTAATTATTGTAAAAAATTTAATCTTAAAAATTCTCACATGTTTAATAACATACTATAATTTTCATTAATATTTACATGAAGGGAAACAATATTTTCTTTGTAATCTTGATTGCACTTGACAATCAGTTTTGTTTTGCACACTTATCCAAAAAATAATTTTTTGATTTCTTTACTGAAAATTATTCTTTGTGGCACACTAAATTTTGACAATGACTACAAATTTGTTTTACTCCCAATGCTATCTCTAGAAAATGCTATAAAATCTCTTTTGAATACTGAAGTGGTGTTTGAATTGAATTCAATATAGATGTTAAAAAAATCACAATTATTCAGTTTTAATTTTAAAATGAGTTAATGTTAACTTAGTAGATTGCAGATAATATATATTTTCAATTAGGACTTTCAAATTCTTGTGATTTGGAAATAATGGGAAAGGAATTGGTGCAATCAACAACCTTTACTCACCAAGCAAACGAGTTGTTGTGTTCCCAGCTGCAGTCATAGCTTCTCTTGTGTGTCCAACTGTGGGCAATTTGGTGCATACAATTCGATGCGCCCCCATATTACCCAAAGTGTAAACATTGGATTCTCCTGCAAAAATAAATACATCATAGAATATGGCAACTATTTGCCAGTGGAGAGTTCAATTGAGATTGAAAGATTCCTCAGAAATTTCACAAGTGAATGACCTTCAACAATACAGTATGTTGTAAAAAGAACCGAGTTCCGATGCTCTTTTATTGCATATTCATGATCAGAACAAAACACTTGGTTTTACATAGTTTTCTTAATGAAATAAAAAGGAAACAACTTTTTTTACTGCACTAGAGAATGCAGTTATTATGTAAAGTATCAGAAACTTCTTGCTCTCATGTGCAGGAAATATTAAAAAAAACTATAATTTCAAATATTTATTTAATATACAACACAGAAGAGCAGGAGAAGGAAGCTACGTTTATTGTTCAGATGCAGAACAAGGGACCAATTTAACACTTGCTCAATGGATTAAGAGAAACCTAATCCATTGAAAGTGAGAGAAGGAACATGAGAGAGAAAGAGACAGAGAAAGAGAAAAAAAGAGAAAGAGATGGAAAAAGACACAGATGGAAAAGAGAGAGAGGGAAAAGAGACACAGATGAAAAAAGAGACAGAGGGAAAAAGAGAGACACAGAGGGACAAAGAGAGACACAGAGGGGGAAAAGAGAGACACAGAGGGGGAAAAGAGAGATGCAGAGGGAAAAAGCAAGCGGGAAAAAGAGAGACAGAGGGGAAAAGAGAGACAGGGGAAAAAGAGAGATAGAAGGGAAAAGGAGAGACAGAGGGGAAAAAGAGAGATAGAAGGGAAAAGGAGAGACAGAGGGGAAAAGAGAGACAGAGGAAGAAAGAGAGGAGCAAAAGAGAGAAAGAAGGTAAGGTGAGAGGGAAAGGTAAGGTGAGGGGGAAAGAGCGAGAGGGAGAAAGAAAGGTAAGGTGAGGGGAGAAGAGCGAGAGGGAGAAAAAGAGAGTGAGGAAAGAGAGGGAGAAAAGAGAGGAGAAAAAGAGAGTGAGGAAAGAGAGTGAGGAAAGAGAGGAGAAAAGAGAGGAGAAAAGAGAGGGAGAAGAAAAGAGAGAGAGGGGAAGAGAGAATTGGGGAAAGAAAGAGGGGGAACGAAAGATGGGGAAAGAGAGGGAGAGAGGAATATTTACACAATTATTTTCTGCGACAGCAACACGTGGAAGAATATGTGGACTTTTTATAGATAGCTTCAGATACTGAGATCTGATGAACAGGATTCCTACATTGTGTGTAATAATTAACTGTAGATAAGTGTAACACTTGAAAATATGTTTAAAATAACACACAATATGTGTATCTGAAGAAACACATATCATGTGTTTCTTCAGTCTTACACACTTAATTCATGTGGGAATGTGTATTCAGCAAAAATAAATACACCAAGCTGAAAGAATGTCATTTTCTTTTTTCCCTTCTTAAGAATATGCAGATTACGAACAATAAGAACTGTAATTCCATTGTTAATGGAAGAGGACCTGTCATTTACTTATGAAAGAAAAAGGGCAGGTACGAAAACTGTGGGACTCTCAAGTTCCAATGCCATGATGAGTAATCATTGTTGTAATGCCATGATGAGTAAATCATGGTTGGTTTTGTGGTGAGATGTCGTTGGCATTTAAAATTAAATGACAACACCTGTGATCATTTAATTGAGTGAATCATGTTCTTTCATGCCATAAATTTCTACTCTTTAGGATCAACGTTTTAGATATGAAGATATTCAATCTAGCACAATACCATAAATTCTCCGTGAATATAATTTTTATCTTTCCCAATTTCTAATTGTATATATAATAAGAATATTCTAAATATAATCTTATTTCAAACGGAAAATTTCCGTTGTACGTTTTGGCTGTAGTGGTCGCGAGACGTTTTTGCTCCGCGGTCAGCGAAAAAGTCGTTGCGACCTACATTACAGGGATAGCAAGTGTGGCGAAGTTCGTTTAGTTGTTAATATATTGAGTGGGTGTCATCTCAGTTCCGGTGCTTTGACGGGGGGCGCCGCGCGGGACGGACAATGAGCTGGCTCTTACCCTCCCCCGGGCTGCAGCAGTCGTCGGTGCTGGTCGATTTTCTAACGCGGCGGCCTTTCATACGCGCCCCGGCAGAAGGAGGTAGGGTCGCAAAATCCTAACCGCGTGTCCTCTCCGAAAGTGGCCGGCACGGCCGGCCCGGAGGCAGGACAGTCCTCCCCCTCAGCTGTTCCTCGTCCGATCAAATAAAATTCAGATAACATTAAACTAATATCAATGATACAATGATATATCTCGTTCGTGGCGGGTCGTACCGTTACAATATATATATATATATATATATATATATTGATATGTGGATGATTAAGGAAGAAATTACCGAGGAAAATACAAAAAAAAGAAACGGAGTATGAATTCAAACGACCGCGCAAAGCTGAGCGCGTTCGGAACAGCAGTAACTGACCAGGAGGGGTACCGGATGGGGGAATTATGTGGAATGTGATCACGAAGAAAGGGTTAATTTTTGTGTAACTGATTATTTAAAGAATTGGATCAAAGTTTATGTTGAATTTGTGTTAATTAGCCGTAGGTGGTATTACCAGTCAAATGCGTGGGATCCCATTTGCGCAGGCCTGGGTAAATTATGGTTGAATGGTTTTTGAAAAGGTATCTGAAACTAACGATGCAATGATTTCAAGTGTAATTATGTTTTCTTGATTTGGGAAATTTTCGTTGGAATAAATCCTGACTTGTTACCAGAAAAGGTGTTGCTAAATTTCCATCACGTTCTATTCCGAATCACAACTCCGCCCTGCCAAGACCCCCGTGCTTTTTCAGGTCCCCCAAATAAAATTAGGATTATCGTGGCGAAGTACCGTCACAAAAATATATATATATATATATATATATATATATAGTATTAGTTTAATGTTGACATAAAATTATTCCCGGAGAAGTGACACCACAAGGAATGGTCGTACGTGTTAAATACAAATTTTGTAAAGGCACAAGACATACCTGCACTCATTTTTTTTGTTTTTTGCAAGACAATCTGATAGAATTAAAACAATTTTGTTTCACATATTTTGGTATATTTACATATTTTTATGTAATGTATGTGGAAATGGAATATCTTCAATAGGAGTTTGTCAATACACAATCCTGATATTATCTTTCTGACACAGTGTGACACTGCATTTCTATGATTTCTGGACATTGATCATGAATGTGCTTCCCACATCTCAGAATCAAGGATGAATGTTTGGGAGGCAGAAGTAATCACAACAGACTTGCGTTTAATAGACCCTATGTGCAACTCTATCAACACTGGTCCAACACTTTCTCTGCCCATTGTCTTATCCAACTTCCTGCACTCCACCAAGAAACACCCCCCATTGGATCCATTACAGTCGACACAATGTGACTGCTCACATCCGCATCAGCTGTGGTAAACAACATAATATACTATGTACCTCTTTTATGTTATATATGTTACATTTTGTATAAAACTTAAAAATTTCAAAACATTATTTGATTTTCTTTGTTTTCTGCTACCACATTTCTGATCTGCATTACTTAAGATTACTTTCTGATATATTATGTCTTCTTTCTGATGGGTATTACTTACTACCTATGTAAGGGATATTCCTGTGAATAAATAAATAAAATCATTAAAACTTGAATTGTGCAGGCAGTGCAGACTACTTAATTATTCAATTATTTCTGTACTTACAGAACATTCATTCAGACACTATGAAACATTTTAATCCCTAATTGTTTTGTGTTAAAAAATTTGAAAATGCTTGCATCAATCAAATTTAAATGTTATTGCAACTGCTTTTTTACATTTTTTTCTATTTTCCTACATATTTTTGAAAAGTAAACACACACAGGATCTTTATTTTAATTCATAAAAAGCATTTGGAAGTCAAGGTCTATGTCATGATCGCTTGGCAATTGCATGAAATACCTTCGAATGATTGAAGTTTTGAGAGAGCTTATAAGCCTTTGAACAATAGGTGTGCTGGATTTGAATGCACATCATCATCATCATCATCTCCTTCCTAACAATGAAAATTTTATGCAACTTGTAAAGAAATTAATACCATTGCAGATAATGCAGTATTACATATTTTCTTTGGAACAATTGTCTGGTGTGCCCTGCACTGCTTTGGAAGTAGTACTGTTTTGGGTAGAAAGATCAAACAGGAAGATGGCAGAATATCCAAGGGCTGCAAATCTAAAAAAGAATTTATATCGATATGGAAGAAAATAATAATTTCCAAAATTAACACATCCACGAAGAGCTTTAACCTCTGACAGGGTACTCTGCCGAAAAGAAGCACCTGAGGTAGAAAGATAAAGAGGAACATCTTGAAACAGTGAAATGCTCCAACTTGGTGCTAGAATTCACCATTATAATGAAGCAATAAAGAGAAATTAACAGCCCACAGACTTCATTTTTAAACAGAAGAAATTTTATGGACAGTTGCAGAAAGGCAATGAAGACCAACAAGGGCAATTTTTGTGAAGCTAAACAAGGTCATCAATTTTTGACTGATTTCTGTGCTAAACCAAAGCAGCATGATGAAAGAGCATATTGATGATATATTTCTTCAAGTTGGTTGATAATTGGGAAAGATTAAGACATACTTGGTAGTGCTGGGAAAAATATTCTTCTTCCTTTGAAGTTTCCAATATACATCAAGTTTATCTAAATCTTGAAGGTTGCAGTCTCCAAATTACTTTGGAAATGCATTCGAACTTGTGCATTAGACAAACTCAGGATGTTTTATGTTAATCGCATTGGCAAAAGGCCAGAATATACTGTACAAACAGGAACAGGCAATGAGCCTCATATTCTGCAGTTCAAGACAATAATACATTACAATACGTTTTCACCTATTTACATACACATTTTCTCTCTATTTACTTACATACAGTAAGACCTCAATTTAATGTGACCTTAATTTAATGTTTTTCTGCATTTAACATTAATTTTTGAAAGTCCCGATAATGCCTATGCGTAATTAATGCAATTAAATTTTTAATTTAACATAATTTGCTTTGGCACACAACCTACATTTAATGTTAAAAAATTTGGATTTTTATATTTTATTTTATGTTATTTTTCTTCCAAGAATTGGTAACTGTCACAAAATATGTCAATGACACAATTTGTCCTGCAGTGCAGTCAGTTATACTGTATGAAAACTGTTACCTGCTCCTATGACATCTGTAATAAGGTGGTGTTATACTAAGTTTGCTGCTCTGAATCATTGTGACTTAGTGATGGAGTCCCTCATCCATACAAATTTCAAACTCGCAGCTAGAACTTGTATGATCATACTGTGATTTAATTACATGGAACTGTCAATAAATTATGTAACACAAATTTACAGTATTTTGAATACGCCTTCTCCCCCAATGCATCCGTAACACATGATTGACCCCCTAAAAATGATGTAACATTTGCGACAAGACACCCCCCAATTTACAATAAGTAAAAATAAATTGTGAAGTAGAAACAATGAGTTGTATTAATTTTATTTGCGTTATAATTTAAAATTTATGATAATTAAATGTATGATTTGTAAATTTATGATAATTAGTTGGCAATGCAGACTGCACCAAACAATACTGATGGGACAATTTTTGAAGGAAAGGAGGATACTTAAGAAAATTTCTGAAAATATGCCATGGACATGCCGCCTCTCTCATAGATGGCAGAGGGTCTGCAAGTCTACTGCACTAATTTAAATGGAATTTTTAATACATTTTTTTCATTTATTGCAACAATTTATACATCATAACTTTTTCATTTATTATTTTTTTTCTTAATTTAATTTGGTAATATTTTAATGTTTTAGTATACGGCTGAATAAAAAGAGTTATTTCGGCACATATTGTCAAATTTTGAAAAATAAATATCAGCATTCTGTCACAATAAAACATAACCCCCTACATAACGCTGCCTCAAACCCTCTCCACCCTCCTTAGTGTTACATAATTTATGGATGACCCCTTTCATACAAATTGAGCACTTTTTAAAAATAAAATCTATAATTTCTGGTTAGTTTTAACTTGATTCTTTAAAGAATACCCCAAACCTCCATTAAATGTAGGAATTTTATGTTTCTCTGGGGTGACATTATATAGGGGATCTACTGTAGTAATTTACAATGAAATGACTAAAATATGTTACAATATGGCACAATAAACAGAATAAAATATGTTAATTTTACATTTTACAAATGGTATAACATTCAGGTCAAAAAGACTATAACACATCATATTAAAAAAGGCATCAAACATACCTTCATTCTTTCATGCAAATTTTCTGTTCAGATGGAATTTTGAATCATTAAAGAAGTACAATGTTCAATATGTTTCAAAAAGTGAAGGTATTTTGTACTTTTGTGCAGTGAATATTAAAATACCTGGCTCACAAAACAGTTTTGAGATAGTTCTATATCTTCTTTTCATAGCAATTGACCAGAGAAAATTATAATTCTTAATTATAAGAAAAAGAATATTGCCTACCAAAAATCTAAATTCAATTTTTTTAATGTTTTTTAAATGATCTATCAAGTGTACTACCACAAATCATCATATGATTCTATAAAGTAAACCTATTTGCATCCTAGTAGTTTGTTTTATTTATACAAAAAGACTTTTTTCAACAAAAATATTTATTCAATTTTACTCCAGTTAACAAACAATGTACTTTTATAAATACATATTTTGCAATTAAGTAATCATTATTTTATCCTTAAGCTTCTTACCTGTTAGTTTACCAAGACATACACTGTTAACTTTATCAGACAAAATAAGTCACAAATAATGACAAAACTGCATAATAAGCCCCTTTTTCAAGATCTAGTTGCTTTATGACAACTTTAGAAGAAACATGTTAATTAACATATGTTAATTAGCATTTTTGAGCATACTATTTTAATGGGATGAAAGAAAACTGTTCCCAAAACAAGTTTCATGAAATAATATATCAGGAGGAGAAGCAACACAAACACCAAACCCTTTTCTTAGAAAATTTAAACTTTCATTTAATACACCATAATGTAGCACAATGCAAGATTATTGCAATGTTCACCACGAAGTGGTATCACCCCATTTTTAGATGCTGATATTGACAAGATGAAATTTGACAAAATCTTGTAACCTGATTTCAGAAAAGTTGCTATTTCCAAACCAATATAACCAAAAGATTGATTTTGACATGTTTGATGAGATACTAAAAGTGACACAAACGACTATTGTAAAATTTGAGTTTCAATTATGTTCACGGAATTAGAAAGAGGGAGGTTTGGTAAAGACAGAGGATTTTCTAAAAAAGTTCTCTGAAGTACCAGAAGAGATCATCAACCACTCTGATCTACAACACTTTTCTTCTTCTATCATAAATCTCTATCATACAGTAAATATTTTCCAGGTCTCCTTTATTTACGCTTTTATGGTTCATTTGCAAAATAATTCATCATATTTGCATCTAAAGAAGATATGATAAAAAATCAATGTTTTATTATTAATCAAATGAACAGTCTAGTGCAAGAAAAGCAGTAGCTTACAGTGTTTTTCACTTTATTTGAGTAATAGTGCAAAAGTGATTACTAGTAACTACGAATAAATATGCGAAGTCACAAAGTTGCTATAAGCATGAATACATTTAAGTGCCCAAAACTGAAAGACTGCTGTATAAAAACTCCCATTAGGCAAAGTACCCAAAAGTGCCCTTTGAAGCAAGTGACCAATTTACATTTCATAGCATGAAACATTAATATACTCCTCAAACACTTGCATTTGTCATGTCTCCCCTTCTGGTGACTTCCCTAATTCCAAATAATCGAATTCAATTTTTTCACACATTCCAAATCAAAATCAGTCATTCAGTTCAGGAGCCATTTTGGGAGCCTTAATCTGGAAGATCCTTGACTATACTATACAGACTGATAATTTAAACAACAAAAGTGAGAATTCCTAATTAAAAATTATGCCAAAAACATCGGCAAGAGTAAATAAATGTACAATGTTTGCCTGTTCATTCCTCTCATTTGCACTAATTCCTTAAAATTGCCTCATTCAAACAACAAATTTGCTTGCACACACATCACACAAGTGATGGGCATATTCTGGAGAACCTACATTATGTTCAGAGATCTAGTAATCCTGTCTGAGGGAGGTTTTGATTTTTTTTTTCATTAATTGGATGAATCATGGCCCCTCCAGTCATTATCTCCTTCATTTTCTCTGAGTCTACGAAACAAATAGCAAATTATTCCTTCTTTTCAAATAATTCTCTTCCTACGAATGGACTTTAAAGCAAAAGTACATAATCTTATAAGAGAAATCCCTTACAATAATCTAAAGAACATCTGTAATCCCTGCCTTTTCCATTCCCAGGAGTCAGGATGAGGTATTGCACCAAGTAATAGAAATAAAAAGGAAATAATTCAAACCTTAAAATCATCAGGGGCCACCTTCATTCTACAATTAATAAAAAGTTTCATTGGGAAAAAGAGACACTGGTGCAGGAATCTGTAACACCTATACCACGATCACAGTTAGGAGCAAGCACACAGGCTCCCTTCCACACAAACATTACATTTACCAAAGAAATTCACACACAAACAATGCTTTGAAAAAACTCCATTAAGGTCATTAAAATCATTTTCTTGATTTTATCAAGAAAATTAGTTTAACAGTTTAAGTCATAAAATGAAAAATCTCTACACTTTCTTTGTGCTATTTCTCTGTGGATGACTAAGAGTTCATATTGAATGATAAATAACAACAAAAATAAAAAAAGACACTTATTTGTCACCAAAAGCATATAAATTTTATCCTGAAAATTGTTTTGAAACGGAATAAATTTACTCAAACTGCCATATTAAGAAAACAAAATCAATTAAGACATTGCATTAAGCAATCCAAAAATCAGGCACAGATAAAGACCTTATTTAATTGAACGTTTAGCGCTGCATTAGACTTAGATGAAGTAAACATCCACCAGAGATTTGTGTAACTTTCGTATGAGAAATGTAACTCTTCCTAGATGATATCTTCATTTGTTTTCCTCTTGCAAGTTTATATTAGGTTAAATGAATAGTTTTGTAGAAACTTGCATATGTTCCATAATTACCAGTCGTATTTTTAACTTCTTAAAATTCTTATTTTACCTTATAAGATAATACATGTGCTTTTCTGATTAAAACAAAGTTGTATTATGCAATTGCAATCTGGATAACCAGAAAAAGAAATGAAGTAATAAAATAAGATTTAAAAGAAAAGCAAAGAAAGGGCCGAAGGTACAAAGATAACAATTAAAATAATAAGACAATAACAAAATCAAAATGCACAAAGTAACATGCAGGTCAATAAAACAGAAATTAACAAACAAAAAAACAAGGAACAACAACATAACACAATAATGTACATTGAGCACAATGCAAGTATCCACTACTATTCCATAGTACCTGTTACAAACGCAGCACAAAAATGAATCCAAATAATGACCTCCACTTTTTCCTGACAACTGGTGTTTTAATTTTTTTTAAAAGCAAACTCTATCATACTGAAACAATTAAAAGTCAAATGTTTGTATCACGGCAATTCTAAGGAATGAATATGTAAGTAAGGAAGTGAAAAAGAATGAGAAGATTAGAAGGAATAAACAAGAGTAAATTAGTCAAAGATATTTGATATTGTATGTAAAGTAACATTAAACAACAAATAGTTTCAAGAATCTGCAGTACCCACTGACTGATTCATAATTGATTTTTCTTTAAAACTGCAATAATAATCTTCATATACAATCAAATTAATGTTCTTAAAATTATCTTTAATAAGCATTTTTTTACATTACATTACACTATCTTTGCCTTCTAGTTGTAATCGTATTATTCTATTTCTTGATACAAGAACGTAAAAGGAAAAATAGATGAAAGAAGGAAACGAGCAAATTCCATAAAGTCAGGTGCACCTTTATCCAGGTACTGAAAAAGAACTGCCTTTACATATTACGCAAATAATACATAAATATAATAGATAATTACCAATAAAAATAGTTTTTCTATGATATTTGTGGTAAAAATTATGACAATTTTGAACTATTATGTTTTGAAAATACCATTTCTGGAATCCTTACAAAAAGATTAATTTATATTTTCTTCATATTTGAAAAATATCCTTAACTGCCTTGAGCAAAAAATGTGAACTGAATTTTTTTACTTTAAAATGAATTGCATGCAAACAAGAAATCTTTTATATTCAAAATTATACATCCATATGATCACATAATGAGCCCATAAATAGAGTAAGTATAATATTACATACACTTGATATAAACTGTTTTTTTCCCTCTAAAATGAATACAAAATACAAGGCTACAAAAAAGTCAACACATTAAAAATTTGATTACAATTTCAAACCATTACAATTATATGCATTTCCACATTTTTCTGTGTGTGTGTTTTAAATATAAATTTACTTTGTATGTACCGATAGTCCTGTTGTTACAAATCACACTGCCTAACATGATTCTGAAGCTCAGTTCCCTCGGTGTGACTGGTTCCTTTTGCCATAAAATTAAGGAAATTGAATGATGTAAGTTTGACATATTTCATTGAAAGTGTTTGTACTTACAATAACATACAATTAGCGAAGGAAGGAAGATGGCATATGGTACTAAGGCTTTGAATGCTTCAATTGCAAATGTCAAATATTATTAAAATTTTTAAATCTATTACTTTCAACACTTGTGCAATAGAAAAGTACTAAAACAAACAAAAACTGAAAATTTTTAACTAGAAAGGATTTATTGTGGTTCATTATATGAATGTGCCAATAATCCATACTCAGAACACATTATGTTAGCTCTTTGGATAGGGAAGATGATCAAAATGCTACCATCTACTAGTGTAAATTTTACTACTGTGATCTTGAGAAATATTCCTGCTATTCCATTTTGATATCTATATATCTACATACCTCCCTCCCTCTCCCCCTACTCTAAATCCTCACACATTACAGTGGGAGGCCAAATTATTATACTCAAGATCAAAATTTCATTATTTTTGTAATTCTGCTGTTTAATCGAATTAATATTTGAACTATTAACTGTTATTTTGTAAATATGGACATTTATTAATATTTTCAGATTGACAATACTGTTAAACATGCCATATAACTCTTCCATGATAATTTTTACATAGTCTGCTCATGTGACGAGTGATTGCTGACTGAAGTTATTCTGAATTCTTTGTTCTCTTCAGTATTATTATTCAGGTAAGCACATGCATTGCATGCAATAATATCACAGAGAATGTATTTTCCACATTTACTGTGGAAAGAACAAATTACATGATTTAATGTATTATTTGATATTTTACTGTCCAGAACATGGCCTAAATGAATATGAACCTAAAAAATTGTTTCAGTAGTTGTAAATACGTGTTTTGATCTCACTCCATGAAAAAAAGGATGAATTGCTATATTGATTCATCATTGTACATACACATAAAGAGCTATTGCTATTTAGGAAGGAGTTTTGCAGTCCACAGTTCAAAATATCAAAAGCAAGCTTCAGGTGGATGTCCATTTAGGAAGCAAAAGAGTAGGAAATTGTGGCAGAAAAAATTAATTTAACCACCAACTGAACTGGAAATTCATTGCATTGCATTAGAAAATTGTAGGGAAACACAGAAATGTATAAACATGATTCTCAAAGATGCTGGAGTGCATCTATCAGAGCAAACGCTAATAAATAATGGAATTGGGCCAAAAAAGTTTGGAACAACTTGTAATGTGTTTAAAGCATTAAAACAGCCAACGAGTACAAAAACTTCTAAAAATATTATCATGCAGATTTGCTTCTCAGAATAGTCGTCAATCCAGATCTTGGAAGATAAGACACAGTTCATTCGATGCAGGTGTAATTAGCGTACAATAAGAACTGCATTGTAGAAGGAATAGAACATCCTCTTTTCTGTTGTGACATGGTCAGTTATTATCTGCCACAACACAGGAAGGCTCTACTTTGTACAAAGAACCACGCGTCAGGACCAATACATGAAGATGCTACAGGAAAAATCTCTTTCCTCAAGCAAAAAAATAGTTTCTGAACGACTTTGTGTTCATGCATGGTTCAATCTCTGTCACAAAGTACCAAAAATAATAGATTTTCTCAAGAAAAACAACACAAAAACCCTAGACTTGCCTGGGGAACTCAAAGGATACGAATCCAACAGAGAATGTGTAGGAGGAGGAATTAAAAAGAAGAAATATTGAAGGATAAAATTATGGCAACTAAGAAAGAACTTATCATGAAAATCACTACAGATTGGGAATATTTTCCTCCATTGTCGGAAAAGGTCATAAAATCACAAGCATGCCAATATGTATCAAAGCTCTCAAGACTGCCAAGGGAGTGTTTATAAAATACTGGAGAATTTGTCTTATAAGTTGTAAATAATTTATTGAAGAATTAAATAATCATTTTTTATATCATTCCTTCCTTAAATACATTACAAAATAAAGTAAAATAAACCATTAAACAGTTTCATATAAAATCCGTCAATACATTTACGAATAAACTTTCAAATTACCTCAAAAACCAGTTGAGTATAATAATTTGGCCACCCACTGTACATTATAAAATAGTGAACATACTCATGGGATTTGACAAGGAACCAATAGTGACATCTGTCAATGTTTTTGAAGGAAACTTTATATTTCTCAAATCTTTCAAAATTGAAATTGTCACAGCCAATTGTCTTAAACTTGCTAAACTCTGAATATTAAATTTGGAATGTTTCCAAGGTGAGCTGAAGTTCCTTATTATCTGAAAAATAGAGGCATACTGAAATACATAGATGAAAGTGAACTAACACAATCACCACCCATGTAAAACCTTCATTGAATGCATTTTTCAACCCAGTCTAATGAGACATCCTACTGACTTGCTTACACTATTTAGGTTCCCAATACAAGATTTAAAAGTTAATTAACAATCAAAATGAACACCAAGATCTGTAACAATGGGAATGGTCTCCAAACTATTAAGTGTAATTATAAATAATTCAACAAACTATAAAATCTCATGACTACATTTATAGGGTTTAAAATGAGCTTGTGATAAAAAAGCGGTTATGTAACTCATTTAAATTCTTCTACAGAAATACCTGCCATCCAATGATTTAATTGCGGTAACTACATGTTATCAATACAGATTAGTAAAAAATGTAAGTTATGATCAAAATAATTAATAGCAAATAATGTAGGGCCTTATGTTAGAAACTTGTGGCATACCTGTAGATGATCAGAATCTGCAAAGCAGGACATTAGAACACCTTAGGTATGAGGTCAAAAGAAAGAAATAATGATGCAAAACATCAAGAGATTGCATCTTAAGTATTAAGTGATGATCGCTAGTGAAATATGACAAAGGCTTTTGAAAAGTCTGTATAAATCACGTGAATTTTCAATAAGATACGTGAGAAAAAGTAAGTAATAAATACTTAAACTTGGCAATTGCAACTTTCCATTTCTACAATAAGCACATTTTTTTAACATAATAGGAGTTCAATAAGAATCACAAATATCACATAATGTATAATCCAATATTTTTACATAAATAAACACATTTCATTTCTTTAGGGCACTCCTTAATAACCTGCAGATCACTCCAGGAGTTGTGGTGCAAGAAAAATGATCTTTGAGCAGGCAAATTGGCGAACAGAATGTTTGTATGAAATAAATCTTGTTGTGATATATGACAATGAGCCTAAATAACTATGATTTTGTTAATTCACTTCATATTAACACCATGTAGAGTTCTTGATAAGATGGTCATATTCCTTCCCTGTGACAGGAGTTTCAGTCACATTAAAACTAACAACAACCACCCCTCTTGTAAATACAATTCACCTGCCTTAAAATTGGTTCAAATTACTGGAGCTTTCAAAACTTCCAAGTGCAATGAGAGGTCAACATGGTTTTGATTTCACCATATTTCCTTCAGAAATGTATCATAAACCACACTTTTTATTGGGTATCTTAATCAGAAACATCAAAAAGTACTTATTGATAAGAACCATTCATTTCCCTTACTATTCAAGCTATTAGTTCTGTGATGTGAAGCGTTATTCGCAAAGTTGGATGGCCATATATCCTCCCACCACTTTAAGGGAACAACCAAATCGGTTTTCAGGAGTTGGTTAATCATGATAAACAACAGGACATAAATTTCATAGAACCTTGGCATAACTACAGAAAATAATAAATAATTTGCTCCATTACTTTCCTGTATTTTGATTAAATAAAAATCTGTCAGGAAAAATTAAATCTTAGTATTAACTTATGATTCTTTACATACAGTACCCATCTAATTTTGCAAATATTCTGCAAGAACAAGTTATCAATAAAAATTTATTTAAAAATACAAATAAATGTTAAGGCTGAATTTTAATATATACTTTGATTATAAAAATAATAGACTTTACCTTCAGTGAATACTTCGGCTATATTTAAAGAGGAAAATACAGAATTTACAAACTTAGGATTTCTTTGTACTCTAAAATGGCAAAACCACAGTTAGTGCCCTTATAAGTCTCAACCTTTCAATTTCAAAGATGCTTCAAATTTTCAACTTCTAAGTATTACCTTCTACAAAAAACCTTATTCAAAATTGAAAACGATATCTCTACTTCAATTGCTGTTATTGGGGCATACTTAAACTGCATACAATATGTTTATCAATATCAGTTGAAATATTTTTACCCTTATAAATCATCCCCACATTTTTAACAGCTAAAAGTCTATATTATCAATAATAACCTGCTCACATTTTCTCCCTGTTTGGCCTGAAACAATGTGAATTTTATTAACCACAACCATGATGCCCAATGATTCTTATATATGCTAAGAAAAGAATGCGTGGCATTATTGGAATGATGCAAAAGAGGTTTTCTTTAAAAACTGATCATTCTGGCCTATAAAAATGAAGTTTTCGCTCTGTTGGTTTGTTCTACCATGCCCTTTTTATTTACATAGGGACCAATCAATTGCCTTCCTTCTAGGAAAAAGGGAATCAATCACACAGAGAGAACTGAATGGTGAATGGTAAAGAAAGTGTTAAAATTTGATGCCTAGAGGTTTTTTATAAGTGTATTATTAATTATTTAATTAATAATATATAGCAAGATATATTGCTTCACTGCAGGCTTGTGCAAACAATTAGGTTAACATTACCCCTTCATTCTATTTTTTGGGAAAGAGTAGATGGGTAAGTAATTTTCCACAGCATACATTAATCAATTGTGACCTGCTCATTTGGCTACCTTGTAGCTACATGCCTACCCGCTAAATAGTGATATGTTTGTGAGTGATGTTAAATGATCTTTGCAAAAGCAGCAAAGAAAACATGGGGAGGTGTGATAATGAATATGGCAGTCATTATTCAGTGACTGATAATTTTTTTATAGTCAAAATAGAAAAATAATTTAGCTTAAAATTCCAAAATAAAGTGAGGAAAACATTGTTTAAAAATTATTACTCCTTGTAGATGTACTCCATCTCTTTTCAAATTCACAAATTATCACCCAAATGAAGCATGAAATACTCGTATAAAGGGGCAAATGAAAAGTTGATGTGTATTTTCAAAATTTGTTGGTATAATTTGTTTTTCTGTAATGAAATATGTATACCTATACAGAAAAAAGTTACACCATTATCTCGTCAAAACAAACAGTATCTGAACATTTTATTTTCATCTGCTTTGCACCTTCCAAAATTTAAGGCAGCTCTCTCTCACACCATGCACCCAAATACTTTCTTATATTCCCTCCCATTGATCATATTTTTATTCTATTGATGCACCTTAAAATTCCTTCAAGACTTGCCACAAAGGAATATTACCTATATGTCAAATACACACACAATCACATTCACCACAGGAGTCAATTATCCATACTTGAAACACAGTCACAAGGTGTCTCATTTGTTGATGTTTGCATGCTTTCATATTCACCATTTTTCCCATTCCATTCTAATTATTTGGGGTAAACATACAACATAGCTATGAACTATGAAAACACAGAAGCACTTGTTATATGTGTGAACCAAGAGTTTGTGATATGACTGACAAGTCAACTGTAGAAACAAGTGCAAAGCACAAAAAAACCAACCACGAACAAACAACACTGCAAGACAGGCCCAGCATCCCCTGACAAGACTGCTATTCTATGTGCAGTGTCACATTTGCAATTAGCGATCCATGCATGGCCCAAGCACGTAACTCTTACCAAATCTCCTGAGCCCACGGGCTCCACCTGCCAATTGGCGTGTTGCACCAGGACCTGTGGGAATGCTTGCAAAACTGTTCAACTTTTTCACTCCACTTGACACTGCAATTTACTAGAGAAATGTGAAGTCAGAGAGGATTTACACTCAACAAGAGATGACATTGTCTAAATATTAGAAGACTTTTTTACTTGGAATTAATTAATAAGCATGGTAAATCAATAAGTTAATTCCAAAAAAGAATATTTTGTCTGTGTACCAATTTCCAATTTACAGGATTTATACCATACCACAAATCATATTTTTACCTTTGTGAAAATGTTGCAGAGTAACATTATTATTAAAAAACTGATAATAGGTAAGGAAAGTATTACTGTCATTTTTATCAATATCCATGATAAAAGGTTTGATTCCTGAAAGACAATTCAAAATATAAATTTCATGGACTTATGAAATGGAAAGACCTCACGGACCCAATTGTTTTAAAAGTGAAAAAGAGCTTCATACTGAAAAAACTCCCAAGCCCTCAACTGTGTGTTAGATCATACTCCGCATATAAATCCATACTCTGCATGGCTAAGTATTATAATATTGTAAAGCATTTATTAAGAAACAGAATGACGAAGACCTGTGCAATTAAATTGCACAGAATAGCAAAAAGACTTTATAATTTTACAAAAATTTGAGGTTCTGCACATTTCTGATCATATTGCTGTAGAGATGGGTAGCCCAAAAATATAAAATTCCAGAAACATAACAGAAGGTTGATATAAGCCTCATTTAGTTGATTACAGCCTAGGAAACAACTTGGGCCTTCATAGAGGTCAAGAAAACAAAGTTTTAAAGGCTCGGGACCATGGTGTAAAAATATACTGTGCTTTCACTGTGCTTAGTTTTGAAGTTATGGGAACATGTGGTTCAGCCAAAGGCGCAGCCTAAAACGTGTGTGTGTGTGTGTGGGGGGGGGAGGGACTACATTTCTGGGCCACCTTTCTCATGGGATAGTTTTACTAACATACAACATACTTTACTGGTAAATAAAGAACATACAAGGACAATTAAACCATCACTTTAATGATACAATTAATAAATATAATTAATTTTAGTTGAACCATTTACAGGTTTGCCATGACTTGGCAGCATTTTCTGGAAATGTCATACAATAACTCCTCCAAATCGTCAGGTTAAAAAAAAGAGTGTGAGAGAGTGAGTGATCATATTTACAGAAATAAAGTGTTATTACATTAGGCTATACAGGGTCTCTTTCACAATTGGGGGAAGGCAGGGGGCAGCACAGCCATACTTGTGTAAGATTTCATACAATGCATGTTAGCAGTGCTGAGTTTCTGGAAAAAAGTTACTCTCTGACTGTGGCCAATATCTAATATATATCCAATGCATAACTATAAGAACAATAAATTTTATCACGTATTTTACAGTAACTGAGTAATTAAGATTGTATATCATATCTACAATGAATATTAAAGCAGTACCTTGCAGAAGAACATAAGGTTATTTAAAGCAATTTCCAAATCAGCATTAAAAATCACCAATATCACTGACATGCTGGTGGATATTGGTATGATCTTCATTGATTCATCAGACAAAGCTGAGAAGCTGAACTGGATGAATTCCCAAAATCCTCTAAATTACTGTTCTCTCAGGAAGTCTGAATCTGTGGCACGGTTGTTTCATTTCTTCCTCTCTAAAAGTTATTGCAGGATTATCAGACCAGCCATAAATTACCATAAGCTTTAGCACATGAAGTAATATCTTCACCGCTCAAGATTATGTTTTCTTTTCGTTTGCATAAGCTTCCATACAATAATGTTGGATTAATGGGACTCTCACTAGAACAACTCTTTCTATTTCCTTCCTGAAGAGAAATCCGCTTGTGCTGTAATTTTTCTTTTGCATTGAGATCTACATTTTAATATTGGTCTCTCTCTATTTTTCTCTCTTCAAACACTGAGTTGTGTTTTTACTTTTTTATGACAGAATGATGATCAGGAGCCTGCAGTTCTAAACTAAGGTCATGCAACTCCTGCAGCTTCACACAGTCCATTCAGGGCCAAATTAACGTCTGTACTGGAGATTTTCTTCAGAAGACCTTCATACATTGTGGCGGCATGTAGCAGCGCCTTAAGAAATTTATAACAAAAGCTTGTTTTTTTTGTACTCTCTGGCACGCGCACGTGCGCCCACCCCGCCCGCCTCTGCCCGACCGCGCCCCATCCCTCTGACGGACCCAGCGGCCGCGGGAGAAATTTACAACCACTCGCCGGACCTTTTCGCTGAATACACCTTTTATGTCCCGCCCCCGCCCTCCTCTAGGCGAAGTCTCCGCACCAACGCGTCCCTACCGCCACGCCTGTCGCGCTAATTCAAGAAAGTTCCAACCCTTTGCCATGCAATAATTGCTCCCAGGAGATGTCACCCTCCGATGGATGCAGCTGCGTTTCAGTAGACAGAGAGAGCCAGAGAAAGAGATACTTTAGGAAATTTTTCAAGAATTCACGAACCACGATTCGTCAAAATTATTTCTGCGACGCAGTAAGGTCCGACCAATGACAATTTTCCCAAAGTAGGTCAGCAAGCCCAAGACGAACTTAGGAGGGGGGAGATCCGGAGAGGGACGGATTCCCAAAATCTTGAAGTAAAAAGAAAGACTGGTGAAGTAGTCGCGAGCGGGTAAACACGAGAGCAGCGGAAGCGAAAGAGACTTAAGAGTGATTTGCGTGAGAGCGCTTCATGCCTGGTCGTAGAAGCCGTGATTCAGTCTTTTTGTTCGGGTATTCGATGTAGTAATAACTCGTTGCCAAATTCGAGCGAACGAGCCGCGAATACCATGATCCAGCTTCCGGTCCGCGCCCGCAATTAAATGCTCCCGTATCGCGCGTCCGAGTCGTGGTGAAGAGCGAATCCCGGACTCGTCCAGCGCCTTGGTGGCGAGGTGGAGAAGAGACCTTCGCGACCTTGTGGCACACAGCGGCCGCAGGAAGGCGTTCGCCCCCATTCAACATTGCAGCTCATCGCAGGACAACGCTCGTCGAAGACGCCGAGGCCATCGACCGCGTCGGGCACACCCCAGCCCGCGCCTGCGCAACAGATAAGACTCTTAACGCTCGCCCGCGCTTTGGGGCGTCCCACCTCGAGACGAGGCGGAGAATAACACCGAAATTCTGGAGTGTTTTGTTTTTGTTTTTTTTTGTTAGAGTTAAGCGGTGCCGCGCAATGGCATATTTTTTTTTATTATTGTAACAGAAGTGTCTTTAATTAATTTTCTTTTCTCTTACCTTACTTACCGAGCTCGCTAGGTAGGGTGCAATCCCAACTCATGGGATTTTTTTATGTAACTTCCCCGGCCGTAGGTCGGGAATAAATGTATAATTTTGTTTTATTGCCCAATTACGGCTAATTATTTTCAAAGTAGTTTGTTGCCCCTGCACCTCACTTCCACCCACCACGCGAGGAGCCGCGATCATGCTCTACCGGCCGGATGAGGCGGTTGCAACATCCCCAGAGTTGGCTCTGGTCACATCCCTCTTAGCATTAGAAAAGAGAAACCCACTAGAGTTAAATATGAGAAACTCACAATTTTTCCTTACTGCTAAAACACTTTAAAGCTAGAAGCAACTCATCAAGTACCCAAAACTGGCAATGTAAACAATCTGGGATCAAGCTCTTCTGCAGGTCGTCTTAATTCTTGAACATTCTTCAGATGGAAGAGAATGTATATCATATCTAGAAATAATTTAATATGATCGACTTCTGAAGCAAAATCTTTTCTTATAACATACAAATGGATAGCTCTAGCCTGGGGTGACATAATGTCACCATAAAATTTATGGAAAAGCTTGTTTCAGCCCCATAAATTCCAACTTTCTTCAACCCCAATGTAACTGCTGGGCCAACATCAAAAATTAAATATCTTTTCAAAAACTCTTGGTAAAAACTTCAAGACTTGAAATTATTTATCACAGTAATGAATATACTTTCAGCAGATATCAATTCTACCTCAATTAAATAAAGAAAAAACTTTCCTGCACATCAGGTAGCAATGTTCTAACATTTTTTTTCACGTAGGGGAAATTTTGTGATTCAATTACATTTTTAAGACTCTGGCTTTCTGCAGATATGAATCAATACCACTGACACATGCAAACCTGGAATGAAGAATGCAACCCATGTTGACTCCAATTAGTTTCTTAATGTCAATTTCTGACTCAAAATAATTAAATGATAGATTTCTCTAGGCAACTTAACAGGCAATTCTGAAAACATTACCTCTTACTTTTGTTTTGCATTGAAAACAAAGAATTGTTTTCAAACAGATGTCATCCGATCTGCTTTGCTTTCTCCAAAGCATGACACTGAAATGTCAACTACTGTAAAGAAATGTCCATTCTTCATTTCTTTCTGGCCCATGTCCCCACCTCCTTACAACTTTTGCACCCCAGTTCTTTGTTTTTCATTACCAGCCACTCTCTATTATTACAGAAGTGATCTTTCTGGTCCAATATCCAAAAATTAGGCAGGTCACAATCACAATAACCAGCACCATGTGAATTGCACATTCTCAAAACACACTTTATTTCCACTATTTTCTTCTGTTTCATAATCAACCTTCTAGCCATTTTCATAATCAAACCCAGAAAACTTCATCTCGTTATGTCCCAGAGATAAAAATTCTATATAATTTTAGGAACAGGTTTAATTTTGATTGATTATACTTAAACAGCATTCCACACTTCAGCTTGGCATAACTACAAAACCTTATGTAGGCAGTGCCTTCCTGAAATGCATTTTAAAATTTCACCAGACAAAACTTGTATTTCTGTAGCTCAGAGCATATATCTTCTAAATGTTCACATAAAGTGAATGTTCTAAGAAGGATGCAACGTAAGTTACCATGAAACCTACAATGGTAAAAAACTAAGGTGTAAACGAAATATAATAATATAATTATTCACCACATTTGCAAATAAGGTCATAGATATCTGAATTTTGTGCCTTTTAAAATTACTAAAAGGTTTTTTATTTATTTAGTTTTTTGGCATTCAAATTGTTAAAGGAATGTCCCAGAATGTTTTCCTCAGAAACTCAGCACTGAATGTAAGTATAGGTAGAAATCCAAAAGATCTAGGGCTGCTAGAGAATGGCACACACTTTCTGAAACTAGCTAGTTTCCTAATCTGTTTAGTCTGGGCTAGCTTTTTGGTTTTGCCCATCCTCTTCCCAGCAGATACCTATTAGTACCTAAAATAGCACATTTTCTTAATTTTTCGGAACCCTAATATGGTGTGCTGCCAAATGATAAGACTACTGTGTTTTTAGAGTCCTATATCAAAATAGAAAATCTTGCTCTATAACTAATGATATCATTATATTGAGGGTCAAATAATATCTTTAAAAAATAGTAATTTACACCAGTAAGATGTACTTAAAACTAAAGGACTGCCATTACTAAGAAAAGAGAGTTCAAAAATTATATGAATTTTGTGTTTTTCAAACTTTCCTCTTTGACTTAAGAGTATTTTTGCAAGACTAGTGTTATTTGTTTGCTCCTTGAGATCCTCACAAGCATAGTGAATATTGAATTATCAGTTATGCTCTTGATGTGACAGTGACAACTTGATGAGAAATCGGTCAGAAATCAGCCTTGGCAGGGTTCAAGAAAGGGTGTATTAGAGCCTTAATGGAAGGGGCAATATCTTTCCAAGAAATTGCATGAAGGCTTGGTAGATCACCATGTGATTAATCATTTTTTGAAACTGGGGTGGGGAACTAAAAAATCTCCTGAAAGACCATAGAAACTACCAACAGACAAAAATGTCTAGTCATTAGAAAGTATAATAAATAATTTGTGTACATTCATTAAATTATCTCAGTAATTCATTTTCTTTAATGCCAAAAACATCAAATCTTTGTTTGAAAATTATTGACAACAAAAATGTTGCACCACTCCATCTTACTATTTTGCAACACTCTTAGTATAACTGAAATACGACTTAAAGAATATTGTAGAAGAGTAATACCTGGTCTTATATGCACATTTCCATTGACAAATTTTGAGCTGTTTTTACGAAAATGTCATTCAAACCGTTTCTGAAAATGTCAATTGACCGTTTCTGAAAATGTCATTATAACGTTTCTGAAAATCCAGAAATTGAAGGTCAATTCCCCCCAACACTTTCAAGTTTTCAAGAGACTTCATAAGAAATTGTACCCACAAACATCCACAATGTAAATATTAGCACAATATTAACTTTAAAAATATTAGGTTTTTGGAATTTTGAAAATATTCAAAGAATAAATCAAATGATGTTAACGGTATGTTACTCAGTGCATTTAGCACAATCTGTTCAAAACGTTAACAGAAAAAATTTTGAGCTGTTTTTGAGAAAATGTTGTTCGAGTATTTCTGAAAAAGCTGAATTATAAGTTAATTTTCACAGAAAAGTGTTGTGTTTTAAAGAAACTTCATAAAAGATCATTTGAAGCACTGATCTCATAATTACAACAATGTATACAAATCGCCAGTAATGTAAATATTAATGACATGACAGAAATAAAAACAAAATCACATTTGGGTACTTTTTGGAAGGGGAAAAAAAAAGAAAAGGGGGGGATATCACAAAATGGCATTTATGTCATCTTGCACCCTGCATTTAGCACTATCCACACAAAAAGTTTAGAAGAAAAAATTGGAGCCCTTTTTGAGAAAATCTTGCTTTCAATATTCTTTAAATTGCTCATATTGCATTACAAATTGCCCCAAACTCCTTAAACTTTCAAAACAATTAACATGACAATAATTAAAGATCTAACTGTGGGGAACAAATTTTGTTTGAAGCAAAAGTCTTCAATATTTTAGTTTTAGAAACCCACAGAAAAAATTTAAAACTTTTGTAGTTTCCAAAAATTGAAAGTTAATAAAAAATTGGACCTGTGCCAACTTCATAATTGTATTTCACTCTGTTGTTGAAAATGTCTATGAAATTTAAATGAAAAAATTGGAGTAACTTTTGAGAAAATTTTGAAAATGTCCCTGGAGCTTCATGTAATGTAGCCCTAAAATTTTAATAATGTTCTTGAAAATTGCAGAGCTCTTGAATTGAGCCAGATCAACTACAGATTATTCATTTCGGAAAAAATCATAAGAATATTTTAGGTATCAGTGTTGTTTAAGACGGATAGACCTTTTGGAGGGGAAAGAAAGAAAAAGAAAAAGGGAAAAAAAAGAAAGAAAGAAAGAAAGAAAGAAAGAAAGAAAAAAACAACAACAACACTTTTTTGGTATTAGGGGACCCCAAAAAGTGTATTTTTGTTGAAATCTCGAAATCTATTTTCTAAAGCATTACATAACTCTCTCTGTATATTATTTCATATATTTGTACATATAAGAGAAAGTAAAAAACAATACTGGCACATACAAAAAAATTTTCAAAAGTTTTGTGAAAAACATTTTCATTTTTCGTTGTAAGATCACAACAACAATAATTGTACATCAATATGTGTTAGGATAATATGCAGGTACATTTAGTATTGTGGAAAAAAAACAATTGTGTAGGAAGAATAATTTTTGTTTAAATGACTTAGTATCTAAAATTTAACACCACCATTACAACTATCTGATGAATGAAATAAAGGCATGAATTATGAGATATCAATTCTCATTCTTTAAAGAACATACAACTATCTTTAGCAACTCAAACTTACATCAAGATTTAATACTCTCACCAAGACATTTAATCAGTTTGATCACTATTTATAATATAAATAATGAAGCCCATTTACAAAAATATGATAAAGACTTCTCCAAAGGCTTACCTTTTCTTTAAAAGTACATTAGTACATAATTTAAGTAAAATATTTCACTTAATACTATACTTAATTGCTTCAGCAACGCCACAAACACACACACACACATAGCAAATGTATGCCTATCATACATCTCTCACCTTTACATATACCCACACATGCATGAACATACTACAATTAGTCATTGAAGCAACTTTAATAATACAATAACAAAAATGAAACTCACCCACAGTAGTGTAGCGTACAAATGTCTCCTTGTTCTCTATCATGGTATCCACAGCCAATTTTCACAGTACTGCGCTGTGATAATTGCAATAGTTGGCTGTTTAGCACTCACCATAGTTGGCATTTGTTTCACAACCTGACAAATTAAAACCATTTTCCCTTACTAATACAACATTGTTTTCCATGAAGTCTGAATATAAGGACATCCATTATAAACACAAAACATTTATAACAATTTAGATGATTATGATCCAAATAATTCTGATACATTTATTCAATCTCAACATACACAATCAGATCATTATTAATTGTATATTCTTTTAGTATTTATCTTTGTGGCGTGTAAGCTGTGTAACATATTTACTTAGTATAATTATTTTTAATTCTAAAGGCATGTCCTGTTAATAAATAAAACAAAATTCACCTTCATTCCTGCTAAAGGGCACCACTTTTTTACTGTATTTAGATTTTCATCTACATGTCCTGAAAATTATTTATCAACAGCACTATCACCACTTTCATTTGAAGCACTTATGTACTACATTTTGATTGTAATCTGGTAATTATTAACAGGAACCACAAAAGTAACTAATCATGTAACCTATTTGTTACCAAACCTAATGAAAATTCTTCTTGAAACGAATGAGATTTTATCATCATCATTATTGTTGTTGTTATCATTATTATTATTATTATTATTAGTAGTAGTAGTAGTAGTAGTAGTAGTAGTAGTAGTATCAACAAAAAATAACAATACCTATGTAAATCTACCTAGAAGCCAAATCAGCATGATTGTCATGGATGGCACGCATTGGTGCAAACAGAATATCTTAAGAGAGACAGCTGGTCGCCAAAGTAATTCAATAGACCCTTGTCAAGAGAGTGAGCAACCTTAAGTGCAAACCAGAGTAAGTAATTAGCAATGATCGAGTTTGAATTCTGTGGGATAGTGTACTTATCACTGACCGAATAGTGGAAGCAAATAGAACAGATATTGTTCTATTTCATAATATCTCTAAAACCACATACATCATTGATGATGCAGTCCTTGACAGGCTTGTGACAACTATTGCTGGGAAGAGGATACACCAAACACTGCCTGTTGAAATGAAAGACATATATGAATTGCAGTCAATGGAAGTGTTTCCTGTGGTGGTTTCAACAAATGGATTGGCACCAAGATGGTGGTGTCACCAATGAATGGCAAGAGACAAAGAAATTACAACTGAGTAGCACTCGTGGACCTGAGCTCATGGCTCAGAGTGAAGTCGCTCGCCTTTCACCAAGGAGGTCCGGGCTCGATTCCCGTTGAATCTCATGTGAAATTTGTTCCTACAAAACGAGTTAGGCTGCTTCACAAGGGGTAGTCCAACCCCTGTGAAATGTCCTAAAAACCTTACCCCCTTCCTTATTCCTTCCCAATTCTGGCCGCTGGGTAGTGATGCAGGGGTGTGCGGTGTAAGGCATGTACGTGAAGTTGCTACCTGGCGATCTTCTTGACAATTGATTGCAACGTAACGAAGTATTAATAGAGGATTACTCCCCAGCATCATTAATGGAGGATTACTCGCTAGCGCAAAAAAAGCGCTCAATGCCCCCAACAGGCTTGGAGATACATTGCATCAATCAAGAAGCAACAAAATGTAAAAAAGACCATTCAGAAAGTTGCATTATTGTAAACAATTATAGCCCATAAATACTTAAGCCTGAATTGATGGAAAGAAAAACCCACCAAGTTCTTATTCATCTGTAGTTGCAAACCATTGGGGAATTTGAGATTAGAATCAACAGCATCTTATTAAAGAATCGTTTTCCAATTTTATTTGACACATTTTTAACTGAACCTAACACAAACCTAAAAGTAGCTAGTATTACCTAGTATAGAATGTATTATCTTATGATTTTCTTATAATTTTCTTATTATTCTTATTCATGCACAGTCTCAATGAATTTTTGGGATATTTTGTTTTTTAAGGGTTAATTTTTGCTTTTAGATTTGTTGTTTTCTGCATTCAGTTTTATTTTTCATTGGTAATAAAACAAAAGGTTATCTTTAAAAGTATACTGAATATTTGCTCAAGCAAAGCTTTGCAGAGGTATTAGAAGTGAATTTGTTTGTTACTTTAAGAAGTTTACCAAGTATTGTCATGTTGTCCACATTAACGCATTATTTATTATAACTGAATAGCTATTACACTTAATGTACCATAGATAAAGATTTAATCACTAATGAGTTTAAAACCCAATTGGCAACTAGCATTTAAAGTAGTTTTATTTGACAATTCAGACACTACTTGACAGCAAATTACATTAAAATACATTGTTTCTTAATATTGAAATGAATCCAATATGTAGAGTAAGGCTTTATTAAGACCAACTACATGTGTACAATTTAACTACCTAAAGGAACGCAAAAACTCGATCAACCATAAGATATTCACAGACAGATCCTCTCTATCATATGCATTACAGCAGGTCAATGGCATAACTATAGGACATTAAGCCCAATAATTTCTCAAGGTCTCAACAAAGCATAGCTCCCTAAGACTATTATCACTTAAAAATCCCTCAATTCAAAATCACTGATTATTATTTCCTAACACAATCAAATCAAGACATCCTACATGTACCCCCAAAACAATTCTTACATTATTTATTCTCCAGGAAAATAAAAGCTTGGCTAGGTCTGTTGGAAAACAAATTATTAACAGAAATTCTGAATATACAAATGCTTCTAAATACATCAAAACTTCTGTTTTGACTGGCATGTAAAACAATATATTATTTTATTTAAAAAACATTGTTAGAAACGATAAACCAGCTTGCTAATGTACTAAGTTGCCCCTACCTGAAGTTGAGAGTCAGCTTGACCAGCACGTGTGAAAGCTCCATGTTCTACAGCACGCACTAGGCCTTTGGTCTGCAGTTCCACCAACAATGCAGCAACTGCCTCTTGCTCCCAGCCATTCTCTCGGGCTAGTTCTTCTTCCAACACTGGGATTCGGATAGGCTGATTCTATCAGTTCCAAAAGCTTTTCAGCTGTGAGTAGTGGTGCAACGCCCAAAGAGCTCTCATCGGCAGATACTACAGATACAAAGAAATACAGATTATCAGAGATTAACACTTAATTCCACACTAAAACATATAAGCAAAACACTAAAACCTGAAATGTATTTCATCTTAACTTCAAATATAATGCAATTCTGTCAATGCAAATATTTTATGCAAAATCGTTAAATATGATCATATTAGGAGTCATTCATAAATTTTGTAATGCTAAAGAGGGGATTTGGAAGGGTAAGGGTGAGGGTGAGAGAGCCATTCACTGTTTCAAAGGGGATACAGGGATGTTAGTTTAGTGTAATGTAACACTGTTTTCTTTTTCTCAACACCTACTAAAATAATTCCTTTTATTCAATTTTAAATTAAGTCAATAAAATACTAAATTAATAAAGAAAAAATTTTAAAAAATATATAAATAAATAATGATTGTATACACTGTTAAAATAATTTCTTTTTTATCCATAGTCTATTAACCTTTAACCCACAAGAACTTGCATGTTTATAAGTTGCATGGGCAACATACACAAAGCATTTTGCACACAATATAAACAAAATGATAAATATCTGTGATACATCATATATAACACTATTTTGGTATTTAATAAATAAAATGTTGACAATTGAGTATTAAGCTTTTATTAAAAACATGAAAAATAAGAAATACACTCCACCTACATATCAGGAACATATATTTTCTTTGAAAAAAAAAAAGAAATACACTCCACCTACAATCAGGAACATATATTTTCTTTGAAACTGAAAATTTTATCAAGCATAATACACACTGATTAGATTGAAGACTGTTTTCACGTTTTAAAGATTTTCTGAGTGTTTGCTTTCCTAGGAACTTTACAGCTTAATGAAGTTCAGTATAGTAAGTTTCATCTTCTATATTCAATATATTCAAATTTCATTTTCCAGTGTTCTTCCTCTGTAGCTTTCCCAAAATGATTTCACAACTCTTCTCCTTCAAGGAATAATATAAATCGAAATGAAATGTGAAATATATGCATAAATATTGAGAAGAAAAATTTAACCGAACCTTCAACTTCAAAATCACACAAAAACTATTAATATTTTGAAAAAAAAATCACGAAATGAAAGATTTTCTATTGAGGAATAGATAGCAATAAGGAAGAAAATTACTATCTTTAATAAGTAATTGAAGAACAATTTTGGAATATCATTTCTGTGGTTTTGTTCAGTAGCATAGTTGTTGCTGTAGGGCTTCTGGCATAAACATTTTAGAACACAGAAGCAAAGTTAGAATCTGCAAGTTTTGCTTTTAGAATATACCACAGAGAAATTAAGTATTTATTATTACATTCCTCACTGAAAGAATGAGAATACATCTTTAATGTATTCTCATTCCATCAAGTATTATGGCACTTCCATTATTCTTATTTTCTCAGTTTAGCATTACTTTATGGCTGTTAGTGCTACCTTCAAAACATTTTGAAGTGTAACCTGCTCAACTTGCAATTTTGCACACATCACATAATACTAATATTAGCTGAGGATTTTTTAAAAATTATAATTAGTAATAATAATAAACAATATATCTATTTTGTATGAAAATATGACACACAATGAAAAACCTTTGTAGATCGCATTAGTGAATAAAATGCAAAGACGTTAATGAAGTTCCTTCTCAGGATTTTCCCCCCTCTCCTCCCCAATACATCTGAAAAAAATATATAATATAATGAAGAAAATGAGACACAGGATACTCAGTTACATGCAATAATGGACCAAAATATTCAAATATTGTAATCATCCAGCAGAAAACAAACAAGAATTACTCATTACATATTGATCAAGACACCCTCCGAAATAACACATAACAAATAAAAATTTATTTTATTATTCTACATTATATTTCATTTCACAATGGAAAACTTCCAAAATTCCACTATTTACTGTAAGCTCTAAATTAAGACATTTATAAGCACGGTAAGAAGAAACATATTGTTCATTTTTATGTTAATTTGTTAAGAAAGTAAATGTTTTAATTTCATTTGTCTTAACAAAATCATAATGGACCAAGGGGGAGGGGGGGAGGGCAAGAAACCCTAAACCTCTCCATATTCTTTCCTAATTTCTTCTATAAAAACATCCACAAATTCAATGTTTCATTATTCAAGATTTGTTTTGAAAATAGGTTGGCGATTTTCACAATCAAATAGTTTAATTTACAACATTGTCGTTTTCTATCTAATTTGCAAAAACATTGCCATTCTTAACCAATAAACAATTTTTAATTGACAGATATAAGTATTTTTTTGCAATATTAATGACATTTTCAAAACTGCTATAATTCTTGTCTAAATTTTTACCAGAGCACCTACATTTTTGTCTCACAAGTAAAGAATATAGAATTTGTAAAAAATGTAAATTTTTTAATTGTAACAAAAAAACTAGATCTACCAGAATCTCCAATATTGTAGTTGAAGAAAGATACCCCCTCCCCCCCAAAAATTGAACTTCGCAAGTTTGAAAAGTTTTAAGAATTAACAAAAATTGGACCTGTGCCATTTTTATAAGTGTACATTGCTCCATCTGAAGAAAAAATGAAAGAAAAATGTTGCGCCATTTTTAAGAAAAATTTCGAAAATGCTGGGGTTTCATATAAAGTACCCCCAGAAAACAAAATGTGTGTGTTTCAAATTTAAGGGCCTGCAATATCACCCAGATCAATATGTGAATATCATTTTGGTGCAAATCCAGCCTAGTTTCCCCTGGTTTCCTTGGTAGCAAATCCAGTTTTCCCTTCAACCAATTTTTCAGTATGAAACAAAATGTCAATTCGGACTACATGTTTAGAACGTACTGAAATACAAATTATCCATTTTTTTTCAGTATCAGGAACCTACAAGGTGAAATTTTGTGCCAAAATTTCAGGTTTTTGCCTCAGCACTGCATAACACTACATAAGTAGTGTTTGAGAAAGTAGCTATTATTTCAACAGAATGGCACAGACTTTCTCATTCTAGTTAGCTCCCTAAAGTTTTCAGTCTGCGAACATTCCTAGCATTCTCTCCATGGAAGTGTTTGCTTGTAAAATAAAAAGTTATATCACACTATTTGTGTTACTTTTCACTTGAATACCATCTTAAAACTGCAGAACATTGAGTTTATACCTTCTAGTGATGAGGTTTAGAACAAAGACAATAATCTGACAATTATTTTATACGTAAAAAATAAGCTGAAAATGTGATATTAAAATAAGAAACTCTCGGTTTTCTACAGGCATCTCCTGTTTCTTTTTTTTAAGTTTCTAAAATACTACAGTGTAGGTAGAAAAACTATGGAATCACCTCAACAATAAGATGTTGAATTTTCAGTTGAGGAATCCGT
>JAHLJT010000631.1:244720058-244822642 GCA_031308135.1 Acheta domesticus
TGAGTGCCGTTTGCTTCGTGCGCCCCGTATTTATATGCTGGGGGGATGCTCTTGCAAGTTTTCCGAAAGTTCAGTCTAAGATGGTCAACATGTTTGTTCTTGGGCCTTGGTTGCCTAACGTTTCTTTTCCGGGTTTGGGTAGCCATGTGACGAGAATCGTTATGAAGTAGAGTTTTTGATAATTTAATGCTGCTCATTACATGGCTCCCTTGTTTCCCAGAAAAACGTTGCCATGTGGCGGCGTTTTTTCGATGAGTCCGCGGTAGTGGAGGTCGTCGTAGATGTAGATGGTGGTTGTCGTAGGTGGGGGTTGTCTTGAAGAAGATGAACGTTGATGCTGGAGTAGAGATGAAGCCGTGGTGCGTTGGTAGATACTCTCGACGTGGGGGGGGGGGGTGTTAGGTGCAGAGGCTTAAGTGCTAGGTATATAGAGGGTATTGGTGGTTACAAAGTATAGAATATACAAGATATACAGAATATTTACAAATTTTTAACATTATTAACTAGAAGTAGTAAGTGAATAGTATCTAGGATAGGGGAGGGACTGATGGAAGATGGTAGAATCTCGGGTGTGTTGGGTGGGGGGGGGGTGTTCGTAGATGTGAATGAGATTTAGGGGCGTTTTTTTTAGTTATTTGCAAAATTTGGGATGTTCATAAATGTGGCCAGGATTTAGGAACATATCCAAATTGTAAGCAAGAGCAAAATGTGAATGGAGGTGTGAAGCACCCGGGATTGTCCGAGATTCTGTGTGTGGGGGGGTGAATATCGGGTTTTGGGGGAAAGAAGCTGGTAGGGGTAGTTACTGGGAGAGAGAGAAACATCAGGGAAACATATAAATGTAGAGCCAGTCATCATGAATTTTGGAAAGAGAAAAAGAGAAAAGAAAAATAAACATGTAAGAAATGAAAATTGAATATTAAATTAGGGTTGAATATCCATGGTGAGTGGCTGACTACATGTGAGAAATAGTGCAATGATTTATTAATACGATATGTTTGATGAGATAAGAGAAACTAAAATATTTGGTGAGTTGATGGGAAGATGAATGTATTAAATTAACTTATTGTCTTTTTAGTTCATATTTGGTGTAATTTAGGTTATTATATATATATTATTCCACGTTGGGTGTTTATGAGAGCACTTTGCACTTTGGTCCTATGCGATTGTTGTTTTTTTTTTTTTTTTTTTTTTTTTGTTTTTGTTCTTGTTAAATGCTATACACTTTGCACATATACACTATCACGTCTTTTGTTGGTTCACTTGCACTTTAGTTTCAGCTAACTTTTCAATAATTTATGCACTTTTGCTTATTTGTATCGTGGTTCACTTTTTAGTTTTTCTTGAGAAATTACCTGGAGGAAGATTGATGTGAAAAGTTGTGTTGTGTTCGTGAGAAGTCACAGTAGTCTTTTGCTTCGAAATTCGCCAGAGGAGGCAAAGTGCGGGGGGGGGGGTTAAACCAGTCCGTTGCTGTGACTGAGATGGATCCGGTCCAGACGTGGGTACAGCAACCTGGAGGGTGTGGTGTTCCTGGCGCCGGTGGATGCTGCGTGGCGGCCATGAAGTGATGGTGCTGGTGCCGACGGCGCCGAGGGTGTCGGTGGTGCTGGCGGTGCCGATCTCGACGGGGTTAGGGGTTCATTTTCTGGGGGGGGTAGAGTGGAGAATTGTATGGGGGGGGGTGAAGGTAGGGCGATTCCTGGTGAAGGGTTTGAAACGGAAAAGTTGGTGAAAATGTGTGCGGAAGATTTTGTAGAGGGGGTAGACGGATGCGGCGAGGAGGGCGGTGATGATTAGGTGGATGAATTGGTGGTTATCTGGGGCGATAAAGTAATTGGGTTGTTCCAAAAGTTTGGCTTTTTCATCAATGGCATTTAGCTCGTCTTTTAGTTTATTGAGAGGGATTTGGGGTTTGTAGTCCTGAAAGTTTAGGAAGTTAGAGATGCGGGTAAAATTAATATCGGGTAGGGAGGAGTGGTTTAGTAAGTTGTTAATGGGTGGGATGTGGAATCGGGATGGTGCGTCGTGGATGTTCAGGAGCCTATTAGAGTGTGGGTTGAGGGTGATGGTGCGGCGGGAGGCCCAGCAAGTCATGGGGATTTGGATTTGGCCTGTGCCGTCGATTAGGAAGTGGGAAATGGAGGTGGAGTTTGTAGTAGCGGGAATTAGGGCAATGTAAGGTAAATTCAAGTGGGGTGGGGGTGCTGAATAGCCAGAGATTGGAGTTTCTAGCGCAAAAGAATGTGGGTGGGGGTTTGTTGATGATTTTGGTTTGACAGAGGCGCTTTGCATCGTCAGAGTGGCCGGTAAAAAGAGCATATAAGCAAGAAGATGAGGGGGGGTTCGAAGTATGTTTGCGGGGGGGCAGGCTTTGAAATAGTCGTGAGAGCAGTCTGTCATGTCTTCTAGTTGGAGTTCCATAAATGCGGATTTGTCTTCCGTAATGGCGAGAAATGGGTGAGGGGGGATGATAGAGATAGATAGGGAGCTGTTAGGTAGGAGTACCGGGAGAGGAACGGCTCTGTATAGATGGAAGAATCGGTTGGGGGCTCTAAGGGGGTTTCGATGTAGAGGTGTAGGAAGTCGGAGTCAATAGCGACGTGACTTTGGAGATGTCGTAGTAGATAAAAATGAATTCTTTCTCGAGAGGGTAGGAGGAGAAAGATTTTTATCTGAAAGTGGAGAAAATCGGAGAATTAGTTTTTACGTTTTCTAGTAGAATATTCTAATGGTTTTTGCTGATCCAAGGGCGTTTAGTACATTATTATTGTTTTGCGAGTTGAACGGGTGACGCGGGGAATGGGGGGTGGGGTTGTTTGGTGGGGTGGGGTAGGGGGGTTGACGAGAGGGGGGGAGGTGGGTGGGGGAGGCGGGTCCGTGGAGTGGGAGATAGGGGTTGGGGGGGTGGCGGAGGTGTTGTTGTAATTTGGTTTTGAGGGGGGGGACGGTTTTAAGCGGTTAGCATGTACTAGTTGTTCTTTGGAACCGTTGGGGGTTTTGATGATGAAGTTTACAGGGCTTAATTTGTGTACTACAATATATGGGCCTTTCCAAGGTTTTGCGAGCTTTCGTGCTAGTCCCTTTTTGATAGCTGGAGTATGTAGGTATACGTAATCTCCTGATTTTAAGGTAACTGGTGTAGTCTTTCTGTCATAGTATTTCTTTCTGGTTTCTGCAGCTTTTTGGTTTAGTTTAGTGACTGCATCATAGGCTATGCGTAGTCGTTCTCGAGTGGCTTCCGAGTAATTTTCATCTAAATTATAGCAAGGTCGTTTGGAGCAAGAATGGTCTCGAAGGGTAATGTCATATGTCGTCCTTTGTCAAGAAAGAATGGGGAGTGTCCTGTCGAGGAGTGTGGGGTGGATCTATAGGCAGTTAAGATGTGGGGAATGATTAAATCCCAGTTTCTCATGTCCCTTTTTAGATAATGGGAAATCATGGTCTTGAAAGAGAAATGAAAACGTTCTAAGGAGCCATTTGATTGAGGGTGATAGGCTGTGCAGAAGAGACGTTTAATTTGTAGTAAATTGCAAATGTTTTTAAATAGCTCGGAAAGGAAGTTTCTGCCTTGGTCCGTGAGTAATTTTTCAGGAGTGCCATGGGATGGTAGTATGTAAGTGACAAAAGCTTGGGCGACAGTTAGTGCTGAGTCGTCAGGTAGAGGGATGGCTTCAACATATCTTGTAAAGAGGTCTTCGGAGGTAAGAACGTATTTGTTGCCATTGTCGGATTTGGGCAGGGGGCCCACAATGTCAAGTGCGACAAGTTGTCCAGGGGCTGTCGGGTGAGTAAACATTTGTAATGGAGCGGATCTTTTGTTTGGTGATTCCGTGCTAAACATGAGGGGCATTTATTGCAATAGTCGGTTACTTGTCCTTTAATTCCATTCCAGGTGAATTTAAGAGATATTCTTGAAGTGTTTTCGAGATTCCTTGGTGTCCAGAAAATGGGGGCGTCGTGGTAGGCAGAAATAATGGAAAGGTGCATGGAAGAAGGGGCAATGAGCCTGTCTGGTCGGTTGGGTTTTGACATCCGTTCAAAGAGGAGTCCGTCAGAGTCAAGGTAGTGGGTTGGGGTAGTCCGGGTGTCTGGGTTGTTTTCGATGTTTTGTATGATTTTTGCCAAGTGAGTGTCATTTCTTTGTTCAATTTTGATTTGCGGTCTGTCGAAGATAGGTTCCGTGATGAGTGAAATTGAGGTGGAAGGCGGGAGAGGGCGTCGGCGTTGGAGATTGTTTTGCCAGATTTATGGATAATTTCGAAGTCGTATTCAGAAAGAGTAAGTGCCCATCGAGATAGTTTCGAACTTGAGTCTTTCATTGTGAATAGCATTTGAGAGGCTTGTGATCTGTAACTAAGGTGAAGTGACGACCATAGAGGTAGACTTTGAAGTGTTTTACAGCCCACAAAATTGCAAGGCATTCACGTTCTGTGGCACTTCGATTTTGCTCTTGTTTTGATAATTGTCTGCTAGCAAAAGCGATAGGTCTGTCAATTCCTCCAAAATTTTGTGATAAGACTGCGCCTATAGCATGTATTTGAGGCGTCAGTGGTGAGAGTAAATGGAATTTGAAAATTTGGGTAAGCCAAAATGGGTTCTGTAGTGAGGGCATTACGTAATGATTCAAAAGCTTTTGAGTTTCAGTTGTCCAAACGAAGGGGGAGTCGAGGCGGGTGAGAGCATTTAACGGGGCTGCGATATGTGCATAATTTGGAATAAATCGCCTGTAGAATTGTACTAGTCCGAGAAATCTTTTAATATCAGTGGCATTTTCAGGTTTGGGCCAGTTTTGAATTACCGAGATTTTGGAAGGATCTGGTTTGACGCCGTTTGTGGAAATGATGTGACCGAGGAAGTGAGTTTCTTTTTTTGCAATTTGGCATTGGTGGGTTTGAGTTTAATGTTGGCGGAGCGGAATCTGTCAAGTATTTCTGAGAGGGTGTCTAAGTGGGGTTGTAGTCCGCCTTTTGAATGAACAATGATATCGTCGACGTAGATAAGGCATTTTTCGTTAGTCAGTCCTGAGAGTACTGCGTACATAAGTCTGGTCCAGGTGGCTGGAGAGTTGGCAAGTCCTTGAGGCATAACATTGAAATGATATTTTCCTGTCAAAGTTGAGAAGGCAGTTTTTTCCTTGTCGGGCTCGTGCATAGGGATATGAAAGAATCCGCTAGCAACGTCGAGAACTGAGAAGAGAGAGGATTCACCTAGCTGGTCGATGATGTCATGAATGTTGGGGAGGGGAGGATGTCACGTTTAGTAATTAAGTTTAATGCACGGTAGTCGACGCATAGTCTATATTCTGGTTTGTCAGAGGAGGTGTTGTGTTTTTCAATTAATATAATTGGGGCGTTCCATGGGGAGGTGGATTCTTCAATTGAGCCATCGTTAAGTAAGTCTTGAATAATTTTATTCATGGCGGGTCTTTGAGAGTGGGGGACGCGATAGGGGGCTTTGAAAATTGGCGGGGCGTTTCCAGTGTCGATAGAATGTTTAATTAGGTGAGTTCGTCCTATTTGGTCACCGTCTAAGAGAAAAACGTCGCGGTATTTTGTAAGAGTTTTAAGAATTTGAGATTTTTCTGCTGGAGGCATATGAGAGAGGTCGAAGTAGTCATCAAAGGATTTTATAATTTGTATAGACTTATTTTGTGGAGAATGAAGGAGGGGGTTAACAGTTCCGTGATAGTGAGAGTTTCCATTATCGTTGCATGTGGAGGAAGAATTCGCGTGGGAGTTGCCATATGTAGAAGCCGTGTTCATTATAAATAGAATTGATGTAATTAATATTATTACTATTATTGTTGGTGTTATTATTTTCATTATTAATAGTATTATTATTATTATTGTTATTATTGTTGTTATTCTTAGTTCCTTTTTTGTTGTTATATTATTGTTTCTATTCTTATAGGATCCTTTATTAATGTGTGTTTGATTGTTAGTAGGAACTTTATTTAATACTAAATTCTTCTCTTCGGAAGATTTGATAACATCATTAAAGGTCAAAGTGTCTTGGCACGTAGAATTTAATGATTCATCAAAGGGGGGGATTTGTGCCGGTACGCATTGTGCTAGGACAGTGTTGCGTGGTACGGTGATGGGGGCGGAAGTTACGTTGATTAGACGAGTAGGGATTTTTCGTTTTATCAACAATTTTAACTAAGGTGGTCGCGCATAAAAGTCCGTGGGGAAGTAGGTTTTGCGGTTCTAGAACGGCGTAGGGGGCGGGGGTGTCGTTAATGTACGAGTTGCAGAAGTATTCACTGCGGGGTGGTACGGTGATAGCCTCGGGGAGTCGGGTAAGAGGGTAGAGGGGGGTGGTACTGTCTTGTTGCGTCGGAGGGTGAGGTGGTGGAGTTGGGGAGGTGGGGAGAGGGGGAGGAGGCGCCGGGCCGTCTGCGTTGTGTGCAGGGCGTACTGCGGCGAGGAAAGTGGCGGCGGGCAGGGTACGAGGGCGGGCGGTGGGGCAGGGGGGGTAGGAGGCGCCTGGCCGTCTGCGTTGGGAGCAGGGCGTTCTGCGGCGAGTGAAAGGGGTGGAGGTGGGGGTTGCGATGCGGAAAGAGGCGCCAGGACGGTTGCGTCTGGTGTTTCTCCAGGCGTCTGCTCTTGAAAGAGCGTAGTAGTGCACAAAGGCAAGGTTGCGGAATCGAGGCGTAAGGTGCGGAGTTGCAGTCTATTAGAGCGCGCTTGTCGGAGAGAAAGTCCATGCCAATGATTCCATTTACTGGGATATGCGGGGGTCGGTCGCAATGATGAAGGGGTGGGAAGTAGAAAAAAGAAGCATTTGCGAAGTTGATGGAAGTTGTAATTGCTCCGAAAATATTTAAGTTGTGTCCGGTCACAGATTGTAAGTTGGAGTGGGGGATTTTTGAAGAGAAATTGAGTTGGAAGAAACTCTTTGAAAATGAGTGATCTTTGGGCTCCTGTGTCAATTAAGAAAGTCATATTTTTGTTAAATACTAGAGCCTGAATGCAAGGGGAGGGGGTTAATTTCTCGAGAACGAGTCCGATCTGTGGCCCATGGGGTTGTTGAAGTAGGAACCTCCCGGCCGGGCCGCTGACGAGAGGTTGTTGGAGTTTGGGTAGAATGGGAGGGGGAGGAGGGGAGGGGGTCCGGGGCGTTGCTGGGTGGGGGCGTGAAATTGTGGTGCTTGTTGGGAGTTGCGGAAGGCGAGAAGGGTTCTGCACTCTTGGGCGGAGTGATTAGGCTTGTTGCAAAAGTTGCATATAATTTGTTTACGCGATTTTGGGCCTGCCAGCAATTTTGCGTCGTATGGTTTGATCTGCCGCAATGGTTGCAAGGAGGATTTTGATTTTTATGTCTGCAGTTTTGGGAAGAATGGTTATTTAATCCGCAGTGTGTGCAAGTTAATTTGTTATTAGGAGAAGTGGGGGGGTTAGTGCGGTGCGGGCAGTTCATGGCGGGGTGACCTGTTTGAGCGCAGAAGGAGCAAATAATGAAGCTGGCTGGTTTTTGTTGAAAATTATTGGCGGGGGGGGCAAGAGATAGATTGTTAAAGCCGTTGTTAATAGATTCGAATGCTTTGTCAGTATTTGAAGGGGATTTAGAGAAAGATTGCATGTAGATGCTGTCTGCAATTTTTGCGGCGTCGAAGCATGATAATGGATTTGCTTCTCTAACGGCGCTAGTTAAGTGGGAGGGGAGACCGTACAGAAATTGTCTAATTAATTGGCTGTCGTCGATGGAAAGGGAGGGGCAGGCTTGTTTGTAATTTTTAGCAGCTTCGTACAAGCGCATGCAGAATTGTTTGGGGGTCTCGGTAGGAAGCATAGTACAGTTAAAGAAGCTACGGCCGGCGTGAGAAAAGTCAGAAACGGAAGTGAAAACATCTCGGAGAGCTTGTTGGAAATCTTCCCAGTTGTTAATTTTTTCAAAATTGGGAGCGAGGGTGATCAAGTGTTCAGCCGTGCCCTCTAAGTGAGCACGGGCGAAAACGAGACGTTCGGCGTCTGCCCATCCGGCAATGTCGGACATTTGGTTGACGGTGTTAATGAAGGTATTGATATCTTGATTGGGATTTCCAGAAAACTTCCGGATGTAGTTATGGTAGGCGATGCGTTTGTCGTCGAGGATGATGGTGGTTGCGTGGAGGTCGGAGGGGGGAGGGGTGGGGGGAGAATGTTCGTCCATGTTGGGAGTGGGGGGGTGCTGGCCGGTTGAGCGGTGGCCCTGAATAAAAGAGAAAGGTTAACTTCTGCTTAAGTCTAATTGTGAGAGAATTACAATTAAAATTTACGAAGAGTGGAAAGCAGAAGAATCAAACTACGGAGGGTGGAAAAGTTGAAGAAAATCAAACTACGGAGAGTGGAGAAATGAGAGAAAATCGAATTACAGAGAGTGGAAGGATCGAGAGGGTTGGGGGTGTGAGAGCGAAACGGGAAAGTCTTCAGAGCGACTGGGAGGGGGGGTTGTGGTTACAGCGAGGGGGAAAGTGGTGTGAGGGTCGGGCGGTGGCCAGAAATGGAATTTAGAAGAGGGAGCAACGGGCGAGGCGATGAGCTAAGTGCGTAATGTAGGGGGGGGGGCGGGTGAGGTAAGAGAAACGGAAGGGGAGTACTACAGGTTACGAAAAACCACTCAGAAAATAAATACGCAAATTGCGAAGTGCAATGTAGGCGTAAGGTTCGTAGCGGAGAAATTAATCTCACGCAAGCCGCTGCCACCAGTTGTGATGGTCCCAAGTACTGCGAATGCCAGAATCAGCGTAGATTCGCACTGGGGAGTCCTCACGTCAATGTTCTGAGTGGTTGAATCGTGAAGGAGGGGGTTAACGAGAGGGAGAAGAGAGAAGAACGTTCGCTCATTGAGAATTGTTTATTGACCCAATTACCCTTTCCGTTTTATGTTCTATGAGGGGAGATACTTGAAGGAGGGAGACAGTGAGAGGGAGAGAGAAGAGGGAAGTCGAGAGACGCTCTTGTTGGCGTTAACCGCTTACCATTGCACCAATGTCGGCCTGAATCGTCGGGGCGGCGTTGGAAGCTGCGGCGGAGGCTGCGCTCGGGTCCATCTCGGTAACAGTGACGAAATCGGCGGGGGCTCGGTGGCGGGTCGTGAAGCACGGGCACACGCGCACTGATCAGAAGATTCTGAGTGCCGTTTGCTTCGTGCGCCCCGTATTTATATGCTGGGGGGATGCTCTTGCAAGTTTTCCGAAAGTTCAGTCTAAGATGGTCAACATGTTTGTTCTTGGGCCTTGGTTGCCTAACGTTTCTTTTCCGGGTTTGGGTAGCCATGTGACGAGAATCGTTATGAAGTAGAGTTTTTGATAATTTAATGCTGCTCATTACACACACACATAGCAAATGTATGCCTATCATACATCTCTCACCTTTACATATACCCACACATGCATGAACATACTACAATTAGTCATTTAAGCAACTTTAATAATACAATAACAAAAATGAAACTCACCCACAGTAGTGTAGCGTACAAATGTCTCCTTGTTCTCTATCATGGTATCCACAGCCAATTTTTTCACAGTACTGCGCTGTGATAATTGCAATAGTTGGCTGTTTAGCACTCACCATAGTTGGCATTTGTTTCACAACCTGACAAATTAAAACCATTTTCCCTTACTAATACAACATTGTTTTCCATGAAGTCTGAATATAAGGACATCCATTATAAACACAAAACATTTATAACAATTTAGATGATTATGATCCAAATAATTCTGATACATTTATTCAATCTCAACATACACAATCAGATCATTATTAATTGTATATTCTTTAGTATTTATCTTTGTGGCGTGTAAGCTGTGTAACATATTTACTTAGTATAATTATTTTTAATTCTAAAGGCATGTCCTGTTAATAAATAAAACAAAATTCACCTTCATTCCTGCTAAAGGGCACCACTTTTTTACTGTATTTAGATTTTCATCTAAATGTCCTGAAAATTATTTATCAACAGCACTATCACCACTTTCATTTGAAGCACTTATGTACTACATTTTGATTGTAATCTGGTAATTATTAACAGGAACCACAAAAGTAACTAATCATGTAACCTATTTGTTACCAAACCTAATGAAAATTCTTCTTGAAACGAATGAGATTTTATCATCATCATTATTGTTGTTGTTATCATTATTATTATTATTAGTAGTAGTAGTAGTAGTAGTAGTATCAACAAAAAATAACAATACCTATGTAAATCTACCTAGAAGCCAAATCAGCATGATTGTCATGGATGGCACGCATTGGTGCAAACAGAATATCTTAAGAGACACAGCTGGTCGCCAAAGTAATTCAATAGACCCTTGTCAAGAGAGTGAGCAACCTTAAGTGCAAACCAGAGTAAGTAATTAGCAATGATCGAGTTTGAATTCTGTGGGATAGTGTACTTATCACTGACCGAATAGTGGAAGCAAATAGAACAGATATTGTTCTATTTCATAATATCTCTAAAACCACATACATCATTGATGATGCAGTCCTTGACAGGCTTGTGACAACTATTGCTGGGAAGAGGATACACCAAACACTGCCTGTTGAAATGAAAGACATATATGAATTGCAGTCAATGGAAGTGTTTCCTGTGGTGGTTTCAACAAATGGATTGGCACCAAGATGGTGGTGTCACCAATGAATGGCAAGAGACAAAGAAATTACAACTGAGTAGCACTCGTGGAGCTGAGCTCATGGCTCAGAGTGAAGTCGCTCGCCTTTCACCAAGGAGGTCCGGGCTCGATTCCCGTTGAATCTCATGTGAAATTTGTTCCTACAAAACGAGTTAGGCTGCTTCACAAGGGGTAGTCCAACCCCTGTGAAGTGTCCTAAAACCTTACCCCCTTCCTTATTCCTTCCCAATTCTGGCCGCTGGGTAGTGATGCAGGGGTGTGCGGTGTAAGGCACGTACGTGAAGTTGCTACCTGGCGATCTTCTTGACAATTGATTGCAACGTAACGAAGTATTAATAGAGGATTACTCCCCAGCATCATTAATGGAGGATTACTCGCTAGCGCAAAAAAGCGCTCAATGCCCCCAACAGGCTTGGAGATACATTGCATCAATCAAGAAGCAACAAAATGTAAAAAAGACCATTCAGAAAGTTGCATTATTGTAAACAATTATAGCCCATAAATACTTAAGCCTGAATTGATGGAAAGAAAAACCCACCAAGTTCTTATTCATCTGTAGTTGCAAACCATTGGGGAATTTTGAGATTAGAATCAACAGCATCTTATTAAAGAATCGTTTTCCAATTTATTGACACATTTTTAAACTGAACCTAACACAAACCTAAAAGTAGCTAGTATTACCTAGTATAGAATGTATTATCTTATGATTTTCTTATAATTTTCTTATTATTCTTATTCATGCACAGTCTCAATGAATTTTTGGGATATTTTGTTTTTTAAGGGTTAATTTTTGCTTTTAGATTTGTTGTTTTCTGCATTCAGTTTTATTTTCATTGGTAATAAAACAAAAGGTTATCTTTAAAAGTATACTGAATATTTGCTCAAGCAAAGCTTTGCAGAGGTATTAGAAGTGAATTTGTTTGTTACTTTAAGAAGTTTACCAAGTATTGTCATGTTGTCCACATTAACGCATTATTTATTATAACTGAATAGCTATTACACTTTATGTACCATAGATAAAGATTTAATCACTAATGAGTTTAAACCCAATTGGCAACTAGCATTTAAAAGTAGTTTTATTTGACAATTCAGACACTACTTGACAGCAAATTACATTAAAATACATTTTTCTTAATATTGAATGAATCCAATATGTAGAGTAAGGCTTTATTAAGACCAACTACATGTGTACAATTTAACTACCTAAAGGAACGGCAAAAACTCGATCAACCATAAGATATTCACAGACAGATCCTCTCTATCATATGCATTACAGCAGGTCAATGGCATAACTATAGACATTAAGCCCAATAATTTCTCAAGGTCTCAACAAAGCATAGCTCCCTAAGACTATTATCACTTAAAAATCCCTCAATTCAAAATCACTGATTATTATTTCCTAACACAATCAAATCAAGACATCCTACATGTACCCCCAAAACAATTCTTACATTATTTATTCTCCAGGAAAATAAAAGCTTGGCTAGGTCTGTTGGAAAACAAATTATTAACAGAAATTCTGAATATACAAATGCTTCTAAATACATCAAAACTTCTGTTTGACTGGCATGTAAAACAATATATTATTTTATTTAAAAAACATTGTTAGAAACGATAAACCAGCTTGCTAATGTACTAAGTTGCACCTACCTGAAGTTGAGAGTCAGCTTGACCAGCACGTGTGAAAGCTCCATGTTCTACAGCACGCACTAGGCCTTTGGTCTGCAGTTCCACCAACAATGCAGCAACTGCCTCTTGCTCCCAGCCATTCTCTCGGGCTAGTTCTTCTTCCAACACTGGATTCGGATAGGCTGATTCTATCAGTTCCAAAAGCTTTTCAGCTGTGAGTAGTGGTGCAACGCCCAAAGAGCTCTCATCGGCAGATACTACAGATACAAAGAAATACAGATTATCAGAGATTAACACTAATTCCACACTAAACATATAAGCAAAAACACTAAAACCTGAAATGTATTTCATCTTAACTTAAAATATTAATGCAATTCTGTCAATGCAAATATTTTTTATGCAAATCGTTAAATATGTATCATATTAAGAGTCATTCATAAATTTTGTAATGCTAAAGAGTGGATTTGGGAAGGGTAAGGGTGAGGGTGAGAGAGCCATTCACTGTTTCAAAGGGATACAGGGATGTTAGTTTAGTGTAATGTAACACTGTTTTCTTTTTCTCAACACCTACTAAAATAATTCCTTTTATTCAATTTTAAATTAAGTCAATAAAATACTAAATTAATAAAGAAATAAATTTTAAAAATATATAAATAAATAATGATTGTATACACTGTTAAAATAATTTCTTTTTTATCCATAGTCTATTAACCTATTAACCCACAAGAACTTGCATGTTTATAAGTTGCATGGCCACATACACACAAAGCATTTTTGCACACAATATAAACAAAATGATAAATATCTGTGATACATCATAATATAACACTATTTTGGTATTTTAATAAATAAAATGTTGACAATTGAGTATTAAGCTTTTATTAAAACATTGAAAAATAAGAAATACACTCCACCTACATATCAGGAACATATATTTTCTTTGAAACTGAAAATTTTATCAAGCATAATACACACTGATTAGAATTGAAGACTGTTTTCACGTTTTAAAGATTTCTGACGTGTTTGCTTTCCTAGGAACTTTACAGCTTAATGAAGTTCAGTATAGTAAGTTTCATCTTCTATATTCAATATATTCAAATTTCATTTTCAAGTGTTCTTCCTCTGTAGCTTTCCCAAAATGATTTCACAACTCTTCTCCTTCAGAGGAATAATATAAAATCGAAATGAAATGTGAAATATATGCATAAATATTGAGAAGAAAAATTTAACCGAACCTTCAACTTCAAAATCACACAAAAACTATTAATATTTTGAAAAAAAAATCACGAAATGAAAGGTTTTCTATTGAGGAATAGATAGCAATAAGGAAGAAATTACTATCTTTAATAATGTAATTGAAGAACAATTTTTGGAATATCATTTCTGTGGTTTTGTTCAGTAGCATAGTTGTTGCTGTAGGCTTCTGGCATAAACATTTTAGAACACAGAAGCAAAGTTAGAATCTGCAAGTTTTGCTTTTAGAATATACCACAGAGAAATTAAGTATTTATTATTACATTCCTCACTGAAAGGAATGAGAATACATCTTTAATGTATTCTCATTCCATCAATGTATTATGGCACTTCCATTATTCTTATTTTCTGAGTTTAGCATTACTTTATGGCTGTTAGTGCTACCTTCAAACATTTTGAAGTGTAACCTGCTCAACTTGCAATTTTGCACACATTCACATAATACTAATATTAGCTGAGGATTTTTTAAAAATTGTAATTAGTAATAATAATAAACAATATATCTATTTTGTATGAAAATATGACACACAATGAAAAACCTTTGTAGATCGCATTAGTGAATAAAATGCAAAGACGTTAATGAAGTTCCTTCTCAGGATTTCCCCCCCCTCTCCTCCCCAATACATCTGAAAAAATATATATAATAATGAAAAAAATGAGACACAGGATACTCAGTTACATGCAATAATGGACACCAAAATATTCAAATATTGTAATCAATCCAGCAGAAAACAAACAAAGACATTACTCATTACATATTGATCAAGACACCCTCCGAAATAACACATAACAAATAAAAATTTATTTTATTATTCTACATTATATTTCATTTCACAATGGAAAACTTCCAAAATTCCACTATTTACTGTAAGCTCTAAATTAAGACATTTATAAGCACGGTAAGAAGAAACATATTGTTCATTTTTATGTTAATTTGTTAAGAAAGTAAATGTTTTAATTTCATTTGTCTTAACAAAATCATAATGGACCAAGGGGGAGGGGGGGGAGGGCAAGAAACCCTAACCATCTCCATATTCTTTCCTAATTTCTTCTATAAAAACATCCACAAATTCAATGTTTCATTATTCAAGATTTGTTTTGAAAATAGGTTGGCGATTTTCACAATCAAATAGTTTAATTCACAACATTGTCGTTTTCTATCTAATTTGCAAAAACATTGCCATTCTTAACCAATAAACAATTTTTAATTGACAGATATAAGTATTTTTTTGCAATATTAATGACATTTTCAAAACTGCTATAATTCTTGTCTAAATTTTTACCAGAGCACCTACATTTTTGTCTCACAAGTAAAGAATATAGAAATTTGTAAAAAATGTAAATTTTTTAATTGTAACAAAAAAACTAGATCTACCAGAATCTCCAATATTGTAGTTGAAGAAAGATACCCCCTCCCCCCCCAAAAATTGAACTTCGCAAGTTTGAAAAGTTTTAAGAATTAACAAAAATTGGACCTGTGCCATTTTTATAAGTGTACATTGCTCCATCTGAAGAAAAATGAAAGAAAATGTTGCGCCATTTTTAAGAAAAATTTCGAAAATGCTGGGGTTTCATATAAAGTACCCCCAGAAAACAAAATGTGTGTGTTTCAAATTTAAGGGCCTGCAATATCACCCAGATCAATATGTGAATATCATTTTTGGTGCAAATCCAGCCTAGTTTCCCCTGGTTTCCTTGGTAGCAAATCCAGTTTTCCCTTCAACCAATTTTTCAGTATGAAACAAAATGTCAATTCGGACTACATGTGTTAGTACAACGTACTGAAATACGAATTATCCATTTTTTTTCAGTATCAGGAACCTACAAGGTGAAATTTTGTGCCAAAATTTCAGGTTTTTGCCTCAGCACTGCATAACACTACATAAGTAGTGTTTGAGAAAGTAGCTATTATTTCAACAGAATGGCACAGACTTTCTCATTCTAGTTAGCTCCCTAAAGTTTTCAGTCTGCGAACATTCCTAGCATTCTCTCCATGGAAGTGTTTGCTTGTAAAATAAAAAGTTATATCACACTATTTGTGTTACTTTTCACTTGAATACCATCTTAAAAACTGCAGAACATTGAGTTTATACCTTCTAGTGATGAGGTTTAGAACAAAGACAATAATCTTGACAATTATTTTATACGTAAAAAATAAGCTGAAAATGTGATATTAAAATAAGAAACTCTCGGTTTTCTACAGGCATCTCCTGTTTCTTTTTTTAAGTTTCCTAAATATACTACAGTGTAGGTAGAAAAACTATGGGAATCACCTCAACAATAAGATGTTGAATTTTCAGTTGAGGAATCCGTGCCTAAGGTTCTTTTATACCATAATTTCACATATGCCCATAATCCTGATGAACTGGTGCTCAACAGGGCCCTGATCAGGAAGAATGCACATTTTTTTCTCAACGATTCCATATTTTTTTGGGGTTCTGTACAATGCTATATGTTCATATAATATCTTACTAACAAAATGTCCTGACATGTGCAAAATTATAATGTGAAAGGAACAAAACACAAAAGGAAATTGTGGGTTTGGAACAAAAACATAGGATCAGATACAGGCTTTTTTTAAACAATTATTTTCTCAAAAATGGCCCAAAATTTTTTCTTTAAATTTTCTCAAATAGAGCAAGTTATTCTTTCAATATTCTTTCAAAAATGGTGCAGATCCTGTTTTCATTGAACTCTGACAATAATGACCAATAATACAAGAATGTATGTGCTGTTGTAGCATCACCAATGTACATTTTTCTTCTATGGTTGATCTCATTACAATTTTTTCCTTTAAAAGTTGGTCTGTTATGATTGAACTGCATATCTTTGTAATAGGCATGCAACTTTTCTTGCATGAAAGTCGCAGTGGCAGCCTATTGTACTTGGTTCCAGTTTGCACTAATATCAAAAGTATTTAAGTTGATACATTAACCAAATTGAAAAACCTACAAGAGCACCCTCTTTTACTGTTTCTTATCATTTGCAACGTTAATATAACCCATGGTTATGTTGACAGGCAACTCATCCATACTGAATTTTAATTACTTTCACAAGCAATATTCACCAGCAAGCTATTATGTTACAACTAAAGAAACTGCTTAAGCCCACTTACAAGATTTCCTTCTTTCTCAAATTAATACACAAACAAGTAATCGAGGGCATTTTGGTATGAAGATTTGCACCACTAAAGGAACTTAAGGATGTTCTTACTAAGATATTTGGTGAAATAGTATATTTTTGAAGAAAGATTTCTAATCATAAAATATTTATATTTTCATTAACTGCTTTTATTACTTCAGTTATTAGTCATTCCTTTTTGAAAAAATATTACATTTCAATTAGTAACAAAAATTTTTAATTTTTCTCTACTCTATCAAATTGAACACAAGTAAGAGAGATTAGAAAATAAGTGTTATTTGCATTTCTTCACGTTCTACAACAAAATGAAGGTAATCAAAGCAAAACACTACAATACTCATAAAAAATTGCACATACCACACCCATGCACAAACCTGTAGTTTATCTTCCCTTATAAACCGTAACTTCATCTGGTGTACATGTAGATTTGTTCTTCCTTCCATCCCAAGCACGTAACTCGTAATTGTACAACTGTTTTCAAGAATCAAAATTGGAAATTTTTCAGTTTTACTTTTAAACCTTATTTAGCAATATATCTATTTCATATGCTCGGCAGGAGACCATTTTTGCACTGCACTTCTCAATTTTCTACTAATAATGCAGAAATAAATAGCATTTTAATCTTTAATTAAATTCTCAGAAAAAATGTATTTCACTCTTCATAAATCAAATGAAACAGTTATTCTTATTTTCATTTTTTGTTTTTCACAGATATTTTCCAACATATTACAAGCTTAACACAAATCTGCGTTTAAGTTATATATTGAACTACAAAATATAGGTATACCCAACTTTTCTCATACTGAGTGTGCCATGAAGTGATGATAAATATTTGTATTTAGAATTTCCTGTAGCATGCTCAGTCTCACGTGCTGCGTGCAAATTGTGAAAAACAAAATAAAACAAAATCTTCAAACACATTTACTGAGCATATTTTTTAACATTCACACCATTCAAAATAAAAAACAAAACACACATTACATTTTGTTCTACTAGCTGTCATTAACATATTCACACATGAATTTCCTTCCCTTTCAGTGTTTGTATGAATAAATAATCTTATTCTGAATTATTCCATTCTACAAATTAGAACATAGACACTTTCTTCAAAACTTCTTTCAAGATTCAAGATTCAATTTTGTCTAAACGCATCACTAGATAAACAATTGAACATTACATTTTCATTTCATTAAGATATACAAATTATTTTTAGAGTCCATTTACAACTTTCTACAGGCATTGTACAGTCTGGAGATTTTAATTTCTAAAATGCACAAAAACAAATGTGTTACTAATTCTACAGGGAGACTACATTTGCTTCTGTTAACACAGTCCTCTGACACTTGACAGTCTGGAAAGTGCGGCTTTGATGTTGATGGAGCTGATATTTCAGACATAATTGCTTGGCCCTCTATACTGCTGTATGATGGGAGTATAAATAGATTTCAGGGGGATAGATTTGACAATGTGGATCTATGAGTAACTCTGACATGATGGCAGAAACATCAACCCCAACGGCCCAGAAATGCCACTTCCTAGACAATGAAGAGCCAGTCTACTGGGAAGCTTGTTTAACACAAGGCATCAAAAAATATCAAGAAATAAGCAAGGTACCAATAAAAGTCTAAAATAAAAAGTTAATATTTTTAGGGGAGATATTCATCAGTACTAAAAGTATACGCCCACACAGACGGGTAAGTGATAGGTTAAACATTTTAAATAGGAATCGCAATTTTTATCCATATTATGTCTTTCATGAAAAGCAACAAACTTTTAGACGTAAAAAAATTTCAGAAACAGTATTTCAAAATCTATAAACAGAAGCCAGGGACCAGCAATAATCATAAGGATTACTTGCTCATAATTCTTATAATTAATTTCAGTAATAAAAAAATATATTCACAAAAAAGTAGTACTGAACTTATTTAAAATCCCCTGGGAGAAATTATAGAGAACAATTTCCCTCTTTTCAACTTCTAATCAACAATGTAGCAAAATTCAATAAAGAATGCAGATTCATATTCGAAGAAACAGCTTTATTGCATGATGCTGAATGTATTACCAGCAATGAAAAAAAGGTTTAAGGCAAAAAGAAATACTAACTAACTCAGGTTTACTACAAAATAAAGCATTCATTTCCTATCAAAGATAAGTTGCATTAGATTTTATTTTTAAAGTTCATTATTAAAAACGAGAAACTTTTTCAACAAAATTAACATACTCTTGTTTCAAAAACTTAATCTGCAATAAAAATAGAGATTTCCCTTCAAAATTCCAAACCCAGTCCCACGATGGGGGGGAGGGAGAGTACTAGTACTAGTTTAAGCACAGATACACATTCTCCTAAAACATGTTAATTTTTTATTCCAGAGATTATATGATATGAATTACACAATATCTTTTGATGTAGCAAGTTAAACAGGCTGCAATTAACAGTTAACACATCTCTGCCATGTTTTCTAATTCTTCATGAATCAATTCAATAGTTTAAAAAAATTAAAAACACATAAAACAACAATATTTATTTTTCATCATCAGAACTAAGACTTTCAGAAATAAACCATAAAATGGGCTCACTTCCTTATTAAATCTTTAACTTTTGAAGCATCTGCCCATTGCGTTCAACATGAATTATAGACTGGACATAAAATTTGCATTGCAATATCACAAATGTTGATCCTTCTATCTTTAGCACAATTTTTTTCTTTCTTGGCACATACACCCCACAATATCACCTAAAATACTGCAGATGACATAGTAAGTACTTAACTTCTAAGAACTCCCCAAGTAATTTGTCTATCTGAGTAAGGAAATTACATGAGTAAATATAGTAGATTTAATGGCTTCCACTAAACTATTCACTGAAGCATCTACAATTATTAAAAGAAATCCATTTAATTTGTGGTTGTAATAATAATTGTAGGAGTGAGAATACTTTGTATGTTGTGATATTCAAAATAAATTCTCTATCTCGAAAAGATTTATCAGCAAAAAACCATTTTTTAATTTTTTTTTTAAGTTGTTATACAAAAAGCAGCATGGCAACAACCAGGCTGAGAAATGCAGTGCAGTTAGCTGCTCCACTACGTGGGTTAGGAACCTACTATAAATCTTTCTCAAACCTGTGTCCACATGAACAGGTGCACATAAGGCAACAAGGAGTCCACCAGCCAGAGCTACGACAGAACAAACACTATTGGCCAAAGGTTGAGAACCAGAAACGCTTACAACCTGATAACATACTATGAATTTAGAAAGCTTCCTCTAATTATCTGGGGCTAGATAGTATAGGATCATTCTACCTGGCATTTCTCTTGCTCTTCTCAGTCAGTGATCTCTGTAATCACCATATTATTTCTCTTGCCAATATCCCTTGCCTACATCTACTTCTACTACAACATTAACTATCTTCATGATCTTTTACTGAGCTAGAATGTAACAAATTGTTGGTTTGCTACTAGCTTGCAAATTGTTTGGTTGTGAATACACAGGCAAATTGTTTAATTGTGAATGAAAGTTTAAATACGTTGTAATATGTAAAATAACCAATTTTCTATGTCTGACCTAGATTTCAACTTCACAAACCAAATTATCCTTGCACACTTGTCTAAAATTATTTTGCATACTTTTCTACACATTTTTGTTTGAATAAATCACAGCAGAGAATGATGCACATCCAATTTTCATTAAAATCTCTGAAATTTTGAAAATTGCAAATGTTTTTTTTTAATTCATCTATCTTTCTAACTCTCCTATTTCTAAATTATTGAAGGTTTTTTCACAATTTCATCTAAAATTATGCAAAAATACTCATATTTTGAAAAGAAATTAATCTATGAAAGGCTATATTAAAAATATAATTAGACCTGGTTCTTTATGCCATATTAAACATTTGAAAGAAGATAAAAAAGTTGTGCTTTCAATACAGCGAACCCTGTCTAAGCCTGTCTAAATCTCTGTCGTTTGGGTCCGGGGTTTTCTTCTGTCTTGTACAGGTTACCGGCTTGTTCAGGTTTGCAATAAAAACTGTCAACTCAGAACACGCAATCATTCAAAGGTAAAACAGGTTACATGAATAGTAGCCTAAAAACTACATTTCAAAGAAACAAAGACATCCAAAGAGAGTCAATGAAAATGACTTGAAACGCAACACAAAGTCTAATGAAACAAACATAAAAAGTAAAAGGAATATTATTTCCTTCAATATTTGTAGGAACAGATGAATTTATCTGAGAATTTAGGCTTAGGATATTCCCCTAGGTCCTTGTGAATATTGTGGCATAATACTGTGGGTCATATAAAAAGTTTCTTTTAAAATACTCATTCTTGATTTTGCCTTTGTTTTGGGGGTATCATACACATGAGTTTTTCCAACTTCAAATTTCTTTATCAAAGCCTTGACAGAAAACTGATGATTTGTTCCTGTTCTTCAATATATCTTATTTTCTCTCTAAGAGTTAAGGTTTTCAATTTGCCGCCTGACATCATAAACACAATTAACACAATTAACACAATACCTGCAACTTGTCGAAATGAACAACAGCAAACGTTTAAAATCACTGAACCTAAAACTTGCATTACAAGGACTGTGGAAAGATCGCTCTTTGAGTCTCTCACTCCACACGGGTTTGTATGAGTGGTGCGAGAAATACGACATTCATATTTCATACAATAAAGGAGGTGAAGGAGGCTTTGATAATGAAATCTAAAAAGAGTTTGCCAGAGGACGACTTTTTTTTTTTGGTTGTGTTTGTAAAAAGCTGATAATAGCATTAAAAAGTAAGAAGAATTGTGAAATAGGACAATATTTGACAACAAGAAGTGACATGGGAATGTTATGAAGTGCAATTGAGTACTGAAGTTCACGACGAACAATATTGTGTCATAAATGTGGACCAAAATCATCCGAGAAAAAATTACCAAGTTAAGTTAAAGCATTGCTATTATGAACTAAAAGTGAGAGTAAAAATTTAGAGCAAGAAAAATAAAGGCCTTAAAATGGGTGGGAATAGTTATTGAAAATAAATGTAGTTTCCTTTTTTAAAAAAAAATGTTCATTTAAATAAATCATAAAATTGTATTTGTTCAACACAGAAGCTTGTAGCATTATTTTAGTGATATTAGTTTTTTTTGTTTTGTTTTTCGCTAGTCGTCACAATTACATCTGATGTTTTCTGTATGGAGCACTCCAATGTACGGATCCATGTCATAAGATTTGGCGAGTAAGAAACCATTCATTGTATTGAGATATTAGAAAAAGTCGGGCATATTTAGTAATAAATATTTTGGTACATCACAATATATATGAATAACAGATGAGAAATATATTTTAAAAGGACAATATACAATAATATATTCGCAAAGTAATAAATATGTAGTAAGCAAATTTATAAGAAAGCAAGCATAAGTGAGGTTCACGCATTTCTCCATACCATTTCTTCACAACCAGCTCCAATTATTCCTGAACTAGGTACTCCGAAGCAAACGGATGACAGAAGTTCAGGGCAGTCAATCTCATTGTGGATTAGCATGCAATCAGACCTCACCCTTCTGTCACCTACAGATGTCAAGTGCACCCTCTCAAGAATGACACTGTAGACATGATAGTAATGGTCGTGGGGGGTACCAAGGCTATAACTCATACAGAGTTCATACGCTTTCTAGATTTCCAATTCCCTCACTTTTCCAGGTTTTCTAGTCACAATAAAAATTTTTCCAATTTTTTTTTTATAAATTATTTCCTTAATAGATAACTAGCGCAACCATGCGAGAACTCTCGCATGCTATACCCCACTCTCTTCCTTATTTTTCCATTTCCATATTAAGCCAGTAATATATATTTTTTCTTCAAGACTCTCTTACCCTCTGTCACTTGTTCTAAGCGTCACCTTGTAATTGATAACAATATAATACACCCTTGTCAATACAAACTATTCTTATTTAACTTTATTATCGAGTAAAGAGGTATGCCCATGTAATTCCAACTAATAAGTAATTTCACATATAGTTGCAGATTCTACAGGCTCTGAACAGGTGGGGTAGTCTTAAGAAGTGTCGAACCCGCAAAAATGAATGGTCATGAGATTTGAAAATGTGTCTGCATATTTTGAAATCCCCTGTGGCAGTTTTCACAGTAGTGGGCAGGGAGATGCCAGCAGTGAAAGAGACACTATTCTGATTGGTGTTGCCAGATGAATAAATGTACCAACTTTCTAAGATCCTGGACCTTTCACTAAAAGGCTGTGGACACTATACAATCACTATTAATCTCTAAACACTAATCAAATATATGTGTAATTTTTCATATCATTAGAAAGTAAACGGCAGAGATGTGAAGTGTTTAATGATTGTATTGTGTCCATGGCCTTACAAATGGTGTATTAGATATAAGTGCTGTGTTTCAATATTAAGGCTGTGTCGAACGTACAATTACGAACATCACAGATTTTTCAAAATACTCTGAAATAAACAACGTTGCACATAATTTACAACCAGAGTGCCATTTTCTCAAATTTTTTTACATATTTTTAATACAAATTTGTCTTAAATAATACTGATACATAATTTTGTAAAGGTTTCTAGTTTTTGAAGTGGAGAAATGGAGGGAAAAAAAAAAAACATTACAAAATTATAATTTCAGTTGAAACCTAAATATTTTTTACTGAATACATTCTCTCATAACCAAGGAATGGCGCTCTGGTCATTATTTGTTAAAATAAATATATAATTGTTATTTAAAAAGACACTAACTTCGGGAATCTAGACTTTTGACATCTGCTTAAGAATACTTTCTATTGAAAAAGGACACATTTATGTACACTGAATTGCCTGTCCCTTTTCAATACAAAATATTCTTAGTTAAGGAAAATGCCAATGGTTTCAAATGCTATTTTTTACTGATTAAGAATGCACTTATGTAGTTTAAATTATTTGTTCATAAGGAATTTTTATAACTAAAAGTTTTGAATATTAAATTTGAATAACTAAATGCACTTAAAATAATAATACGACTGTTTCTATTGTTGTGAATGTTATCAAAATAAGCCACTAGGTATTATTTATTTGTCAGTTTCATAGTTTTAGATAAAGATGTCATATTTATGTCCAAATCTAATAGATGGCGTCACTTTGAATTCGTATATTTAATATGAAATATTTACAATAAAATATATTAAAAACAATTAAAAATTCATATTTATGTCTTTCTATACATAAACATTTCTCACAAAATATGAAAAATTTAACAATCGTCAATTTTTTACTGACCGAAAAAAAATTCCAGGTATTTACACAAATTCCCTGATTTTTCCAGAAATTAATTTTTCCCTGACATTTCCAGGTATTCCAGGTTTTCCAGGTTCATATGAACCCTGCCCGTAGTACTCAGAAACCTGTGCTAAACCGTCTGAAGTATGATCTGTTAGTTGTTACAACAAGGGTTTTTAAATAATACTGTTGTATTTGAGGATAGTTATAACTCAAGGATTCCCAACCATTTTCCTTTTTTTTCATCAACCCCCTTTAAACGAATTGTTTGCTTCATCAACCCCTTTACATTTCTCTACAATACACAGCATCCATAATCCATAGTGCATGGAATGCATTTGCAAGCATGGAATTGCACATACGTGCCTTGAAGATTACAATTTTGTACACCAATATTCTTGTAAATGGTTTGAAAATTATTTGATTGGTAGAACTTAAAATATGAAATATAAATCCTACATATTGAGGAATATTTAAATTATTTCTAGTGTTCCACAAGGCTCACACCTTGGAACATTACTTTTCTTGACTTATACAAATGATTTAAATGGAGTATTTCAAAATTCTTCTTTTCTGTTGTATACTGACAATCTCAATTTGTATCGCATTGTTGATTCCGAACATGACTGTTATAAACTTCAATTTGATCTCGACTATTTAAATGGTGAGCTGTGCAACACCTTGAACTGAATGTTGACAAGAGTAAAGTGATGTAGTTTAGTAGATTATGGAATCCAACTTTTGTCAGTTACAGGTTAGGTAATACAGTATTAGAAATGTGTTATGATGTATATAAAATAAATAAATATGTTGAATCAAATTGTACAGGACTAATAAATCAAAATAATCTCGAAAAGAGCTCAAGGTGCTTAAATTTAAAATGACTGCAATCTGATTATAATCATGAGTTAATCTTGGTGATAGTAAATTTAGTTTCCAAGCAGCAAAATTGAGGAACCTGTGTTGAACAACTTGAAGAACAGAAATATGTATTTTATAAAAAGGGAACCATACTAGTGATGCATAAAGCAATATTGATCTCACTAATAAATTCAAGAAAATATGGCATGTAATTAGGACACAGCATCTTACGGCATCATTTAGGTGTAAGTAAAGGAGGCACAATATTTATTTTTCAATCTGTTCATTGATGAAATGTGACTTCATGAGCTATAGTATATATAACTAGTGATGCTACAGAATGGCACAGACTTTCCCGTATTAGTTTTCTATTTTCTTGGGTCTTCGCTAGCTATTTGGAATTGCCACATACTCTTTCTTGCCAACTATCATCTATCACCTCCAAAAGTACATTTTTTGTCATCTTCTTAATTTTTCGGTTTCCTATTGGTAGAATGGAAACATTAATTTTAGAATATTAAAGAACTCAAAAACTTAGTCATAAATGGCAATTTTCTTTTAAAAATTATGTGCGGTTTAAGAGAAAATGGCGTTTTAGCACTACTAAAAATGCGAAATTTGAAGCTCATTTTCACAGAAAATTTTTGAATTTTCAAAATACTTTATTTGAAGTTATTTGAAGCACTTACACTCCCAAATATAATAATCTTTACAAATTGCGGATAATGTGCATATTAAAGATGTGATAGATCTTTCAAAAAAATTTACAAGTTTTGAAAAAAACAAAAAAATAACTCAAAATAAACTTTACATCATATTAAAGAGTGTAATTATCACTATCTGTTACAAAAGTTTCAAGAAAAAAGTTGCAGCCATATATGAGAAAATGGCGTTTGAGCATTTCTGAAAATGCCGAAATTTGAGCTACTTTTCACAGAAAACGGTTGTGTTTTCGAGAAACTTTACTTGACATTATTTAAAGCATATATACTCGTAAATATAATAATGTGAAAAAATCGCTGATAATGTAAATATTAACGACGTGAGAGACAAGTAAAATAATTTACTTTTTTGTAATTTTTGAAAAAAAACAACTGATAGACCAATATGGCTTTCATGTCATCTGATAGAGTACATTTACCACTATCCCTACCAAAAGTTTAAAGAACAAATTTGGAGCCGTTTTTGAGAAAATCTTGTTTTTGTAATTTTTTAACGTTGCACATATTGCACGAAAACTACTAAAATTTTGAAAAACATTTACATGACCTTTATGAAAGAACTCAATATGCAGAACAAATTTTATTTGAAGAAAAAATCTCTATCTTCAATTTCGTAGCTGGAGAAAGACGCCGAAAATAATTAAACTTTCAAAATTTTCGAAAATTCGGAGTTATCCGTGAAAATCGGACCTCTGCCATGTTAATAAGTGGAATTTACCCTTTTCATAGAAGAAATTTAAAGAAAAATTTGGAGCCATTTTTGGGAAAATTTTGAAAACCCCGGGGGGGGGGGCTTCATATAAAGTACCCCCAAACTTTGAAGAATCTTTTTCAAAATCTCAAAGCTTTGACTAGAATCAGATCGACCGGGGAATATCTATTTTGGAAGAAATCGTACGTATGGTTTAGGCGCTAGCAGCGTTCACAGACGGACAGACAGACAGACGTTTTCCTTTCAAATGGGTTTTCGGTATGAAGGACCTAGAAAACAGGATTTCTGACTACACCACGTGTTAGGGGATTGTTTTTTCTTAATTTAAGGTCAATCCATTTTAAGCGGTCCAGTACTGGTCGCTCGACCATCTCGAAAAAATTTCATATTTTGTACATAAATTTCCTTATGTTTTGGCTGTTCAAATCCATGTTTAACTTTTTTTTTATTGTAACTGGTTTACAAATGGCGGCCATTTTTGTTTCGCGTTCGCAGACATTTACTCTTTCCTAAATTGCTCAGCTCTCGGTTGTTCTAGCATTCTAGAATAAAAAGCATTCGATTCAGCATACTCTGGCTTGCAAATCGAAATATTATTTACCTATTTTCTATGTTTTTATTTGGGAAATATTTGCAACCAAATGTATGGAACTCGAATGAACGAAATTCGATTTTCAGAGAGTAATTTTTCAAAGAAGTAACAGAATCTAAGCCTTAATTTTTTATGTGCTTTTACACACAACAGTATAGTTACTTTTTGTAAAATATCATTGGTATATAACGTACCCCTTCAAAATTACATCCTCTTGAAAATTGGAATTTTGGATTTTTTCCCAATTTTGAACTGTAATATCTCTGTTGGGGGACCAGATAAAAATCTGAAAATTGCACACATGCTAGACCGCTATCATACCAAACTTCTGTAAAAATTACAACTTTTATATTTAACTCGAAGTATTTTTTAAAAAATTGAAAACTTATGAAAAAAAAAAAAAAAGCTTCATATCCCCATTGAGGATACTTTGTGCCAAGTAGTAATCACATTATTTTGAAGCTATTTTAAACTAAAATCTACATTGATTTAAAATAATTAATTATACTTAATAATTAATATGCATAAAAGTGGCCTATTATATAATTTTCAATATTCCGTATACTTTAAAACAAACTTACAATTTGACATCTACGTCAGTAATTGAAAAATGGGTATCTTGATTTTGAAATCTGAACCGCTTAAAACAAAAAGTATTTATAAAATACAACAAATAAATAAATTCAGCATTTTGTTTATGTTTTTGCGTTTAAATTTGCTTGTGCTTCACTTGTATCTCCACTAGATTGTCGCTGGCCATTGCTGTGTGATGCGGACCGAGGCCAAGAAGGCCACAAGGAGTGAGTAGCATGAGATGGAGAGAGAAGAGAGGGAAAAAGAGAGATGAAAAGCAAAGGAGGGAAAAGAGACAAAAAGGGAAGGAGAGAAAAGAGAAGGAGGGAAATAGGGAAGGAAAAAAGGGAGAGAAAATGAGAGGAGGAAAGAGAGAGGGAAAAGAGGAAAGGAGAGAGAAAGAGGGAAACAGAGAGAGAGATGAAAGAGAGAGAGTGACAAAAGAGAGAGAGAAAGAGAGCAGGACGTCTGCAGGGTTCTGCTAGTATTACATACAACTGAATTATGAAAACATTTTCAGAGCAACACTACATTCACTTGGATTGATTGACTGATTAAGATTCCAGGCACGTCAACTACAGAGGTCATTAGACCTGCAAGTGTAGTGTATGTTTTTTCATCGGGAGGTGGTGATGCTTTTTCCCTGCTGGATAGCAAGATTCTGCGCTGACTAGATGTCGACTAGCGGGGTTTTCCCAAAAACAGATATCTCCACCAGCTGGACACAGCCTCAGCCAGAACAAGCTCTCAGCTCCCAACCAGTCTCCCCGCACGTGTGTTAGTGAAGTGCATGTTAGCATAAGTGTGTGTATGTGTGTGTTTGTGTAAGGGGTGAGGATAGGATAAGGAAGAGGAAGGAAAGATCTGTGGCCCATTTGTTAGGATACTGCTCTGGCATTCTCCTCTACTCTGCTTGTTTGCAACAAACAAGCAGAATCGTTCAAGTGTTTTCCCTCTAAACAGGCATACTTTTCAGTAGAGTCCACACAGTGTAAGAATAAAAATACAGAAGGGAGAAGACTTCAAGGTGTTGCAACCCACAATTTGCCTGTGTTGTAACAGATTTCAGAAATTCAGCACCACCCCTAAATTGGTGAAAGGCTGTTACAGGCCCAGATGGTTCGGATAGAAGGAATTGGAATTCCCAAAGCTGCAGTGGCACAGAGTAACCAAGTTTCATACATTTAGTGCGGCTGATTGTAGTAAAAATATTTTTCCCAGTGATTTATTCAAATTCCCTGACATTTCTCTGATTTTTCCAGGAAAAAAAATCCTGTACTTTAACCCATTTTCCAAAAGTATAACAGCCCTTTCTCTTGCTCTTGTGAAAATTAACAGAATAAAAAAAAAATTCATAACCAGGGTGCAAACTGACAAGAGGATGCAGGAAACCATCCCCCTCTAGAGAGTTTGATAAACCTTGTTGGAAAAGTTTAACTTCTCCTTGTCAGAGATACAATTAATTTACATTAAAACCTTGATGATTTCAACACTTTCAAATCTACCAATCAAGGAATCCAAAGCACAAAAATAAGACAAGAAAACTTTTCTGGGAGCATTGTTAAGAGTCAATCAGGCTGTGCTGTGCAAGTGAAGATTTCCCACCAATTCTTTGATTCATTCCCTCCTGGAGATCTGAAGGTCCCCTTCTGGATAAATCTGTCAAATCACACTCTAATCTTAACACACTTAACTCCAGATCATTACAAGAGTCATCACCACTAGACTTCTGAATTAGTTTGATATGTAGTGCAAACATTAAAAAGAAAAAAATGTATTATCACATTACACTTATTTCCACTCTAAAACTCTTTGCTACATTTGTATCATTATTGGAAAAGAATTTCAAAAGCAATGTGTTTTCTTGTCGTTAAGAAAGCAAGATTCTAATATACACTGCATACTCACAAGGACGTGCTGGTGGAACCTGGCCTTGCTCCAATTGCTTCAGAGTAACTTCAACTTTCAGAATAGATGCATATTTGTGCTGAAGCAATTTCATTATCTTCTTGATAAAACCAACGTAATCTGCAAAATAGTAATAGTAATTTTGTTTCATGCAATTGAGAAATTAAAATTGTTTGTGACAAGGTTTCTCAAAAGAGCATTCTGATGCAATTTCACATCCAACAGTTCCATAATGTTGAACACTTTTACCAACTTTCCTATGCTCTTTGGCATTTGTCTGGAACATTCTTTAACTATAAACTAGGATTTTTTCCTTGAACCCAAAAATTTTAAAACAGTCTGTTTGAATAATCATTCTGGATATTAAAATTTTTTTCCGAAAATTGGGCTAAGTATGAAGACTTTTGATCTTTTAAACTAGTCTTTAATTTAAAAATCACCAATTAAGCCCAATCACCAATTAAGTGAAATGCATTTCCCCTAATTTAGTTTGCAGTGTCAGTTCAAATATTGGTAATATTGCCAACAACTTTGTCCCCCCCACACACACAACCTAACATTCACTCTTGTGACAGAACCCTGCGACAACAAAATTTCATACTGTTTCTGCCTGAATTACAAGGATTTACAAACAAGATACCATGCAGCTTTCACCTCCAGTCCCAAGATACCACTTTCAATCATTTACTTAATTCATTTTTACCTCGGGGAAATTCTTGAGGACTGACAAGTTCACGAAAAAACTCTTGAGCCACTGTAGCCTGTTCTCTTTCTCCCAGGTGCGCTATGAACCAGAATTGTAAAATACGACTCTCTTGGGTGTGCATGCCAGTCTGTGCATTAACAAGGAATACTCGGAACTCCAATGACAGCTGTGCAGGAACATCATCTCCTTCTGCAAAGAAAAATGTAGTTCAGAGTAAATTCTAAGAGAGTTTTCCAGGAAAACATACATTTTTACAACTTTCAGGATGAATAAATAATTATTTATTTTAATTCAGAGAGATTTGTGACAGTTGACACAATCATAAAAATATTCCAAAAGCAATGTAGACTGTTCTTCCTCACAAGTCATCTCTGAAAAAGAACTGCGAAATACAAAAGACCTTTCTTGAACATAAAGGATACAAAACTCAAATTTTATAAACGTAATGTACATGACAATATCTTTTAACAAAAGCCAATCAGTTATCATGTACCTATTAAAAGTTCGAACAAGTAAGTGAACCGCAGAAATTCATTAATGTTCTGAAATATAGTCATAATTCTAAATCTTCAAAAATGTATGAATCACATACAGTGAATCTGTTGTATTAACTTATTTAAGTAAAATGGGAACAGATAATCATCAAGAATATAGATGACAACACAATCATTACACGGTATTCAAAATTTAATTTGTAATGTAAGCAAGAAATGATAGTTCTACCATAGTACTGTACCATACCATACCACTACTTAGTTACAATGTCAATATGATCTCAGTAGAATTTTACTTACTTGATACAATTTCCTTGTTTATGACAATTCCACGATGATCACCACCAGCCACATGCATTTTATCAGATGGTTTGTTTTCTATAGGAATAGACTGCCTTTCTATAGCCAGAGTAGTCGAATTTGATGTTTTACTTTTTGGTGTCATTACAATGTGATCTGATAAACAAAAGATGGGTAATAGCTTTTACACTATAATTAAGCGTTGCAAAAATTCTAATTATTTCAATATCCTAACAGACGTACCTTTCATAGGCGTGTCCATTGTAAAGGATTATATTATAGGCACTTCAAGAAATAAATTATGACTGAAAAGTGACCCAATCAATTAATCTATATTATAATACACAAAAAACATATATAAATTCGCTCTCTACGTTTAACTTTGTAACCTATATTTACAAAATGGTTATAAACAATATCCTTTTACTACCAAACTCATCTGCAATTACGTTAGCTTCCAAACAACCAACCTAGCGGACGACACTCCGGAGCTTGAGCAAATACACGTAATATTTTCCTCCCTGTGCTTCCAAATTCCCAATTATTGAAAGTCTCGTCAATAACTTGCCCTCCTTGGCCCTGCTCTCACGCTCTCATCGCCGCCGTGCCCAGCCGTGTCCGTGCCACTCGTGCGCGCTCGTGCGGTCGTGTCAAGCTGCACCAGCGCGCGATGTCACGGACAAAATTCGATAGCAACGAAGACCTCTAAAAATGAGACCACGTCACTCTCAGATAGCGTCTGTATTATACATTCATTCTGAGTTCACGTCTGTTATATTAGATGATTTCATTCTCTAAGAACGTGTTATGAACACCTTTACGCAACTGACCTAAGCGGTCAATGCATCACACAACCTGCAGACGACCGTGTTAGGAAATACGAGAACCACGAGAACTGTGTCATGAGGTCACTAATCAACGTTTAAAGGGAAGAAAACGTAAATGGGATAAAAGCAAAGCAAAACAAATGCCACAAACGTTGATGGTTGAATAAAATTGCATTTCCACAAATATTTGGACATTTCAGTTCGTTTATCCTTACTTGATGCCGTCTAATGAATAAATCTTACGGACAGTAGTAACAAACAAATTAAAGCTGCTTATCCCTGAAAACCAAAGTTGGTCTGCGGAAATACATTAAAAACAAAACGTTGCTTGGTTCTAGTGCTTGTAACAAAATACTATTTCAGAATCAGGGCTTTTAACACCACACACTACTATAATAAAATTCAAATTAACTTGATGTGTAGATAGCACGTTCAAATAATCGGAAACAAGAAATTTGAAGAAAACATGACATAATAGTTATACACATTTTGACAGTTTGAAATAGAACGATCTTGCATATCCATAGTTACAATTTCATTCACTGAAGAGTTGGAAACTGTTTATAAAACGATTAAAAGTCTGGTATATCACCGTCCGTGACCATCGGCCTCGGAAGTTCAATGTGCCGCCAGAGGCTGAGAATGTCAGAGCAAGAGGCAGTGCAAATTTGTACTTTTCAGCGCGTGAGCAGATTTGACGAAAATACACAAATGTTAGGTTAAAAGAGTAAAAAAAGTTTTAAAAAAATCAAAAGGAAAGACCTAAGTTCACCAGTTGATTACAATATTACTGGAGCTACACAGCACATACGTTCTCGCATTATTTCCAACATGCAATTTTCGGAAATTCTGAGTTCAACGAAAATTAGACCTCTTTTTTTTAAGTTTATTTTGTCCTATCAGTGGAAACAAATAGAGCCGTTTTTAAAATAAACATTTTTTTATAAATTGCATTGACGAAAAATACTGGTTTTTTTATGTACACGACCTCATTTAAAGATCTATTTTTTCAGAACAGAATATATTTAAGAAAAATCTCTATCATCAATGTTGCACTTTTGCATTTTTTTTCAATTTTCATAAATATTTTCAACGAAAATGGGACCAGCATCAATCTTTGTACCGTTTAAGCTCCCCACCGGTCTCCCAACGTGTACGGCCTCCCGGCGTACGTGGTAGTGTAGTCGATGTTAAGTGTGTGTGTGAGGTCAGGAAAAGGAAAGATCGCGTGCTGTCCTTAGCCCATTTGTTAGGGGACTGCTCCAGCATTCGCTTGGTATTGGTAGGAGAAAACACGGAAAACCGATAAATGCAGCCGCCCGCTAGAATTCTCCTCCAGACAGCGACTGAAATCGACCTACATAGCTATGTAGCTGTGCCGAAAATCTTGCCACCACCGGGATTCGCAACTTGCAAACAAAAAGTAAGTCAAAAAAATAAAAATTATTTTTAATGATTGAAAAATAGCTTGTTAACGAGTTAATGATGACACCACAAGTGTTAAGCTTTGCTAGTGAGTAAAACGTCCAAATTTTTCAAATGTGTTATCCCTAATCAATAAAGCAATAATACTAAGCCCTTTAATAATAATAATAATAATAATATAATAATATTATTATTATTATTATTATTATTTCCCCACAATGGCTCCAGTTTTTTTCCACGAAAACTTCCATTTGAAAAGAGCTTTCGTCCTCCCAAGATATTCCCAAACTCTTATTTCAATTTAACTTTAGAAGACCGAAATTTTGAGAAAATATGAACAAATTTACGTTTTTTAAGCAAAGAGATCAACCGTAATTCAGGGAAAGTGATCGTTCAAGAAACGTGCGTGCGACCGTTTGCCGGATCATTCATCTCTCTCCCTACAATAATAATTTCTGCAAAGTTTCTATTAACAGTTGATGTGGTCGTTTATTTTTCTGATTTCTTCATGTCAACTTTTAAATTTCCGGAAAATACAACACAGCTCATGGGATGGAATGAAGGTTCTTGCACACTACAATTATACTCTAAGGCCATACGATTACGTCACATTCGGATAACTCTAATTATTTTTCGTGAAAGTTTCTCCCGGACAACTTGGACGACCTTCCATGTTATTGGTAGCGAATGACACAGACCATTGCTTGCAGCCACTCTCCAGGAAAGTGCGGATTGCTTTCGCCTTTGGCGGATTTGGGGCTTGAGTCTCCGTTCCGTTCGAATTCTGTGAGAAGATCGAATTACATTTTCCATTAATGTAATAAAACATGGTTTTTAACATCTATTAGGCCTAAGTACTTCGCGACATTACGTTTAATTCAGTGATCAATTATTAATAACATCATATACAGTTTTTACTGTTTTTTGACAAATAAATAAATAAAACTGACAATATATATTTTCAAACAATGAAATTTCTTTCGAAATATGAAAGAAACAGCACCTTTGAAGGTAATCATTCAGTATTAGTGATATTATTGGGATGAAGATTCTAACAACTGTGCAGTTAGATGTTCAGTTTAGTCGATAAATTCTTAATAAAGATAGTATTGAGAATAATGGCACATGTAGGCGATAAGAAATGTGAACTGGATAATAAATTAATAACAGTGAAAACTAGTGGCTCGTGCCCGTCGTCCTTACATGGGTCAACTTTCACGAAAATGTGTACAAGACGATTGAACTTAATCATAAACAATGGAGCCACTTTTTTAAAAAAAATTGAAACTGTCGCAAGAGCTTCGTGTAAAGTGCTCCCCAAAATTAAAATATCGGTTTCAAACTCTAGGGACCGCGACATCAGCCAGATCGATTGGGAAATATAAATTTTGGAGAAAATTGTCTTAACGGTTTAGCCACAAACATTGTTCACAGACGGACAGACGTTTTGTCGTCAATCGATTTTTACTTTCCCGTATACGTACGTTTAACCTCCTGAGACCCAGAGATTTTTTTTTACAAGTGTCTTGTAAAAATGAACTTAATATAGTATAAAGGACCAACTGATTTTGAAAAAAATATTTAAAAAATTCTCTGTGGTCTCATTCGCCTGGAAACTGAAGTACAGTATACTGTACTTTGGGTCTCAATTAACAAATTTCATATTATATAAAGTCCATGTATTTTTGATCTGTAGAGGAAAGTTTAAAAACATTTAAAGTTTAATACATTTATTAATAATGCAAAAAATATTTTATAAATATTCAAAAAGTACAATTGAATTTTCTTATATTTAATTATTATGGTACTCCATGAAACAATTTCTTTTTGCAACCAGACATAAAAATATTTTGCAAGTAGTACAGAGTGTTCTTGTTCTGCCATTACATCCAGGTCTTCTGCATTTTTGCCAGTCTTTAACATCAACAATTGTGGGCATATGCGCACATTTTGCTTTCCTGACATTGTCATGAGGTAGAGGGACTGGAACTTTTCTTTTTTTGGTCATTGGCACTTGATTTTCTTCATCTTCAGGAATTAATATTTCATTTTCCTCATCTTTCTCATTGTAAATTAAATGTTCTCCTAACATGAGTTTGTATTTCCGTAATTGTGGTATTTTTCTGCTAGGAACGTTCTTATCAATCATATCCTTCTTCAGCTGAAGCCAGGCATTTACCACACACATGTCAATCAAGTGAAGAAATGTTCTGATTGTCCATTTTTTTGTTCTTGCTCTCATTGGGCAATATGAGAGCATCCTGTCAAAAAGGTCTACACCTCCCATCTTAGAATTATATGCATTTATAACCTTGGGCCTTGTGACATCCATGTACTTCTTCTCTTTTTTGTTGTACCTTTTGCATATGTCAGTAGGATTGACACCATGAACTGATGACATCATAACAACACTTTTCCTATCCATCCACTTCACAAGACATTTGCTCCCATCATGAGAGACTAGCATATCAGAAGAACCTCTACCTTCTTTACTAAGTTCTTTATCTGTCTTCAATCTTGCTTCCTTGGGAATTCTGTTTTTTTGGATAGTGCCAGTTGAACCATATCCTCTTTTCAAAAGTTCATCACATAATTTACGACTAGTGAAGTACCGATCGTGATATATGAAGTGTCCCGGCGTAAGGCTCTCAGTCAATTGAAGAACTGCTGCTTCTCCTAAACCAAATCGTTGATTAGTGTACTCAGGATGTGTAGTTTTTCCCTGATAAAAGGTAAAATCTAAAACTTGTCCATTTGAATTTGCTAAAACAAATACTTTTAAACCAACTGGATTTGGTTTGTTTGGACAGAATTGTTTCAGGGAACATACCCCTGAAAATGGAACAATCATCTCATCCACAGCAACATCTCTCTCTCTTTCTATTTTCAGGCAACCTTCCCTTATTTTGTTTATCAATGGACGTAACTTCCACAACCTGTCAATTTTCCTTGTGTTTTCTTCAATATCATCATCAAATACAACCTTAATACAAGTTCTCAAAACAAAGAATCTGTTACGTGTCATATTATCACTGATAACAGATACTCGCCATCTGTTGTCCCAGTACATTCTGATCATTGGATATTGAAGACAACTCATTATCATATTAATTCCTAAGAATATCTTTAATTCTGCCAAATTCAGATTCAAAGGGCAACCATTTTGTTTCACATAAGTCTGACATGTTTTATCAACTATCATCTGCAATATTTCATCATCAATGTATTGGTGAAAATAGTCACTAAACTCATACTCTCTTCTGTCTAAAAGAGGTATCGTAGGCTGGGATATAAAAGGAAATTCTTGAATAAAATTTCTCCTCCTCCACTGGCATCTCGGAGCGCTTTTTTCTAGAATCTAAAATGAAATGGAGCACACAATTAATTTTTCAATTGAACGATTAAAAATTCTAATAATGTAGGTAATGAACATGCTATTCAATAAAATCCAGTTTTTATCTATGTACCTCTTCATCCTCATCATCACTGGATTCATCACTATTGTCTTCAATTACCGGAATGGGTGTTGCAATTACACTAGTATTTCCTTGCTCTGAATCTTCTTCTCCATCAGACAATTCACCTTCAGATTCATCTAATGTATTCAAAACTTCTTCCAAATATTCTTCGATTTCATTTTCTAAAACAAATTATTATAATAAATTCCATGCAGGGATTTATAAAACATAAGTTAGAATTGATAAACGAGTTATTAGATAACTTTAAGACAACTATTCAATTTCACGTATAGCATTTCATTAGCTGAGTCCCAAAGTACAGAATAATGTACTTCAATAAATACACTATTCTCACACTCTACACAAACAAAAATATACTCGTATTTTAGCATCAAATTACTGGTAGAGCATTTGAGATAATATGTATTACCAACAAACTCTCAAAACATGCAAAAAAAGGGAGATATTCACTATTACCTTGAAGACAGCGTCCATCACGCGGGAACATCTTCGTCGCCATTTTATAAAAGCTCTTGTTTGAAGGGCTAAATGCAAGGAACATGAAGATCGAGTACTCTATTCCGTTCCTAGATAGCAGCAGAAGACTACAAGACATAAATCACCCTTCAACTCGCCCTGCTACCTAGTGAGGAATTTTTAAAACTTGAAGTACAGTATACTGTACCGGGGGTCTCAGGAGGATATACGGAGCAGTGGCGTAGCGTCAGGGGACGCTGAGATGCTGAGCATCCCCGTATATAAGAACCTTAAATACTGTATTGATAATCTTACAAGTGGTCTGTTGAGCGAAACACGTTTTGCATTAATTTAAAATTGATTTCCTATGATTGAATTCGGCGGGCTGTTGAAGCTGGCCTCTGATTGGTTGGAAGCTAAAATACTTCAGCGTCTGCCGCCAGATTGCGACGAGCAATGACGCATGCGCAGATGGCGAGGTGCCCCTCTCCCCTCTTCACCCCTGGGCCAGAGAAACCCGACTGCTTTACGCTAGCGTCTACTGCGGAAAGAAGCTCGTTTGTGCACGAGAGCGCAGCACACTTCAGACGTTCAGTAAATTATCTTTCTCTCTCTCTCACTCGGGAGTCCCCGCTTGGTCATGGGTACAAACTGTAGAAATAGTGCCTGACTACTATTTCTTAATTAATATCCAAGAAATTGTATTATCTCTTAAATAGATTACATATTATTTAAGTCTGCAATGTATAAATTAACAAATGGTCTTATTGCCATTCGCGTATAAGAATTAAAGCTGAGCCATTGTATAATTTGCTTTCAAGACATCGGCAGCCCTGACTGCTGTGAGGATTTTGTGGGAAGCGCCTACACCGTCGTAAGCAATCGAGATCGTGGAAGTAGTCCCAGTGTATCTGCCTTGTGTTGCGTTCGCCTGTTAGACGAAGTACTTGATAGTGACATTTTGTGTGTTATTGTTGAGCATCCCCAAACGTGTGAGTCACGCTACGCCACTGATACGGAGTAATATACGTAGTATAGGGGAAAGTTATGTAATGCTGCGGAAACTCAATTTCGAGATTTCAACGGAAATACACGTTTAGAGGTTCCCTGATACCGAAAAAGTGAGTCTTTTCAAAACGTCCATTCGTCCGTCCGTCCGTCTGTCCGTCTGTCCGTCAGTCCGTCTGTCTGACCGTCTGTGAACAACACTAGCGCGATTTCTTTTAAAATAAATATTCCCCAGTCGATCTGCATCCACTCAATGCGCCGCGATTTTGAAAAAGTTTCTTCAAAATTTGAGGGTACTTTACATGAAGCCCCCCGAACATTCTCAAAATTTTCTCAGAAACGGCTCCAAATTTTTTCTTTAAATTTCTTGTAAGAATAGAGTAAAATACACTTATTAAGGTGGCGTAGGTCCCATTTTCACGGTTGACTCTGAATTTTCGAAAATTGCGGAAGTTTGAATTTTTTTCGGCGTCATCCTAGAACTACAAAATTGATGATGGAGATTTTTACTCCAAATAAAATTTGTTGTAAAAAGTGAGTTAATTCATTAGAATCGTATACATTTTTTGAAAATTTCAGTTGTTTTTGCGCAATATTGCATGCAATATTTGACATTTTAAAAAATTACAAAAACCAGATTTTCTCAAAAACGGCTCCAAATTTTTTCTTTAAACTTTTTGAAGAGATAGTACTAAATGTGCTCTATGAGATGACATAAACGCCATAATGCTATATTCTTTTGTTTGTTTGTTTTCAAAAAATGCAAGAATGTAATTTTTTTGACTTGTGTCTCACGTCGTTAATATTTACATTAGCGGCGATTTGTTCACTTTATTATATTAATGAATACATGTGCTTCTAATCATGTTACATAAAGTTTCCCGAAAATTGAATAGTTTTCTGTGAAAACCAGCTCAAAATTCCGTACTTTCAGAAACGCTCAAACGCCATTTTCTCAAAAATGGCTTCAAATTTTTTGTTCAAATGTATCGAACGGATAGTGCTAATTGCACTCTTTAATATGATGTGAAGTTAATTTTGGGGTATTTTTTGTTTTGTTTTTCAAAAATTACACAAATGTAATTTTTTTGTAAGATCTCTCAGACCTTTAATATGCACATTACCAGAAATTTGTAAACACTATTTGATTTGTGAGTTGATGTGCTTCAAATGACTTCAAATGAAGTGTTTCAAAAACTCAAAAAATCTGTGAAAAAGAGCTTCAAATTTCTAGTAGCGCTTAAACGGTATTTTCTTAAAGACGGCTCCAAATGTTTCAAAGAAAATTGTCACTTAGGACGAGGTTTATTGTTCTTTGATATTTTAAAATTAACATTTCCGTTCTACCATTAGGAAAACGAAAAATTAAGAAAATTAAAAAAAAAAACTTTGGGCGGTGATAGATGGCAGCTAGCACAATTAAGTGGCAATTGCGAATAGCTGGCCCAGGCCCAAGGAAATAGAAAATTAATACGGGAAAATCTGTGCCATTCTGTAGCACCACTAGCTCGATATCAAACACACACATAACATAGATCTGTCTACGTCTCTTCTGAGAGGATTTTTTTCTTAATTCAACAACTGGATTTATTCACTTTTTCGTTACCGGGACACTATTTCAAGAGTTTTTCTGCTGAAAATTCGCCATTTTTCGCGCAGCATTACCTAACTTTCTTTTTACTGCGTAAGCGGTAGCGAGAAAATAACTAGTGCTGCTAAAACAGCACGTACATTTTTGCCCGCGTTTTCATGCCAAATTACGCGAAAATTACTCATTTTTTCACAAAAACGCGAATTTTTGCAGAAAATCTCTTATTACAAAGAGAATTGGTTTCATTGTTTGGGGTATATTATGCCTTAAAGAACAGTAAAACCTCGTCCTAAATGGCAATTTTCTTTGAAAAATTTGGAGCCGTTTTTTAAAAAAACGACGCTTAAGCGCTACTAGTAATGCAAAGCTCTTTTTCACAAAAATATTTGAATTTTCGAAAAACTTCATTTAATGTCATTTGAAGCACTTACACTCACAATACAATAACGTTTATAAATTCCTGGTAATGTGCATATTAAAGGTGTGAGAAATCTTTCAAAAAAATTACATTCGTGTAATATCTGAAAAAACAAAAAATACCCCAAAATGAATTTTAAGTCGTAATAAAGAGTGCAATTTGCACTATCCGTTCGAAAAGTTTGAAGAAAAAATCCGGAGCCATTTATGAGAAAATGGCGTTTGAGCGTTTCTGAAAATGCGGAATTTTGAGCTCGTTTTCACAGGAAACGGTTGAGTTTTCGAGAAACTTTCCTGCTTCACGCTGCGCGGTCGTCCGCCTCGTTTTAACCGCGGCTGCAAGAGCCCTCCTCAGCCCTCCCCCTCGCCCGCAGAGCGCAGGGAATTGTCTAGGTGTTTACGCCTGCCTGTGCTCGACGGGGACGAGGTCATTCTGGGCAGCGTGTCGGAAATAGCAAGCAGCACTCCCCGCAATAGCCTAGGGAACGTGTGAGGAACTTGCGGAGAACTTGTGGAGAAACTTGTTGAGAACGTGCGGGAAGCATGTGATGAAACATGAGGGGGGGGGCGAGTTAGCTTTTATTATGTAGTAATCTACAAAATGAGACCCTTTTGATTCTTCTTTTGGAGATTTAGGTCTTCTGGATGTACTATCCCGACAGCAGGACATGTGTGGTCAGAACTGAGTAGAACCTCGAAATCTATGTAAAATTGAATTGATATGTCAAAAGGCCCGTCACGACGCAAGAGTCCCACTTGTTGGCTCGCACGTGTCGCGTATATTCGCACGTGTTCAACGTGTTTCATTTAAAAACCGATAGATGAACTCAATTTTTCTTCACACGAATGTGTTTAAGACCTTCTGATCGACAGTCTCCGAAAAGTAGTGTCCGGTCCTGGTGGATCTAAACTTCAGGCACACACACCGCTAACCGGAGTTAATAGGTGTCACTAGCCGGTGAAATTGCCGGCAATTGCCTTCATTACGGGCACTACCGCTCGTGAAGGCTCGTGATGCGGAATAACCTCTACGTCGCCAGCGACATACTAGTCGCACAAAAAAGGTAAAACTGAGCCTGAAGAAGCCAGAATCCGTCTTGAAAGATGATTATAAACCGGTTAATAACCGTCTACTAATGGTTATTAATGAACGGTTTTTGATCAGATTACAATTTTCAAAGGAGTTTACCACAGGGGCGCATCTAACGAGAAGGGTAGAGGGTCTGTAAGGCCTCAGCGCCCTTCAGAAGCCGATGGCACATCAAAGTTAATTTTTTACTGATACGCTATTGTTTGTTATTGCCTTTAATACGGAGTTCCGTAAACACTGCGTATAGTGCGATTTTTGTAACGTTGCCCCTCAAGGCCCGTCTTCACGATGGAATATGACACGGTATTTCGCATCTCAGTCGTGCCGCTGGAAATCGCAAGATCGCGACCGTATCAAGTAGTGTTTGTGATCATGCGACATCTAACGGCCCGAGCAAGAAAGACGAGAAATGCCCTGCGAGATTCACTGTGGTCGTAGGGGCTTGAGGGCAGAGTTATAAAAACCGCACTATAACTTTCCTCGATCGAGAGGATCGTGGTTACGAGGGATATATTAAAACAGTTGAACAATGAATGATGCTAGAACACTTTCCCGTATACGTACGTATACACGGAGTGATATACGTAGTATAGGGAAAGTTATGTAATGCTGCGTGAAAAAATGGCCAATTTTCGGCGGAAAAAAATGAATTGCCGGGCCGTGAAAACGAACTAGTGGTGCTACAGAATGGCACAGGCTTTCCCGTATTAGTTTTCTATTTCCTTGGGTCTTCGCTAGCTTTTTACTTTCCCGTATACGTACGTATACACAGAGTGATATACGTAGTATAGGGAAAGTTATATAATGCTGCGCGAAAAAATGGCCAATTTTCGGCGGGAAAAAATTAATTGCCGGGCCGTGAAAACGAACTAGTGGTGCTACAGAATGGCACAGACTTTCCCGTATTAGTTTTCTATTTCCTTGGGTCTTCGCTAGCTATTCGGAATTGCCACAAACTCTTTCTTGCCAGCTGTCATCTATCAACACCAAAAGTACATTTTTTGTCATTTTCTTAATTTTTCGATTTCCTTTAACGGAAACATAAATTTTAGAATATTAAAGAACAGAAAAATCTAGCCATAAATGGCAAAAAAAATGTGCCGTTTAAGAGAAAATGGCGTTTTAGCGCTACTAAAAATGCGAAATTTGAAGCTCATTTTCACAGAAGATGTTAGAGTTTTCAAAATACTTTATTTGAAGTTATTTGAAGCACATACACTCACAAATATAATAATCTTTACAAATTGCTGGTAATGTGCATATTAAAGATGTGAGAGATCTTTAAAAAAATTACTTCAAATATCTTCAAATAAAGTATTTTGAAAACTCAAACATTTTCTATGAAAATGAGCTTCAAATTTCGCATTTTTAGTAGTGCTAGAACGCCATTTTCTCTTAAACGGCACATAATTTTTAAAAGAAAATTGCCATTTATGACTAGGTTTATGTGGTTTATGAGGTTTATGTGTTTAAGGAAAATTAACATTTCAAAGTTACAACATTGAAGATAGAGATTTTTGCCTGAAAATCTAATATATCAAAAAATCAATGTATATTCGTATTATATGCGCGGCCTTACCGTTCTTCCGATTGCGATGAAACATTGTTAACTTATTGATTGCACTTGCGCCAAGAATATATGTGCAATGAATATAGTACAATGGGAATGTGCGTATGTCTGTCACACATAGACGCAAAATGGAGGCGTTGATGATTTTACGCGTTTATGCTGACTCAATAGCCCCTGAACGGAAGGTCTCCGCAACCCTCCTAACCCTCAAGTATTAAGCGCGTCTTCGTTGCGTATTGTGGCCCTGCGATTGTGAAATATTGGCCTAAATGGATCAATGGCTTCAATGAATCTCGGACAAGTAAATACAATTTCTACAAGACACTGTCACAGCGAATGCATGCCCAAACTTCAGGGAGAACGTTTTAACATTAGGGTAATTGACAACTATGTCAAAACCCATTCTAGCGAGAAAGTCTTTCATCTATTAAAATTTTTGCAGAGCGTAGCGTAAATCGTGGTTAACAATCGCGTGGCCAGTAGCGTGTGAAGTGTAATACATTGAAATAGCGAAGCATTGCCGGGTCCACTGACCTGTACTAAAAAATCGGTTATTAAAAACATTTCATATCCAATTGTTTGAAAAAAGTAGTTTGCGTAATTTGTGCTTGAAAATAACGCAATTTACAAAAATATTCTCTAAAACCTCACCAACTTTTTTTCTGTGTTTATTCACGAATAGAACAAGGATCGCTTAAATAAATGCTTATCATTTTCGTTGAACTTTCTTTATTAATATTTATTTTATATTTATTTTCTGTTATTTATTTTTCATTTTCTTTCCGCTAGATTTGTACAAGTCTACAATTTCTCGTGTTTTGAGGAATTATTTTAATTCTTCTTCCATTTGTGCCGCGAAGTCCTCGTGATTCACGACACCTCTGGTCAAATTGAGACTACAATATATAGACACAACTTGGAGGCCAGCGATCTTTTTGGTTTTCAAGTTTTTTTTACTTGCTGTCAGTGCAGGCTACGAAGAAAATGGTACCATTTCATTAATGAAACGCCGCTCGAAGCTTTTCAAAGCATCCTCAACGGCTCTGACCAATCGTATGGAGCTGACGCTTTTAAAAGAGCGACCTTGTTCAACGCATTCCGTTATTAAATACCGCTGCTTGGTTTATCAGTCTCTACGGAAGAAACTGTTCAGGCCAATATCTCTTTCTCCTCGGCATTCAGAATGCCCCTTTAGCCCTTTCTTGACCAGTAGGACATATATGTCCCACTAAACATATTCCTCGAGAAGTTTCCTGGGATACATATAAACTTCTACTGGTGCATTCTGCAATCTTGTAGAGTGTCTGTATACTGCATTCTAATGCTCAGTTACGAGTGATTCCAAGAATTCCAAGATTTATTGTCATTGTTACAGGAGGCGCGTATTTTGGACACTTGCATTTTTTCTGGGCGTTTTATTTTGTTGTAAGATTTATTTTTGTTTGTTTTGAATTATTTAGTTAATTATATTTCTGCTAAAGTTATTTTTTTTCAAATGCGGGGTTACAAGAGATTTTGAGAATTTTCTTGTCGCTGGTTCAAAAAGTTACCTCATTTGAAAAGTTTTGTTTTTCCTGTGATTTATATGTCGCTTTAATATTTCTTTTTCGTTATTTAATTCATGACATTACATCCTAAATTAATTCGAAAATTTTCCATATTTACGACGATGCGTATTTTTTGCAGTTACAAGGCAGAGGTAGGAGTGTAGCAAAGGGAGAAAAGAACAGTCTCCATATGCCAAGAATGCAAAGGAATCCTTTGTATTGATCCTCCATTTCCATTTTATTAAATAAATGTAATTATAATTACTTTTTGATTACTGTGTTGATTTATAATTAAAAATCTAGAAAAAAATTAATTTTCTTCTCAGAATTATTACGTTCCATCATACCCGCAGAGTTCAATGGGACAGGTATGTCCCATTGAACTCGTGTGTCCCACTAAAAGTTTCTAAAAAAACTAAACATTAACAACAATTTTCAGTTATCAATATTGAGTCACTAAAACGTAAATTAAATACAAACTTTTGTTTCAGAATTCCGAAGAAAAAAATTAAATCCGTCACGAAAGGGATGAGGGCGGAGAGAGGGGCAAAGGTTTTCAATTCCAATGGAAAATGGAAAATGATAAGATACAATAACTACTGGAGCTAAAACGTCACATACTTTCTCGCCTTTACAAACGAGTACGTAACTCTATTTTTACCGCAATGTCTGAATTAACACATCTCAGTAATATTTTTTTGTAAAATTCATTTCAAATCGTAGAACATTACGTGCAAAAACTAAATATTTTCAAGCACACAAATACGACAATTAAAACTGCGTTCCGTACAACCAAATCATGTCCCAAAAATAGACCGGAATTAACAGAAGGAAATAAAACCAATTTATCCTGTCGCCGCTCAACAAGGAACTTCTCTAATATCCATTGCTACTTTGTTGCCTACTGGCAGCGTAGGGTGGTAATATAAAGTTATATAAAAGTTCGTACAAGTTTATGGTAATCAGTTTTTTTACGTCACATTTAAATCGTATTTTTGAGAAAGAAAACTTAATTGGGGTAATTTCAATTAAGGTTTGCGGATCCCTTGAAAGAAAGTACATCAATACATTGAGAATACAAATACATTCCCCGAAACAAGGACAAAATATATGAATTATCAAATAGGTTTTAAATAATTTCTAACAAATAAATATGTAAATGTATAACAAAAGTTCGAATATAAGAAATGAAAAAAGAAATGTGAAATAATAAACAAATTCCAACTTACGTAAAATCCAACTACCTCCAAGCACTTATCAAATTACGTTGACGAAGCGCAGGAAATTCGAAGCAGGCGTCTGTGACGCCAAATTACGCAAAAAAAATACTCACATTTTCGAAAAATTGAACATCGCCTAATTTGAAGATCTGTTTTTGATTAATACACTTCATAACGAAAATTTATCTTCGTATTTGTAGTTGTAGGAAGACACAGAAAAAGTTTTGAATTTTTGCAATTTTCAAACAATCAGAATTTTCAACAAACATGAAACCTGCACCATTCTCTTATCTGTTTTAAAATCAAGGGGCCGCGACTTTAGCCAAATCGATAGGGGAATTTCAATTTTGGAGAAATTCGGCTGAACATTTTAGTCGCTAGCTTTATTCATGGACGGTCGTTTTGCCGCCAACCGATTTTTTCGGTATCAAGAACCCATAAAACATGGATTCTGACTACACCACATGTTAGAGAATTGCCCCCACCTACATTTAGCAACTGGATTTATACACTATTTTGTAACCGGGGCCTGGCAATAAGAGTTTTTCTGCCGAAGTCGCTGATTTTTCCTGCAGACATTACTACTTTCTCTAAACGGCGTAAGCAGTAGCGTGAAAGTAACTAGTAGTGCTACAACAGCACATACTTTCCCGCGTTATTGGAAACAGCTACGTAGTACTGAAATATTGCACTTTATGCGCTAGTAACATCTTAGCTATTATTTGAAAACGTCCAATTCAACCAAGAAGCGAACAACTCACTGTTTCCATCGCAGTGTTGACAGAACTATGTGAATTTTACAACTACACAAAAATAGAATACAAAAGTTTTGTAAACCTGTATTGGAAAAAGAATCCTGATACGCTGGAAAATAAATAGAAATGCAATCCACAGGGTCATGATTAGAGAAGAGTATTCTAAAACCATGCAACAAATACTCTACTCACTACAAATGGTACAGCATTTGGTTGCGAAATCTAAATATTTTCATGCAAATATCAACATAAATTAGACAATTATAACTTATTTTCATACAGCTCCATTAGGTCGCAACTATGACACGTAATTCACAGATATTCGCGAAGCGCAAACTGCATTCCAGACCCTGCATTGTCGCTATTCTCAGAGCTAATTATTTTTTTTTTACTTTTTATTTCAAATATTTCAAAATAAACAATTTCTAAAATATTAATGTGTAAATGTATAACAAAAGGTCGAATGTAAGAAACGAACAAAGAAATAATATACAAAATTGCTAATTCTAATTTACGACGCATCCAGCTGTCCAAAGCGCAGTAAATTTACAGCGGGTTATTGTTTGTCACAAAATTATAGAAAAACTACTCGTATTTTGAAAACATGAAGACTTATTTGGAGATGTAGTTTTGATAAATACATTTAATTGAGAAAACATTGTATTTTTAAAATTGCAGTTGTAAGAAAACGACTAAAACGACGTGCAGTCAATTCCGAGCGGGCTATTATGTTTGTCAGGAAATTATAGAAAAACTACTATCATTTTCAAAAAATTCAACATGACCTTATTTGAAGTTCTGTTTTTGAGGAGCATATTTCCGTTAAGAAAAACAATCATGTCTTCACAATTGTAGTTGTAAAAGTTTAAATTTTTTAAATGTTTGCAAAATCAGGCATTTCAACGAAATGAAACCTGCATCATTCTCTTAGGCTCCGTTTAAGCTAACTCAGGTCCCAGTTTAATCAAAAAACGTAGTGCGTTTTTTGAAGAAAAAATGGTTTAAAGAAAATAAAAAAAATGTCTATGATTTTTCGAAAAAAATACTTACGGTTTTTGAAAAATTGATCTTTCAAAAAAATTACAATTATGCCATTTTTGAAAAAAAAACTCAAAATAAACTTGACGTGATATTAACAGGTTGAACGCCATGAGGGTCAAAGTGATACTCAACAGATCTGGTTTTGTAACGTGTGAGGGTCGTATAGTGACCCTCATTGACTTTTTGTTTTTGCCATGAATGTTATCTCTTGCATCCGTTGCATCTTTTTGCAATACTTTGTGAATTTTAGTTCTTCAGTAAACGTAGACATCCTAAACGAAACATATAAGCTAAGACTTTTCGTTCTTGAATCCCAGATGTTGGTTTAGCCGTGGTAACAAAACCAGGTTGGACGCCAACGAAAGTTTTGGGTTTTTGGTTCCGTAGCGTCACAGCTATATGTCTGCAACGGCTCCTGTGCGGGCACGAACGCGACAGCTATGGCGGGCGCTATGCGAGCAGAATAGCTGTGACGCTACGGAACCAAAAACCCAAAAATTTCGTTGGCGTCCAACCTGAGACCTGAGGCGCTGCATATATGGCTGCAATTTTTTCTTGAAACTTTTGTAACGTAGAGCGCTAATTACACTCTGGTAACTTTTTTTGAACTCTGGTAATTTTTTTGAAAGATCTCTCACATCTTTAATATGCACATTACCAGAGTGTAAGTGCTTCAAATAACTTCAAATAAAGTATTTTGAAAACTCAAACATTTTCTGTGAAAATGAGCCTCAAATTTGGCACTTTTAGTAGCGCTAAAATGCCATTTTCTCTTAAACGGCACATAATTTTTAAAAGAAAATTGCCCTTTATGACTAGGTTTTTGTGTTCTTTAATATTCTAAAATTAATGTGTCCGTTCTACCAATAGGAAACCGAAAAATTAAGAAAATGACAAAAAAAATTAACTTTTGGCGGTGATAGATTACAGCTGGCAAGAAAATGTTTGTGGCAATTCCGAATAGCTAGCGAAGACCCAAGGAAATAGAAATTCGTTGACGTCCAACCAGAGTTGGGCAGTATCGAAAATACTTGTATTTAAAATACGTATTTTCGATACTTTTGTAATTTGTATTTTGTATCGAAAATACATATTTAAACATGTATTTTGTATTTGTATCGAAAATACTTTCTGATAGTATTTTGTATTTTCAAAATACAAAAATACTTTTCTTCATCCGTCACAAACATTGATTGGGCCAGTAAATGGAGAGGATCCCGCCACGTGGACGAGTGCGTCGTCGGTTCAACCGGAGATAACCGGAGGAGCACTGTAATCACGTGTAAGATATATTTCTTACACCATAGCTGTAATCGTGAGCTCAGATTCAATTTCTCGGAGAGCAGCCCCCGTTCGCCAGAACGAGTGCTGCCCATGTGTGTGTCTTGTCGCCCTGTGGTTGTGTAATTAAAAACTTGTGCTTGCGGTGTTTTTAAGAGCTGATATTTCGTTATGGTTTATTTAGGTAAAAATCTATTTTTTCCTGAGTACCTTGTACTAAATGAAGCTTTATATACACATTTCAAGTTTATTTGAACTAAAAACCGTCAATTTTATAGTGCTTAAAAGAGCCTATTTCAACATTAATGCCTATTTGTAGAGGTCTGCAATCAGGCGAAAACAACCGCTCGAGACTCTCGGGCTCCGCGCCGACGCTCGGCGAAGGGAGGGGGACCTTGCTTGGGGGGGAAGAGATAGCTGTTTAACGGACATTTCGACCGGCCGCCTTGCGGCTCCCGCCGAGACGCGGGAGTCGCCGAGCGCCCGGGCGCTCGAGCGCTCGAGCGCTCGGCCAAGCGCCGGAGTGCACAGTAGCTTCGCCCCTCAATGCATGTACGGGATATAAAGTCGCCGCATGTAGTGATCGCAACACTTTCAATTCATTGTAATCGAAAGAAAATACAATTTCAATTAAACGATTAATTTGTTGAAAAGTAACAATTTATCGATTGACTGGAAATAATTTTATAGAGACAAACAATACCTTTTTTGAAAGAATTAAGGCAAACAAAGACTCTGAAAATAAATTTTTATTTTTTTTCTATATTTATAGTGCTTAAGGGAAGATAATTCGTTGCGTACCAATTGTAATGTCATTGAAGTTTCTTACAAACTCGAATATAAGACATATTTATTAAATACAATGAATATTTGGTCATAATTTCACGAGTATATAAGGAAAAAGCATATGCTAAACAAAAATGAGGTGGGTACTATTTTCCTTGCATCAAAACGTCTTGTCATTGGACGTAATAATTTATTGTGGAATAGTTGATGTAAGCCGCCATGGCCTCTGAATTTGTCGACTCAGTCGGCGGCCAAAGAACAGCGGTCACGGCACATCAGCCTATTCAACTTAATAATTCAAAATACATATTTACTATTATATACACACGTTTAACATTATTTTAAATTCGGCAAAAGTATGTATTCACGAAATGATGCATATAAAGTTTTATATGTACGAGTACAATGTTTTTCAATTACTCCATTATTTTACGTTTCAATGCAAGATAAGCGATTAATTGTAATTAAAAAATCGTAAAAGCTGAAATTATGAATCATTGGCTTCTGTGGAGTAGTATTGAAGCACCACGAGACCCCCTTCCTTTGGATGAACTATTGCTCAGCGTGGCAGGAAGAGATAACAAAGGTTGTGCGGGGTGACTCGGTGGCTCCCACGCAGCGCGCCATCGCCTTTGCGACGAAATTTCCAGGAAAGGACAGGAAGCAGTTGAAAGAGAAGGGTCGAGATACGTGCACAAAGCTTTCCTCGAAAGGTATTGAGAAGCTCGCAAGATTATAAATAAAACTAAAAGTACAATGAGCTCAAAACAATGCTGGGGTAACTGAGGCACCCCGCGCGCCTACTGCCGGGTTAAGAAACTAAGACCTGTCTCAGATGCCTGAAAATTACAACAATACCAACAACAAAAATATTTGGAAAAAGAAAACAAAAATACAAAAGTGGAAGGGAAAGGTACTAATATATTTCATTGCACTTGTATCTAAATTTAGCACAGCATTTGTATTTACACCATATAAAATGAAGGAAAATTAATGATTTTATGTTCATTAGAATAAAATAGGCAATTTCCGAAACATCCGATGTCTAGTCATTACAAAGAACGGAATTTATCTCTAAAACTTTTGAATGCCTTTTCTTTGAAGTCACAGGCAAACTGCAATAGATCCACTTGAGGTTCTCCAGTGCGTCCGGGGAGTCGATTTTTTAAAGCTTTTTATTCTTTTTTTATATTAAAATTTATTTTTTGAAAATTAATATTAAAATTCGTCTATATTTTAAATTTTGAAAAAACGAAATGATTGGTCATTTATTTTAAAAAACCATTCAATACTCCTTCCTTTTCCTGAAACTTGGCATTAGATATTTACTCCGACGTGTCGGCCGATTGTTACGTGGCGCAGTTCCCGTGAACGGGGTCCGCCGGTTGTCGAGACCGGCCGAGTCTCGGCGGTCGCCGGCTCCCGGGAGTCCGCAACCGGCTGCGAAGGACAGTCGAGCGCGTGGTCTCGAGAGAAGAGAGGCGAGCGAGCGCTAGTCGGTAAAAATCGCGGAGAATGCAGACCTCTACCTATTTGTACCTATTTTTCGTTTAAAAACCTAAAATGAGACTAATTTGCCTAATTTCTTTTGTTTATGGCTCCTTTTACCTTCATTTCTTCTGTGTCTCCACAACGGACAAGGAATGATATTAATTTTAACCCATTAAGTCCCAAATTATTTTTTCTGCAGTTTTTTTAATGAAATTCAAGATATCATCATAATTGAGTGCTAGTTATTTAATTTTATCGAAATTAATTAAAATTATTAATTTGGGGAGGTGTGGAGGACTGTCCTCATATGAGGACGCTGGGACTTGGTATGAAGTTTTCCGCAGTAATAAAAGTAAGTCTTCATAACAAATGTTTATGCCCACTGGATTCGAATTTTAGTAACTACTTTTTGAAATTTAAAACAAGAAGAAAATAAAATAATTAAATAACATAATTACATAAGTTATTGTAATGTATCAACAGAGCAAATACGATTACACTAGAATAATATTTTCAAAAAAGAACTTGATGGTAATAATTAAACAGACTTCTACTACAAACATATTTTCGAAAACGATCTTGTACTTAGCTAATATTATAGCACAAAAGTAATTTCGGAAAAATTTACTTTACTTTCTGAAGTGGTATAAACCAAAACATTTCACAAAGAGAGTAATATTGCATTTAGCACAATATTTGCGATGGCTGCTGATTTGTGCACAAGCAATCCTCGTGATAATGAGTCTTTTTCTGTCGAATCTTGTGTTAGGCAGCACGCTTGCTGGAGAAGACAAAACTGCTACTTTCTTTCTTGCAGATTCTTGGAACTTTTATAGTGCAATTTTTATAAAACTGCCTCTCAAGGCCCGTCTTCACGATGAAAATCTATCGCGGTATTTCGTGTCTTTCGCGGTCGTGCCGCTAGATGTTGCATGATCAAGCAGTGCTTGATAGGTCGCAATCATGCGATATCTAGTGGCACTACCGAGAAAACCGCGAAATGCCGTGATGTATTCCATCGTGAAGACGGGCCTGGAGAGGAAGCTTTATAAAAATCACGTCTTTCTCGGTCGTGCCGGTAGATGCATGCTCAAGCAGATGTCGCATGACCTAGCGGTGCATGATCAAGGAGTTGCATAATCAACATGCGACATCTAGCGGCACGATCATTCCTCGAAAAAAGAAAGGAAAAAAAACAACAACAACATGAAATGCAATTTCCAACTCTTTTAAGTTCAAAAAAGTTTAAAGTTTAAAAGTTATACAAGTTCTCACTTCACCACAAAATTGTATAACAAAGTCCCAGCATCCTTATATGAGAACGACACCAAAATATCAACATCTCGAAAACATTGAATCATATAACTGTACAATTTTATATTCTTCGTAAAGTATGAGCACAAACTAACACTATGTAGTCAGTTTAGCAACTCATTGAAATTTGGAAAAGTAGATTTAATCAAATTTTTTATCGACATAAAAAAATTATAAAATGCACTAACTTAGGAAGCTAGAAAAACTACAATAATATAAATCTGAGCGATAACAAACGTTTATATCTGTTGAATGAACCTTTGACCATTGTTGCCAAGCAACAATGTAATGGGGAACACAATTTATAATGTAATGAAATAATACAAATATTCACTGTCCTCAAATGAGGACGCTGGTAGTTAATGGGTTAAGTTACTTTTAACAACCTAAATTGCATTCGTCCTCTTGTACCTTTTTATCCGCTTGTCTCATTTTGTCGCCTGTAAGAGAGCGAGAAATGAATATACCGGACAAGGATCTAGCGCCACTACTTCCTGACTTCATGGAGAAGCTGCCTCCGTTTCTAAGATAAAGCGATTGAATTTCCCCGAAAGCAAAGTGATCTTGACCGATAAGAAACATTCATTTGCTCTTGAGAACTTGGAGAAGGTATTAGTAATTTATTGTGAGGCAAAATACGGTAGGAATAATTCTAACTATAAACAAACTTGTTCATAAATAGTATTATCGCAAAATGTTCAAAACTAATTCTACGTAATATTGATTTATGTTCTTATCTTTGAGAAATAAAATAAATGGTCAAAAAGTGAGTTTTCTTGTCAGTTTCGAGTTGTATTAGTGCCTATTCTACCATTTAAAAAGCCTAACAGATGCTGGAAGAACCTATTTTAAGCACCTAAAACGCATATTTTAAAACTAAAAATCCTCGGTATTCATAAGATATTCATATCATTTGTGATGTATGTTCATACTTTAAGTCTGAAAGGTATCTTGGTTAATTGTCTATTGTATGGTATCTTGGTTAATTGTCTGCAATATTTGTCCCCAACTATCACCTCCCAAGAACTCATGGTGAGATCTTTATACTCCGAGTATTCCTTCGGCTCTTAGCATGGACAAGATGCCTTTCAGACTTAAAATATGAATATACATAACATCACAAATGATAGGGGCTGTCCATAAATTACGTAACGCAAATTTCCAGTATTTTCAATACCCCCTCCCCCCTTGTAACGCACTTCCCTATCTCTTTGTAAAGCAGTGTAACGCTCCTCAGACCCCTTCCCTCCCCCTTTGGCGTTACTTAATTTATGGATGACCCCATACGGATACCTGAAATAGGTTGACAATTTCATTTGAAACATTTTTGTATAAAAAATGTTATATATTTTTAATAATACAATTTTGTATGTGATGTGATCTTTTATTGAACGTGAATGATTGTTTAAAAGAGAAAAAATAGGATAGAAGATATTACGTGTATGTGTAAAACACCCTTGGTTGTATTTTGTATTTTCAAAAGTATTTTAAAATACTATTTTGTATTTTGTATCTAAAATACTTATATGAAAGTATTTTGTATTTGGTATCTAAAATACTTTCGGCGAAGTATTTTGTATCTGAAATACATTTTTCAAGTATTTTGCCCAACCCTGCGTCCAACCTGGTTTTGTTACCAGAGTGTAATTAGCGCTATACGGTACAAAAGTTTCAAGAAAAAATTGCAACGATATCTGAGAAAATGGCGTTTGAGCGTTTCTGAAAATGCAAAATTTTGAGCTACTTTTCACAGAAAACGGTTGTGTTTTCGAGAAACTTTTACTTGACATTATTTAAATTACATGTACTCGTAAGTATAATAATGTGAACAAATCGCCGGTAATGTAAATATTATCGACGTGAGAAACTGTAAAAATTTAATTTTTGTAATTTTTGAAAAAAACCAACCGATAGAACAATATGGCTTTTATGTCATCTGATAGAGTACATTTACCACTACCCCTACCAAAAGTTTAAAGAAAAACATTTGGAGCCGTTTTTGAAAAAATCTCTATCTTCAATTTTGTAATTCCAGAAGGACGCCGTAAAAATTTTAAACTTTTGCAATTTTCAAAAATCCAGAGTTATCCGTGAAAATCGGACCAAAGCCATGTAAATAAGTGTATTTTACTCTATTCATACAAGAAATTTAAAGAAAAAATTTGGAGCCGTTTTCGAGAAAATTTTGAAAATCCCCGGGGGCTTCATATAAATTTTGAAGAATCTTTTTCCAAAATCTCAAAGCTTCGACTAGAATCAGATCGACCGGGGAGTATCCATTTGGAAGAAATCGTACGTATGGTTTAGGCGCTAGCAGTGTTCACAGACGGACCGACGGACGGACATTTTCCTTTCAATTGGGTTTTCGGTATCAAGAACCTAGAAAACAGGGTTTCTGGCCCATGTTAGGGGATTTTTTTTCTTAATATATCAACTGGTTTTATCCTCTTTTCCCTTTTTACGGCCCGGCAATTATTTTTTTTTCCCGCCAAAAATTGGCCATTTTTTCGCGCAGCATTACATAACTTTCCCTATACTACGTATATCACTGCGTGTATACGTACGTATACGGGAAAGTAAAAATGTATCTTCATAATTGTAGTTGTAGGAAGATGGCGAAAAAATTTTCAATTTCTTCAATTTTCGAAAAATCAGTGTTTTCAACCAACATGAGAGCTACGCAATTCTCTTAAATGACCTTCAGACTATCCAACAACACAATTTAGTCAAAATTGTTGACGCCATTTTTTTGAAAATGTCCCAGGAGCTTTAAGGAAAGTACCCTCCAAAATTAAAATATCGGTTTCAAATTCAAGGTGCCGCGAGATCATTCAGATCGATCGGGGAGTATCAATTTTGGAGAAAATTAGCTGAACAGTTTAGTCGCTAGCGTTGTTCACAGATAGACTGACATACAGACGACGGACGGACGGACGGACGGACGGACGTTTTGCTTTCAACTGGTTTTTCGGTACCAAGAACCCACAAAATAGGAATTATGACTGCACCATATGTTAGGAAATTTGTTTCTTTAATTTAACAACTGGATTTATCCACTTTTTTGTTACCAGAGCCCTGTAATAAGAGTTTTTCTGCCGAAAATCCGCCGTTTTTTCGCGCAGCATTACATAACTTTTCCTACACTATACGTACATACATACAGTATACGGGACAGTAAAAATTCAATGAATTAATAAATGTTCAAATTATAGAAAAGTGATGGGTCATGTTGTAGATTCATCGGCCTCCTTGAGATTCATGGACCCAGGAGCTATCTGCTGTCCCTAGGACCTGCCTAGGGGGTAATCATCCGATGATCACACCTCTTTTTATATCGTCACATGTCCTTTGAATGAAAATGCATTAAGGAATGGGTCTTGCTCTACGCTCAGTTACATAATAAAAGAAATCCCAATTCTATTTCTAAAATCGTGTTCAGAAATATTTGAAGTAATTTGCAATGTCACTGAACCCTTGAAAAAGATTGTAAATACAAAATTCAATTTTACTTGTTAATTTTCTTAAATTTTTTTGGAAAGGGTATGAAAAGTTGAGTTAAGTTTTCAGCAATGAGTTGACTTATCACCATAATCATTAGGACAAAGAAATAATTGTATTTAAAAAGGTTTTATTTTTTCCTCAGTACCTGCCCAGAAAAAAATCATGATATTCTCTCATTTCACAACTTTCTTTGGAGAAAAAACAATACCAGTTTGCAAGGAAAGACAAATATTTACTGACAGGAATTAAATGTCTGCATGAAGTAACACATTAGGGAGTGTGATCTTTGCAGTGTGTACTAGTATTAAACCATATCAAAGTTTTCTAACTAATTAAAATATATTTTCTCAAAAATTTGCGGTTTAAACCTGAGCAACTATGTACTCATTTCTCATGAGGACATGCATGTATTTCGTCATGTGTATTTTCAAGATCTCTTGGTTTTTATTGTCAAAAAATAACAGAATGGGAAGTTCTAATTTTTTTACCAACAGTTTTCTAGCCTAATAATAATAATTTAAGATAAGAGTAAAGAAAGTTTTTACCCCAAAGAAAAAATACAGCAACTATTGTCACATTGCATGCTAAAATACAGTGCACCAGGAAAGTCTCTCTGCACTGAGCTGAATCAGGGCCTCCTATTAAAAATTGAATTTATGTTGGAAGCAACCAGATTACTGGGAAACAAGTGAAGGGAACAACACTTCCAGCATCTACATATTGTTATTTTAGTGAATACGCAATTTACTGTTTCAAGCTGCAGCTCAAATTAACAACATAATTTCTGTAGCAAGCACTCTCTCCAGCAAGGTCCCATTGCGGAGAGACTTTTTTGGCATGCTGTAGTATCTCTCATTGAGTTTCACACAACAATTATTCTCAAGAACTTTGTATAATGAAATTAATACATCTGTACCAACTTAAATCTTTTAAACTTCTAATGTCAGAACAATGAAATTAATAATAATAAATTGATATTCATGCACCCAGCACTTGGACGTTTAGGCAAAAAATTTGTACTGCACAATATTTTAGTGTAAAGTGCAATAAACTTTAATTTTCCTCTGCATAATAGTTAAATATTACACAACATTACACAAACTATTGCACTGTTCTGTGTCTACTTTCCCAATAAAGGCATCTCTGAAGTACTTACTCTCACAGCATAAAATTTCCACAACCATCCTATTTAAGGCCTGTTTTGCATCCTGTTTTTCCTCAAAATATACTGAGTCAACACAATTTTTATGCAATTATTTTACAACAACACTTGAATAGAGAAATAAGGGGGCAGTTTTTAAAAAGGAATACAATAAGTCATGTAACAAATAATTTAATATCGTAATGTGTGAAGAAAGGCTAATGAAACATTGACAAAAACACTATCAAACAAAACAAGTGTTACACTTTTCATTAACAATAACACTTACATCCAACAATATAAAGTTTTCTCTTTCCTTTACCTGATAACATCAACAGACCAGCTGCCTATTAAAGAACAACCATGTTACATAAAACATGTAAATCCTTCAGGATTTAATCAATTTAAACACTATTTCACTTTCATACTATCATAGTTGGAATGATTAATGGAGATCAGAAATGAATTGTTGTATTACTAACTTTTAATAAACTCAAAAGCAATGATATAAGCTGCACCAACAATAATACCGTTTGGTATGATTTTCACCAGTTCTTCCTTCAAAACATTCTCAACACTTCACTATTTTTGTTTTCAATTTCTTTTCTTCAATCATCATCATCATCTCTGTCTGTACTATTCAGAGCCATTGACCATACCACATTGCTGTTTGTATGCACTGTAACTAATGAACTTCCACTGAATGTATTTGAAGTACTCACTAACTTTCCAAACTCTAATATTCTGTCATCTGAAAAATATAAAATGTAATTTTAATACAACACAGTTCACAAACAGTAAAAACTACTAGCCTGTTTTAAAACCCAAGATTTCCACAAAATGAAGAGAACAAAAAATTAATCATACAGAATTCAAAATATTAAACATACACATTTTCTTAAAATGCCTGATGAACTTTAACTTTTGCTTCCAAAGTTAACCTTTAGTATGTACTATGCTTTGGTATCCGGACTAAAAAGGTTCTGTATTCACTTCAATTTGTAAACAAAATAAATTTTCTTTAACAGATAATTATGTTCTTTAAACTATTTCATCAATTTAGAGTCCCTCCTCTCTGAATTCAGATTTGGGGTCTATTAAAAACATTATAAAATTGTAGCTGTGTATCATCCGATTGCAAGGAAGTGAAGAAGAATTACAAAGAGCTCTACATAAACTTGATGTAAATGAGTATAATCCCGAATATCTAAAAAGAAGACAAAGTTATGGCCCATTACGGTAATGCCCCGTTTGCTCAAAAATAGTAATTGATGAAACAGTGATTGATCAAATTTCCAATTTTAATTATCTTGATTGTGATATCAGATACGACTTAGACAAAGATATCGAAAATAAAATGAATAAACTTCAATGCGTGTGTGGAATAATAAACCAACCCTTCAGAATAAATCAAGGAGACACAAAAATGAAATTTTGGGAAAGACAATGGCTGCTCCAATTCTCTTGTATGGAAGCAAATCATGGATTATGAAAAAGATAGATCAAAGCAAAATTCAAGCAGCAGAAATGGAAAGGTTGCTTAAAACAAGACCGTACAAAAAATAAACAACAACAAAGATATCTGAAAAGAATTGATAGAACAGATGAAGAAAGAATTCCAAGACTAGAAATCAAGTATCATCTGAAAAGATATTGGAAGACCCAGGATTAGATGGTCTTCCAATATCAAGTGCAAGTGAAGACGGATTTGGTATAAACGCCTAATCCTTAAAAAGAATAGTAATATAATAATAATATTATACAAAGAAGAAGAAGAAGAGAGATGACAATATGAAGAAGAAGAAACAGAAGAAGAAGAAGAAAAAGAAGTACCATCTGATTGTAATTTTATTAAATCCCATTATATTAAATTAAATATTACAAAGATTAATATAAATTAATTAAATATTTAATGTAATCCTAAAATTTTAAATTAAATATCACTTTTTAATAGTAAATTTCAAAGAACTTTTCTTTGAATTAGTCAACTATCTGTCTAAAAGTACCTTAAGACTCCAATGCACTTGGCCAAAAGTAAACTATACCTAGCTATGCAGATTATGGCAAAACTGGCTCTGTAAGAAATTTGCACATGAGATTTCACTTCTAGGGAAACACTCAAAACCCAAATTATGAACTATTTTAGTTTTCATCATTTAATAGTAAAAACTCTGTCACTTGACATTTATATTTTCTTAACTGTCTATTCATCAGATAAGAATCAAATTTCTGATTTGATTGTTTTCAATCATCAATTTTTAATGGAAACAATAGGACAACCCATAAAAAATGTCACGTCAAAACCGTTTTCCCATGTACATTATACATTCTAATGAATAACGAAGCACAGTACAATTTCTTTAATACTACAGTATATATAGGTCTTTTCATTCCAAATGTTTTTTTATTTCCAGTAATACCAAAAAGGTTCTAACTGTGGTTCTGCTAACTGCCATTCTATCTTGTAACTGTTCTAACAGCTGCAAGTCCTCTGGGGGACTAAGTGATTTTAGGGAAGCCTTGAAGGGGCCACCAGGCGAGAATTTGTGCTCCTTTGTGATTGTTGCCACTGGTTGCCTTGTCCCATGAATCAAATTTAGTTCCGTCAGTATTTGTTGTAGTGGCCACATTGCAATCTCAGAATCCAACAGCGTATGTATCTAGATCAGGGCCACCTGTCCCCAGAAATCGCACATATGGGCATGCTCGCCTGCATCTTTGAATCCTCTGGCATGGGAACAGGGAGATCAGTCTTATTTCTTCAGGATTAGTCTCCATTAGTTGTATTTATTTTTTTTAATATCCTTTCCTCATTTACATGTTTTTACAAAATAATGTTCCATGACAGGTTCTTCATAATAGATCAGAATTTGGGTTAAATTTATTAATAAATAGTGGATTTGGTCAAAGGTCAAACCTAACACAGCTTTTACAATTGAGCTCCTTTAGCATTTCCATAGTCACCAACATTGTATTCCCCAGTGCACTTCAAGGCCAGTGATATTTTATCAATTTGCCTCTGCAAATTTCAAGTACTAAAGGATGAGGTGGCTCAGGCTTGTGCGGGGCACCCAATTTCGTCCACTAACAAGCAAGAGCAATTGTCACTCCTTCAAACCCATTACTCAAACTGTGAAACTGAATTGCACAATGCAAAAACTACCAAATTATACCAATCCAATAGTACGAAATAACGATCTAATAGCACCACATTTGATAGTATCCTGGTCACTTTTTTAAATTTTTTATGGCTTAAGGGGACATACACTTTATCCTTTTTCGCAGCATATCCTTACATCATACGTAATAATTAGGGCCTGGATGTGTATGACCTAAAAATGTTACAAAAAAGGAAGATTTATGAACTAAAAAGTATGCAAATATGGCCAGTAAATATGACTAAAATGTTTTGGTTGCATTTTTGAAACCTTCAAAATCTTTCCGCTGTTTAAATAACAATTATATTGAAAATGTACTTTTAAAATCTAGCACTTTCACAAGTCACAACTTCTCCTTTGGCAACCCGCTAAAGACAATTCTACTTGCTTAAGTTATTAAATTAATTTTATAGAAGTGATTGACCTCGGCACAAAAATAACACTTCCTTCACATCTGGTGCTTTCTACGTTTTCTTTTTCTTTGTCTATATAGAAAAGACAGGCAATTATATTTTAACAAAAAAAACTGTCAGAAATTTAGATAACAATTAAAAGATATGAAAAATCTCTTTGAGATGACTGCAAGCAATTTTAGACATTATGGATAAAATCATGCTTATCTTAAATTTTCAATGGAAATGACGCAAAGAAAAAACATAAGACATGTCATGAACGCCTGGACCCTGGTAATAATTTGCAAACAATCCAAAGATTATATCTTGGTTGCTCATACTTTACCGAACAATATCATGGATGCAGTAAATTATGTTGTAGATTTTAGTTTATTTTTAATCCAAAAATATATATATAATCAACCAACAATTCCTGTATCCTGGTACAATCACAAAAACTTTTATTGAAACCATACATACACTATATTTCTTAAAAATAGACTTTTGGTCAATAATGTTTTTAAAAAAATAATTATATAGGTATTCAAAATTCAATTTCAAACGAAAAGTCTTCAAAATCGTCATCATCATCATCATCATCATGAACTTTGGAGGTTTAGGCCACTTGGTCCTGTTCTTTCTTTCCAGTATTTCCTGAATCGCTATGGAGTTGTTCCTGGTCTGTCCACCTCTTCTTTGGTCTTCCTGGTTCCCTTCTTCCCTGTGGCTTGTACCTCATAGCCATTTTTGGGTATCTGTTGGGTTTCATTCTTTTGTGTGTTCATGCCAAGTCTTTAAAGCATTTTCTTGAAAAAAAAAACAGGAGCAGTTGATTTTACCCTACATCATTCTCACACTACTTATTTACAAAAAAATTAACGAGGTCAGATATGCTGGAGAGGCAATGGAAATGCTGGTTCTGAGCTAACTCAGTCTCTTTTGTTCAGGTGTTTGCTGGGATGAAATTGGAGAAGTTAATACTACTAGCAAATGATGTTTGTAAGTCAGTTTACTTTGTTTTGTACTTTTGTTGTATTCCATACTAATTTGTATTCACTGTCATTTAGTAATTTGAATTTTTAATGAATATTTCCATACAAGAAATTATAAGTTTTGTTGTTTTATTTGAAACATTTAAATATTCATTAAAACATTTCGATGTTTTTATGTTGTTTTTTCAAGGAATTTTTTATCCAGCTTACAAAAATTCACATGATTTTTCTTTTTTTGGGCAAAATATCTTGCCTGGGACAATACCTTGCCTGGGACAATAGATCCATGGTAAATCCCGTATTTCAAACAACAGCTATCCCCCACATATAGACACACAACAGATATAACTTATACCAGATAATTTGAATTAGAAGTAGAAACCATTTTATGTTTTGAATAAAAAAAAAATATAGGATCTTAATTAAGCATGGGCTGAGTTGCTCTAGCTGCAACCCCCCCCCCCCCATCTGTGGATCCCGTGAACATTAGACCATTTTGGTTTTGTGACCTTTTAATTAAGATGGACTAAGAGAACTTTTTATAGTCTCTTCATTTCAGAAGTTATAATATTTATATTTATAAACCGATATACAATCAACTGATGAAATGGTGAGTAGTGTAGCAGTTTCTCAAAGATAGAGTCAAATACATGGACTTGGAACAACCAAGGCCCCAAGCTTAGTTCACTTGAGAGTGAGGAGGAAATAAAAGGTAGAAGTACAAGAAGAAAGAAAGATTGATTGATTGTTCGTGATTCCGGGCACATCAACTACAGAGGTCATTAGTCCTGTCAGTGTAATGTGTGGTTTTATGTCCTGTCAGTGTTATAGTGATTCTTTCCCCTGCTGAAAGGCAAGATCCGGTGCCAACCTACCGTCGACTAGTGGGGTTTTCCCCTCAACCAGGTATCTCCCACCAGCGGGGCACTGCCCCAGCCGGGACAGGCTCTAAGCTCCTATCTGGTCTCCCAGCATGTGTGGTAGTGAAGTGAATGTTAGTGTAAGTGTGTGTGTAAGGGGTGAGAATAGGACAAGGAAGAGGAAGGAAAGATCACACGTGGTCCGTGGCTCATTTGTTAAAGTACTGCCCTAGCATTCGCCTGGTGTTGATCAGAGAAACCACGGAAAACTACCAATCACAGCAGCTGGCTACTAGAATTCTCCTCCATATTAAGACTGAATTTGACCTAGCTGACAAGCTAGTGTCGAAAATTCTGCCACCATCAGGACTCAAACCTAGGACCTCCTGGTTAGAGGGACTGCAGTGACATCTGTTGATGCATTGAGCCATCTTTCCCGGTAAGAAAAAAAGAGAGCAAGAAAGAAGACAAAAAACGAAGAAGACAAAGAAAAGAAGCAGAAAAAGAACAGGAAGAAGAAAATGAAGTTGAAGATGATGAAGATGAAGATGAAGATTAAGTTGAAGATGATGAAGATGAAGATGAAGATGAAGATGAAGAAGAAGAAGAAGAAGAAGAAGTAGAAGAAGAAGAAGAAGAAGAAGAAGAAGAAGAAGAAGAAGAAGAAAAAGAAGAAGAAAATTTTCTTTTTCATTAGATTTTATTTTTTTAAATGAAAAATTAAATTTGCGAATAATTTTATACTTGCTCTTTTCAATTTATATTTTTCTTCAACAGGATTACATAAGAATAAAAAATTATATACATGCATATTTTGGACCTTAATATAAAGATTTTCATTCAATTAAAATGGAAAAGCTACTTCAATTATTAAGAAAATCATTAACATAAATGGAAAAAAATGGAGTCAGAATGATGGAAAAAAATGTGGAGGGTAGGGGTGGGGGAGAGTCTTTACCATCTATTGTCGTGGGTGGACTAGTTCCAACCCTGGTTAAATGCAAATAAATGTGGTATTTTAACTTCTCAAATTAGTCTTAGAAGTGAAGAACCAGCCATATTTACAAGATTACTCCACTAGTGAAATGAACACCAACTGCTTTAAACTATATATCTGGTATGCATCAGTTAAGAGTGTATCCCTAAAAAAACTTTTGCCAACCATCCCCTCCCAACTGGAGCATCCCAAGATATGATACACCAATCATAGAAAGTGCTGTTTTCAGCACTTGCAGCATGAACTCAATAAAATTAATATTTAGCACATTCTGAAGCTATTATGGAGGTAATTTCATTCATGCAATAGTGTTTTTAAATTCCACTTAGGCATTGGAAATTTCCAGATAAATGTATTACTATGTGATAAATGAATTACCTAGGACAAAATGACAATTTATGGGTTGACTTAAGCATTAAGATAAAAGTTGTAAACAATACCTAAATTCCACTTGAGGCCTGTAGTTGTAACTCTTGCAGGAGAACCAAATGGTATAAGACTGCACCATTTATTAGATGAAATTACTGGTAAAGGTATACTAATTTCATGAAAACCAGCTCCAAGTCTCCAAGTGAGGGAGTTTCGTCCATGAAGAAAAACTGGTACATCTCCAAGAATGGATTCTGCTTTGTAAAGCGAGTTAATGTTTCCAATAATCTGATCTAATCGACCAGAGCTCTCAACCACAGCTATAACTGCATCAATCTGCAAGTAGTGAATTATGGAAGACAGATAAGCAATACTAAAGGTAATTAACAATTCAGAAATATAATCATAAAGTAATTTGAAATTTCATAATGATAAAACTAAACTTTCAAAATAAGTTGATTGCAACCTGTTAAAATAAGTTTATCATATATTGTAACTTTTCTTATATTCAAGTGAGTATCTCAATATTACATAAAAGGTGCATCATTCAACAATAAAATAAACAAAGAATGCTAAACTTATTGTAGGAGTCCACAGAAAAAAGTAATCATTGTTTTTCTAACAATTATTCAGTTTCTTGGAAATTTTATTTTGTAATCATTTATCATAACCCCGAAAAAAAGTTCGTTAACAAAAGCAGATTCAGTGGACCTAAAATTCTTTCTGAGAGCATGGAAAGTGGAAAGCATAGAAGGCCATCAACAGAAATACAGAGAGGCCTTACACATTTAATTTGGTTCAACATTAAAAGATCCATACAAATAACCCTTGAGTGATGTTAATTAGGAGAGCACATTCAAATTTTAAGACTAAAAACATGAACTTCTTTGAGAGGCAAAACAAGTCCATCAGAAAGAAAACTACCCCAATACGTTGTCAACAATTTGAATTAACAAATTATTAAATTAATTGTCACCTTTCTCGTCATCTTGCTGGACGTAATTACGGTCAGAGAATACGTTTTGAAGTCATACAGAAATCCAAATTGTGACCATGTTACTTAGTAAGAATGCATTTTAATAATGAAGTTTGTTCAAAGACCAATTCGGGACAACCAATTTTTTGAACAAATTTAATTATTAAAATCTCCTACACATCAAGGCAGTTCCTTTTTGTAGTAAAATGCAAAACAAACCTTTATTTCTTTTCTTTTGACATATAAAGCAGTTTGATGCAGAGCTTTAGTAAAATCAGTTTCATTTTGATCTGGGGTTTGTATGACTTCCACATCTTTGGCTTTGTAATATCCTAAAACTTCAGATGTGACAGAATCCATATCACCTGTGATCAAATCTGGCAATACACATTTCTCACATGTTCCTTTTTCTGTAAACTCATACCAACGATTGGTCCCACCATCCACTGTCACATGAACTGCAGCTACAAGTAAAAGATTAATGACATTTTTACAAAACTACTCAGAAACATGGTACTATACCAATTATCAATAAAGTAATTGCCAAAATCGCTAAGGTGCATACTACGTTCTTACCTCTGTCCCACAAGGAGAGTAAATAATCACGGTTGATAGAAATAGGCCTATTAAGGATAAGTAGAGCATATGATGAACATACACTTTTTACATCAAGAAACTCTGAAGGATTCCAGCGATGTATTTTCGAACTCATGTCAACGTGCACCATCTTTCATCAGAGCGAAAAATATTTGTCAAGAGTATTAGTACACTTTATACAATTACTTCATACTATTCATAATGGCAACTACAAGATCACGACAATACAAAAGTGAATAGTTACTTTCAGGGTACTTTACAGCGTTAAGGTTAGTTTACGATAAAACTAGGAGAGAAAAATGAAGAAGCATGTCTTTTACCGATACCTTACACCTTAACCTATTAGGCTCTAAACCGTGGAAAGAGAAATACGAAATATTTTCTATAACTTTGTTCGTATACGTTTTAAACAGTTATTCGTAGTCTTACTTTTCAATGTCTCATATAGATCTAGGCTGAATATTTAAAATACTTATATTTTTTTTTACAAATAAGGTACGATCGTATGAAGTGATTGGCGGCACTATTTTTGGCGCCGGGTTTGTATTGACATTAAATTCTCACCGATGGCAAGTCCAAGAAGTTAATCAGTCAGTAAACATTTGCACTGAATAATTTTCTCTCCTAAGTCAAAGTAAGGGTCATGACGTCACAATATGGTACATCTTACATTTGTACCCGCCGCACCTGCTTACACTCACTACCTTGCACCTGCCGCGCACCTCTTCACATATTGATAAGTTGTTTTCACTAAAATGAGCGTACGCGAGGGGCATGTAAGATGTATAATATTAAACTACAGTTGTTTTTTCAAATGTAAGGGGTATTTCGAGCTTAGAATTTTTAATGAAATCCTAGATTTTCGGCCACTAGGTTTTATGAAGCAATGCCAATCCCTGGAGAATCAGACACGCCTTCCCAACTTTCTCAATAATTTGCGTTCTAACTTTCTCAGGAGTTCGAGGTATCTCCTATGACGGATCTCCACCTGCTTCTTATTTCTTTAGATTTTCGGGCAGAATTTCTTCAATAGAAAATAGTTTTTATGTCGCGACAGTGACAATGTGTTTGCACGAAGTACTCTGGACCTAGACTTCGTGTGGGTTTTGAATCAGAACTGGCTGCGAGCCTGCTGCGAGCTTTCGCCTTCAACTGGTTATTCTGCCAAAGAGGGGGGAAGTAAGGTCATCATTCAAGAAAAGTTGCGCAATTAACCGATGCTATAAAACATTTTTGAGAAATTCCGCCGATCTATCCAACACTGTATGGCCAACGCAGTGGCTTTAAACAGCGATCCCATGTTTTTAAAACGAAACCAGTGGTGATACAGAATGGCGAAAACTTTCCCGTATTAGTTCATTTCCTTTGGTCTCGGCTAGCTATTCGTACATGACTAAACTTCGGATTTTCAGGTCCTAAAAAATGTGTTTTTAGGCGCCTAAAAAGGTCCTAAAAAGTAGGGAAATTGGTCTTTAAAAGGCATAATAAATAAACAAATTTTATGTATCATGCCATGCAAACAACGGTGATTTGTTAAACACATTGTTTTATTTCAACCACAGTTAAATACAGTGTGATAGATAAGATAATATTGTAATTGAACAATCATTCTAAAGGGGAAATATTTGCTTTTATTCTATACAAAATCTCTCTCCCTGTCAGTTAATTAAAACATAAAGGATTAAATTATATCTTACATGAATTGTAAGAATTAATGCAACATTCTTATTTTTTACATAACAAGTTCTTCAATTCACTTTTTTCCATAATTTTGTCCACCATAAAAAATAAGAAGCATTTTCAGATGATGTGCGGTAAGTTTGTCTTTTATCGGTCAGAATTATCTCAAATGTTGAAAAAGATCTCTCAACGTCTGCGGTCGATTGTGATTGGAACACATTAAAAAGAGAAACCATATGCGGATTAAATCCTGTAGAGAGAATTGCCTCATGTCCGCTTAAAATGTCTGATACTTCTTTCAGAACCGTGTATCCAGGTTTTTGGCGAATTTGTAGTTGGTAGTTTTTTTGGAAACAATTTTCTCAACCACACCAATAACTTTCTTTAACTGACTTTATGCTTTTATGATTGTAATTCCTCTATAGTATCTGCCAAACAGTGAAATTAGCGCGAATATATGACAGATCCTACATCAAACCTTTCTCTCGTAGGACATTCTGGGAAACCTTAGTAAACTGCGATTCTTCTTCTGAAAAGCTATGTACATCCTTTTCAACACTGTCCATGTTCTCACTATAATACTTCCAGCCTGCGGTCACGTACCCATCTTGTCAAAATAGGCGCTGGTAGCAAAATGATAGATTGGGAGATCTTTCTTTGTAATCTACTACGTCATATTAAAGAGAGCAATTTGCACTATCCGTTCGAAAAAACTGAAGAAAAAATTTGGAGCCATTTATGAGAAAATGAGACAAGTAAAAAAACTTTCATTTTTGTAATTTTTGAAAACGCAATAGAATATAGCAACATGCCGTTTATATCATTTCATAGAGCACATTGGGCACTATTGGTACCAAAAGATTAAAGAAAAACATTTGGAGCCGTTTTTGAGAAAATCTTGTTTACGCAATTTTTTAAAATTTGCACATATTGCACGCAATATTGCGCAAAAACTACTAAAATGATCAAAAAATGTACATGACGTTAATGAAAGAACTCACTATGAAGAAAAAATGTATTTGAAAGAAAAATCTTTATCTTTAATTTTACAGTTGGAGGAAAAGGCCGAAAAAATCCAACTTATGCAATTTTCTAAAATTCAGAGTTAATCGTGGAAATCCCACCTATGTCACTTGTCTTCATAAGTGTATTTTACTCTATTCTTACGAAAAATTTAAAGAAAAAAATTGGAGCAATTTTTGATAAAATTTTTAAAATATCCGAGGGGCTTGATGTAAAGTATCCCCAAATTTTTAAAATAAAGTGTTTCAAAATCTCAAAGCTTTGACTGAGGCCAGATCGACAGGGGTTTCTTCAATTTGAAAAAAATCGTATGTATGGTTCAGGCGCTAGTAGTGTTCACAGACGGACGGACGGACTGTCGGACGGACAAGCGGACGTTTTGCTTTCAATTGTTTTTCGGTATCAAGTACCTACAAAACAGGGATTCAGGCTACATCACATTTAAGGGGATTTTTATTCTTAATTTAGAAACTGGATTTATGCGCTATTTCGTAATTACGGTCCAGCAATGAATTCTTTCTGTCGAATATTCGTCGTTTTTTCACGCAACATTACATAACTTTCCCTGTACTACGTATATTACTCCGTATATACGTATCTATACGGGAAAGTAAAACTTTGCAGCCGTTTTTAAGAAAATCTTCTTTTGTAATTTTTTAAAATTACAAATATTGCGCGCAATATTGCGCGAAAACTATCAAAATTTTCAAAGAAACTGTACATGAAGAACTCACTAAGAAGAATAAATTTTATTCCAAGGAAAAATTTCTATCTTCAATTTTGTAGTTGTAGGAAGATGCAGAAAAAATTCAAAATGTTGCAATTTTCGAAAATTCGGAGTTAACCGTGAAAATCGGACGTATGCCACTTTAATAAGTGTATTTTACCAGAAATTTAGAGAAAAACATTGGAGCCATTTTTGAGAAAATTTTGAAAATGTCTGGGGGGTTTTATGTAAAGTACCCTCAAATTTTACAGAATCAGTTTCAAAATCTTAAAGCTTCGACTCGAGCCACATCGCCAGGGATTTCTTCAATTTGAAAAGAATCCTACATATGGTTTAGTCGCTAGTTGTGTTCACAGACGGACGGATACTCAGACGGACGGACGTTTTTCTTTCAATTCGCTTTTCGGTATCAAGGACTCACAAAACAGGGATTCTGGCTACACCACATGTTAGAGGGATTTTTTTCTTAATTTAGCAACTGAATTTATCCAATTTTTCGTTATCAGGGCCCGGCAATTAATTTTTGCCGAAAATCCGCCGTTATTTCGTGGAGCATTACATAACTTTCCCTATAGTACGTATATTACTCCATATATACGTATATGTATATATATATATATATATATATATATATATATATATATATATATATTGACAGTAACATTTGCTGTAAATGGGTTGGGTTAAAAGGGTCTGCAAATGGCAATATACAGTCATAGCAACGCCGGCGTAGTGGTTGGCAAGGTCAATAAATTGCATTCAGGCCTTGAATAGGTGGGGGCGCTGGCTAGATAGAAATATAAAATAATTTGGGATTGGTCTAGAAAGGAATGACTATCGAGATCGTGGCTACTTGATTTGGTAAGAAATGGATGGATTGGCTAAGGGAGAATAGACTGTCAACTCCTGAGAATAGACTGTCGAAGTTTGTCGTTTTGTTTAAAAAAATAAGAATGAAGGATGGATACCGAGGCGTTGAGGGTTAAAAACGGAGGAGTAAGAGACATTCTGATAGAGGCCGTCGAGTGGTACAGATCGCTCGCGAGTTTAATATTAGGGGAGTGGGACTTGTAAGTTTGACGTGAGAATCAATAGTTTTCGGACTCTGAAAGTTGATGTGCAGCAGTTAAATTCGCTTAGGACTTTGAAAGTTTTTTATATTGCGGTTTTGGACTTTAATGTTTTACCACGTAGTTGGGGAGAACTAGGAACTGTGAATATTAAGAAAGAACCGGTAGATATTCTAGGCAGTGAGGGCTGGATTCGTCGGCAGCGTCGCAAGATTAGAAGAGAGAAGCTGGACTTGGGATTATCAGCATTCAAGCGGGGCGCCGTCGGTCAAGATCACGTTTAGATAAGAACTGCAGTACAAAGGGTTTCTTTTAAACGAGGTCATAACCTAAAGGCAGAATAATTGTTCATAAGTCAATAAATTGTTAAATTTTCTTTTGGAAATGAAAAGATGATTTTCATTTAGTCAATTACAACTGATAACTAGTTAGAGATATATAGTTTGTATATAATTATTTCCTTTCAGATTCCTTGCCATACTGTATAGTTGGCAGATCAAATAATCGGCTATCTAGGCGATAGTGATTATCCATTACGTGACCCATTGACCCAGCTAGCCGGACATTTATCCATTCGTTAAGATCAGCTGTGGCAGCATTGGTTTTAATTATCAATTATCGTAACCTGTTCCTGGCGCCCATAGTTTTCTATAAATTTGGAACGGGTCACGAATATAACAGTCCTAAGGTAATGATGTCAGTTAAAACGGCACGATCTCGTAATAATTTATGACGAGACATTGTTGGTACATTTCAATATATATATATATATATATATATATATATATATATATAGTAACGAATATTGCGTCATCTGCCGGAATCCGCTGCGCGGATTGCATCATCTGCCGCCGCTCCCTGAACTGGACGATTCCGGGGTATTCGCGGGTAGCCAAGAAGTGTGCCGCGAGTTCCAGAAGGGTCCAGGCGGGCGCCGGCCAGGTATAAATGCGTCGCTGTCGGCGGCCGTCAGTCAGCCAGTCAGTCAGTCAATCAGTCAGTCAGCCAGTCAGGTCTAGTCAGGAAGCCGAGCTGTGAAGTTTGTGTGTGTGCATCGCTGTGGACGGCAGTGTACTGGATTGTGGTCTGCGCTGTGAACTGTGGTCGGCACCGTGAACTGTGGTCGGCACCGTGAACTGTGGTCGGCGCCGTGAACTGTGGTCGGCGCCGTGAACTGTGGTCGGAGCCGTGAACTGTGATCGGCGCCGTGAACTGTGGTCGGCGCCGTGAACTGTGGTCGGAGCCGTGAATTGTGGTCAGCGCATTGGACTGTAATCAGTGCTTCGGACAGCGGTGAGTGCATCGGACTGTGCGATAGTGCAAGTGAAGATAAATAATCAAGAGGACTGTGCCGTGTATAAATAAATAACGAAGTCAAGAACACAAGGACTGTGAAGCCAACCTGTAAATAAATCAAGTATTTTAGTGTAATAGTGTAACATAAATAAACATCTCTGTTAAAATAAATCTGTTTTTAATTCACCACCACAAACGTTACAATACTATATATACATATATATATATATATATATATATATATACATATACTCTAACTCGCCTCTTGCCCCCCCACAACATGTAGGTCCCAAGAGGGCGTGTTCGAATGAATGCTCGCGTTGAAACGAGCTTTTCTCAGGAGGTAGGCTCTTTGGGCTATGAGCAAGGTATGAACCCTCCCCTCGACACAGAAATCAAAGTGGATGAGTAACCAAAGCACATATATTCTAAAAATAGGAAGTTGTACAAAACTCATACACATACGCTCCCTAATCACTAATGATCACTCTTGATCACAATCGACTTAATCTAGGTTGTAAAAACGGAAACTAATTGCAGTGCCGTTTATTCGACGTCTTAAAGTAAATCTGCAAACTAATAAATTTTAACAAGAAAATGTACCCTCGAGTTTTCTTTGCTTTTGCCTTTGCTTCTACATTCATTCGTTCATTCTCCGTGCACGGACCCTTAAATGAACCTATTTTCTTAATTGATTCTGCGATGCCCATAAGTACTGAGTTCTGAATCACTCGCAGATTATCAAAGCATAACAAAAAAATACAATTATCTCAGCAATATTGAAGTGTCTACTATAGCATACCAATTTACCATTAAATTAATCTTTACATTTACACTTTTCATAAAACAATTTCACAATTTAATGTTCCCCGATTGCGTGAATGAAATGAAATTTTACATCAATTGCAGCAAAAACAGTACAAGGAATTCAATTTAAAACAGAAAATGAATTATGATCAACTTAGTCCGTAGAAATTTTAAATTTTTTTCACTTTCTGCCTAATTAATTGCCTTCTGAATAACAGTTCATGAAGTCTCTAACTCTTCGTACAACAGTGCAAGAAAAAAATGTCGCAAGTTCTTTTACCTTTGCGGCGTTTCTTTTGGTTTGTGCGTCACGGTCTCTTACGCTTCGACTGCCCTCGCGTCACCTCGCCGGCGTTCCTCTGCTTCGCTGCTACGAAATCCAATTTTCACATCCCGCGGCGTTCCATGCCCTTCGCACATACCCTTCGGGACGTCCGCTACGCGTGCACACCAAGCCCTTCTCTCCTTCGGCTCCTCCGCCTGAATTCTTCTTTCCCCTCTTCTCTCCAGCCGCACGAACGTACACGCCCACGCACCAACTCGGGCTTTGCAAATTTAATTTTTGCGTCGGTGAACTATGTGTTGTAATTGCGCTTTAAAGTGACTGCAGCGCTAACCAAATCACGTTTTACTGCTTCCAGTTCGTCCTGCGAATTTTACACCTCTTCTTAGCTCTGCACAAAATTATTTAAACCTGTCCTCTGCTCGCGATGCGTGATCTGGGCAACGCACACTGTTCTTTCTGGATAGTTCCACGAGCCACACTCGCCTCACATCAATATTCTCCGCACCGTAACAAATTCTCACATTACTATTGCCGAAAACTCCCGTATTCACAAAGTACTTTTCCTAAATCATAAGCTCGCATGAGCTACTATCATCTCAGCCACTGAATTATTAACGCTGGTTTCACTTTACTACCACAATCATAAGAGCTTGTTTCACTTCAACTATCGAGAGGCGAGAGAGCTTGTTCACCGTTGTCCACCGTATTTACGGTGTGGCGATAGGGGTAAAACATGAGAGGGAGCCTTTCCATTTCTCCACCCGTCGTCAGCCGCGGAAAAGCCTCTCCACGAAGTCGCGCCCCGCCGCTTTGACGAGCCACGGACAGTGGCGTACCTACTGACCGCTTGGTCTCACGCTCCGTGTTCGCGCCCGCTCGTAAACTGAATTAAGGTGGGTGGTCATGGTGATATGGGATATATTTCGCATATCGCTGCATTGCCCCTTCCTCTCCTCTTTAATATTTTTCCGGCACAAACAAAATCTTCCGCTGGTCTTAAATTGTAAAATCTGCAATTTCCCATGACTTCTTATGGTGATATGGGGTATACTCCCCATATCGTTACAATATATATAATCGTTATAGCGTTAATGTAATTACACATTCGGAAATAAAAAACTTCGTTGGGTTTCTGTAATAGAAACAGTTTGTTATAATTTCACACAATTTTCAATAATAAAAATAATAATAACAATAACACATAAATTACCTGTAATAGAAACAGAAAACAACATTTAAAAGTTTTTTACTTCCAGTTAAATTACTTCGTTCTATCACAAACCAGCGATCACAAGCGAGCGATTGTCACTTGGTAGCGCGGCAGATTAAAGAAAGTAAGTTGTTCTTTGTTTTCTTTACATCTCCCCTCTGGCAAATGAACAATGCTCCTGCATTTGTTCAATTATCCTTCCACCACTGGAGTTAGTTTTGTTCTATGATATAAATTGGATTCTTTTTTCTGTGTCCGGTGTCTACTTCATAGATTCAGTTAGAGATTTTTCCCAACATTGAGTATGGCCCAATTCTTAATTCATCCAATTTCTTCCGATTCAGGCGATTTCCGTTCTCTATGTATACAAGATCTCCTTTTTTTAATTCAATTTCTTTTCTGTGTAGGTCGAATTTTTGTTTATTATAGTTATGCGACTTTATTGTATTCGCAAGTGCTGTTTTTCTGTCTCTTTCTAAATCTTCGACTGTGCATTGTGGTTTTAATTCATTGGGTAGGATATTTATGGTTTTACCCTCCAACAAATATTTTGGTGAAAATTTTGTCACTGTAAGCTCTGTCTAGTTGTATTTTTCCACGACTTTTTTCGCAATAGTTGTCCATGCAATTTTTTGTTAGTTTCATTCATAATACATCTTATTTTATTCACCAGGGTCTGATTTAATCTTCCATTGAGGCCATTAGAGAAAGGTGCATCTACGGCAGTAAAAATCAATATTTCTTTCTTAGGAATTGTTTAAATTCCTTGAAATTTATTCCTGGATATTGATCTGTTAGTATCATTTGGACATCATGCTTTTTTGTCACCTCCTCAATTAGTTTTATGAAATCTTCAGCGTTTTGGTTTTTAGATGTTAAAATATAAGCATATCTTGTGAAGTGATCAATAGGTGTAGGTATTTTTGTTGATCGTGATCCTCCGAAACCTCCGATGGTATCTATAGAAACTATCTCGAATGGGTATGTTGCTGTTCCCAGGTGTGACATTAATCTAAATTTTGATTTTCTCACCATAGTTTGATCTTGATCACTTGATCAATTTTCTGAACCATAGTTTTATCGGTGCAAGTTATTTAATGTGCCGTGCTCGGCCACGATTCGATGAACCAAAACAATAGATTTTGTTGAAGTAGACGTGATTATTAGTCTATCTTTGGCATAAGCACGCGGAAGTGACTGCGTTAATCGTCAAGATCGCCACCGTTTACGTCAATGCCCGTCGAAAGTGCTACTTGAAGGCGCCCGCTCGACCAGCTGAGAGGATCATTGTTCCCGGCCGCACACACTCCCTCGGCCGCCGGCCCAGAACCTGACAGCCGCCACCCGTCTCCGCCGCCGCTCGGGAGAAGCACCCCTTTCTGAGACGCCGCCCCTGCTGAATGGGGCAATGACCACGAAAATCTCCAGACGGTGATGTGTACAAGAGCTTCACCGAAAGCGCTCAATTGCCCCTCAGGCGCTACGGAATGAACGTTTGCAGTTAGCTCAAAACAAGCAGGGAAGGAAATATTTCAGGCCACGCATTGGCCGTTAATAAAATTAGTCATAGATTTTTTTGTGTAATGCATTTTGTATGTTGTTAATTGTAATAATTTAATAGTAATTTCTCTTGTTTCGATTATTTTGGTTTGCATTACGGGGAAAACTCACGAGCTCGTGCATGGTAGTGTTAATCTCTTTAATAATTTTATTAATTCTAATTAATAATTAATATTTTTTACGTTAACCTCATTCAGATATGTACTTTCTTGCTGAAAAAACATCCCCTCGCCATCCCATTTCTTTTAGGCCACCTTTCTGCCACCTGAGCTAGCTGGAAGGTAAAGCGACCCATCTCCACTGTTATTCGCGGAGACCGCGAGTGACGTGGCAAATATATATATATATATATATATATATATATATATATATATATATATATCTGTAAGGGAAATAATAGGTTCATTCATATTTACAATACGATACACACTGAACTTAACTTTTCGACTTCGTCTGAATGCGTCTTTTAAGGGTAAATCTGAGAGCAGCCCTCGAGGATAGTTCAAGTGTAGTTACAAGTGGACGAATTAATCTATAGTGCGATTTTGATAACTATGCCCCTCAAACCCCTATGGCCACGATGGAATATCACATGGCGTTTCATATCTTTCTCCATCGTGCCGCTAGAAGTCGCATGATCGCATGCACTGCTTTACACTAGACATGGACGCGATCATGCTATATCTGGTGGCACGACTGAGAACCTCGCGAAATACAACATATTCCATCCTGAAGACAGACCTTGAGGGGCAAAATTAGAAAAATCGCAATATAGTGGTACTACAGAATGTCAATGGTCTCGGCTAACAATTCGGACTTGCCATGCCAGATGCCACCAACAACTCATGCCAGATGCCTCCTATCGACATCAAAATTACATTTTTTTAAAAATTTTCTTAACTATTCCGTTTCCTAAAAGTAGAACGGAAATATTATTTTAAGAATATTACAGAACACTAAAATCTCCTCCTAAATGGCAATTTTCTTTGAAAAAATTGGAGCCGTTTTTAAGAAAATGGCGTTTAAGCGCTACTGTAAATTCCAAAATTGAAGTTCATATTAAAACTAGTGGTGCTACAGAATGGCACAGACTTTCCCGTATTAGTTTTCTATTTTCTTGGGTCTTCGCTAGCTATTCGGAAATGCCACAAACTCTTTCTTGCCAACCGTAATCTATCACCGCCAAAAGTACATTTTTTGTCATTTTCTTAATTTTTTCGGTTTCCTATTGGTAGAATGGAAACATTAATTTTAGAATATTAAAGAAGACAAAAAACTAGTCATAAATGGCAATTTTCTTTTAAAAATTATGTGCCGTTTAAGAGAAAATGGCGTTTTAGCGCTACTAAAAGTGCCAAATTTGAGGCTCATTTTCACAGAAAAGTTTTGAGTTTTCAAAATACTTTATTTGAAGTTATTTGAAGCACTTACACTCACAAAAATTATAATGTTTATAAATTGCTGGTAATGTGCATATTAAAGGTGTGAGAGTTCTTTCAAAAAAATTACAATTATGTAATTTTTGAAAAAACAAAACATAACTCAAAATAAACTTTACTCTATACTAAAGAGTGTAATTAGCACTATCAGTTACAAAAGTTTCAAGAAACAATTTGCAGCCATATACGAGAAAAAGGTGTTTGAGCGTTCTGAAAATGCGAAATTTTGAGCTACTTTTCACAGAAAACGGTTGTGTTTTCGACAAACTTTACTTGACATTATTTAAAGCACATGTACTCGTAAATATAATAATGTGAAAAAATCGCCGATAATGTAAATATTATCGACTTGAGAAACAAGTGAAAAAAAATTACAATTTTGTAATTTTTGAAAAAACAACCTATAGAGCAATATGGCTTTTATGTCATCTGATAGAGTATATTGACCACTATCCCTACCAAAAGTTTAAAGAAAAAATTTGGAGCCGTTTTTGAGAAAATCTTGTTTTTGTAATTTTTTAAAATTGCAAATATTGCACGAAAACTACTAAAATTTTGAAAAACTTTTACACGACCTTTATGAAAGAACTCAATATGCAGAACAAATTTTATTTGAAGAAAAAATCGCTGTTTCACTTTTGTAGTTGGAGAAAAACTTTCACAATTTTCGAAAATTCAGAGTTATCCGTGAAAATCGGAGCTATGCCATGTTAATAAGTGTATTTTACTCTATTTATACAAGAAATTGAAAGAAAAAATATGGAGCCGTTTTTGAGAAAATTTTGAAAATCCCCGGGTCGCTTCAAATAAAGTACCACCAAATTTCGAAGAATCTTTTTCAAAATCTCAAAGCTTCGACTAGAATCAGATCGACCGGGGAATATCCATTTTGGAAGAAATCGTACGTATGGTTTAGGCGCTAGCAGTGTTCACAGTCGGACAGACAGACGGACGGACTGACAGACAGACGGACGTTTTCCTTTCAATTGGTTTTTCGGTATCAAGGACCCACAAAACAGGGTTTCTGGCTACACCACGTGTTAGGGGATTTTTTCTCTTAATTTAGCAACTGGTTTTATCCACTTCTTCGTTTTCACGGCCCGTCAATTAATTTTTTTCCGCGAAAATTGGCCATTTTTCGCGCAGCATTACATAACTTTCCCTATACTACGTATATCACTCCGTGTATACGTACGTATACGGGAAAGTAAAAAAATTCTTGAATTTTCAAAAACCTTTAATAGAGGTTATTTTAAAAACTTAAGCTCACAAATACAATAGTCTTTCGAAAACAAAATTTTTCCGTGGAAAAGAGCTATAATTTCCCAATTTAAAGTATCGCTGAAACGCCATTTTCTTAAATCGGCTCCAAATTTTTCAAAGAAAATTGCCATTTACGGGGAGGTTTTAGTATTGTGTAATATTCTTAAAATAACAATTTCCTTCTACTATTAGGAAATCGAAAAAATTAAGAAAATGTCAAAAAGTGTACTTTGAGAGGCAATAGATGACAGCTAGAAAGAGTATGTGGCAAGTCCGAATAGATATCCGAGACTAAAGAAAAAAGAAAACTAATAAGGGAAAGTCTGTTCAATTCTGTAGCACCACTAGTTGTTGTAGTTCTAGGAAGACGCTAAAAAAATTCAAAATTTTGCAATTTTCGAAAGGTTAGAATTAACCCTTAAATATAACACTTATTTAATTATACGTAAAGATAACGGTGGGATCTGTCAGACCCCAATTTTAAAGTACCTGAAGGTTTTGGAAAGTTCTGTAAATATATTTTAATTATACTTTTAAGTCCTTTTGGTAGAGCTAACACTGTTTTAAGGAAATTAATGTTATTTTATTAAGATATTAGCACCATTCATAAAAATTACACATTTTCACAAATTTGTACAGATTTGGATGAATATTTTTTTCTTTTTAAAACAAAAGATCACAATTAAACTTTATATTTTATTAAAGGCCATAAAAAGTATTGTAACCTAGTATTATCATTATCTTAAATATGTAAACAATTTTTCTTATAACACCTTAGCAAATGAGACGTTATTTAGATAAAAAAACAACTAAATAATACTTTATTAGAGATTTGATGGAAGTAAAATTTGACTGAAAAATGAAAACAAATCAAATTTAACTATTATTTTTAATTAACACCTTAAAAACAACATTTGTGTAAAAAATAAATTAAAACTATTGAAAATCGTGTTCTAAAACAAAATCAGGATCCAAATCCGAGTGATCACCAAACAAGCTCTCCGATGTTTCTTCGTTATCACTCTCATCTAATAAATCTCGTATCAGGTGTGAAATATCTTTAATATTTGATGTTATTTTGTCTATAAAAAGTCTTAAAAACAAACAAAAACAAAAATTGCAACACTGGAAAAGATACACGTAAATATAATACTGGGGTCCAGCAAACCCCATAGACACTTCCGCACTCTACTGCGAAGTTAGTAGCAGACTATTAAAAGGCGGCAACTGTGGAAACCCTTCCCAAACGTACTAACTGAATTGACGTGGGAGAAGAATATCCCAAATATTTATTTTCCAATTAAACTTATATACAGAAATTTGGTTAGGGTCCAATAGACCCCAGGGTTATATTTAAAGGTTAAACGTGAAAATCGAACATATGCCACCTTTATAAGTGTATTTTACTCTATGCTTACAACAAATTTAAAGAAAAAGTCGGTGCTGTTTTCGAGAAAATTTTGATAATGTGCGGGGGGAAAGAACCCCAGAAATGAAGAAAGTTTTTCAAAATCGCTGCGCCTCGAGACGAGCCAGATCGACAGGATAATGTCCATTTTGGAAAAAATCCTACGTATGGTTTAGGCAGAAGTGTGTTTACAGACGGACAGACGGAAAGACAGACAGTTAGACGGACGGACGGACGGTACTTTTGAAAAAAACAACACTTTTTCGTTATCAGGGAACCCTGAGTCGTGTTTTTTGCGTTGAAATTTCAGTTTCGATTTTCCGAAGCATTTCCCTTTACAACATGAATTACTTCGTATACAGGATGTCCAGAAGCTCCCGTTACAAAAAAAAAATACCACAAATTCTGTGTTGCACGTCATGAAAAATGGCAGGTCCAGTTTTTCCGAAAAAATTTTGTCTTTGAGAAAATTGAGTTTAAAAGTCACTTCCGGGCCGCGAAATTCAAACCGGCCGCTACGACACGAAACCCTTTTTTGTTTATCAGGACATTTAGAATAATCTTCATGTGGCAGTCTTAAGCCCAAGGCACTAGTTCATATGAATATGTGCTAAAAATAACAATTCGAGCATTCTAGGAGATTCAATGTTTTTCATGTGTTGGATGTGTTCATCATTTACGTTTACGCCGCCGTGTACCATGGCTATCATTTTGAACAAAACTGAATTTTCAATAAGTACATTTAAAATATTTATTAAACAGAACCTACAAACATTTTATACTATTAACGTTTTCTAGTGTATGCTACGCGATGCTTTTATTATTTTTACACAGAATATTACTCGACTGTTTCACCGTTTACGCGGAGAAACGAGGAAATGCTCCGCGCAGAAGGAGTCGCCGCCGTCTGCTGTGTCGTAGCGGCCGGTTTGAATTTCGCGGCCCGGAAGTGACTTTTAAACTCAATTTTGTCAAAGACAAAATTTTTTCGGAAAAACTGGACCTGCCATTTTTCATGACGTGCAACACAGAATTTGGGGTATTTTTTTTGTAACGGGAGCTTCTGGACACCCTGTATACGTATGTATACGGGAAAGTAAAAATTGTTATTATTGTAAAGCATAAAACTTACTATTATTCTCCAACCACCAACTTCCACTATGAGGGAGAGACCACTCCGATCATCCGGAAGGCAACCGCCGGGATGCGGTGGTGACCCGCTGGCGGAGATGCAATAAGTACTTCATCCTTAGTAGCTATTGAGTCGCAATGATGGTTGAAAATATCGAAAAGGGAACCATGTTCCAACGGAATTGATAAGTAACTTACACCTATGACCAGACGCCGAACTGGATATCCGTCGTAAGGTCTTTTAACTCTAAAGGCTCGTCGAAGAGTTGACTGTGTCGATAGCTCTAGTGGTCAGAGGAAATGGAAATACTCTAAAAGATTCGGGGTCGTTGCGTGTCTGCGAAAGTTAGTTCCTTGAATATACAAACATCATCATCATCATCCTCATTATTATTATTATTATTCCACTACATCACGACTAAAGATGTTATGAGTCGGCTCAAAATAAAATCTGCTTCAGGTTGCAACCAGCTACCTAAGGAGTAGATCTAGGGACTATCAGTGCCTCTACAATACTTTGTGCAAAATGTGGGCTGTTCCAAATAAAGCAATTTCTTTCACTTCAGAGTCTTTTGAATGACCTGGAAGTTTACCCGAGTTCTTACATAACTTTTGCGGAACAAATCTCAGAATATTGGTACGACTTGTGCTTTTACGCTCCACATTCGGCTGATCTCGATTTCCATTTCTCTTGTATTTAAGACATTTCTCTGCCTCCTTGGTAACAACGTTTTGATCGCAATGTACAGCAACATCGACATGTCAAGCAACATCGACAAGTAGACAGTTTTTTTCTCCAAATCACGGATAACTATATCCGGTTTGTTTGCTGCGCTCATGCGATCAGTTTGGATTTGTTGGTCATACAATTGTGGCGTCATACGGATGTATTAAAACACAGACGAGGGTGGGTAGAATAAACAGTTGGTTTATTAATGAAAAAACACAGACCGAAGTCGTAAAACACCATAACACTGCCTTCTACTAAGTAAATAAATACAGCCCACCACAAGAAGTGATATTACAGTGCGGCTACCACACCGCCCAAACCACAAACGTTTCCCCTCGGTGTGATGCACCGCTCTGCCGAGACAAACCTACATGTCTCATGACTAACGACAAACTAATGCCGGCTTCCCCTCAGCGTGCTAGACGCACAGCCTCCTACTCACACAGCTCGAACTACAGAAAAGAAGAATGGGGCGTTCGTCACCCGGCTTTTATAGGCGCCATGGCGCCGCCCGCCGCCACCGTTGCCCGTCCCTGCACCTGAGACGACGCTTCGCTCGCTCGGAAAAACCGATGCGTCATTGCGCGTCACCACGCCAGATGTCCAGCCCTTTGTTCCACATCCGGTGAAATTACCGTCTGCTCGTTTGAGCGTGCATGACGCTACAAACTCCTATATACCCCCCCAGGAATTTTTTTCGCAGTTGCCACAACACAGAACAAAAATTCCCCGAAATTTACTGCCCTAGGCCTGCTGGCTCACATTCTACGCAACTGCTCCTAACCTGGCTAAATACATGCAACATACCTGAAAATAAAATCCCTACTAACCTATACTTAATTTTTTTTACTCTCTGTTATTATAAACAATTTCGTATACACACATTACATGAACTCGATGTGGTAGCCAAAAAAATTTCTTATACCCCTTCACAATACACATAAACACATTCACGTATACTTTTTCAAAAAAAAAAATTTTGACATAAATAATTGAACTGTATGCCCTAGTAACAACATAAAGACATAACCAAGTTGCAATAACTTTCCAAACGTGACATAATAAATACACATTATATCGCTTTACCAAAATTATGCAATCCCTTTCAAAACATGACATAACAAATACACAGTATAACCCTTTACCAAAAATATACACTTTTTTCCAAACATGCGTAGTTTTAACAATTCCATTTTTCTCTTTCTCTTTCACAATATATACTTTTCTTGATCATGAGTCTGAATATAATGCACAAAAGTTCAAAAGAAATCTTTAATTGTTTTTCTGCCCTGCAAGTCCATCTTGCTTCAATTCGTTGCCCACACGCATTATTTCACGATGCACTTGTGTGTCTGTTGACAACTGCTTTACACTGGTCGTTTTGCACTCTGACACAATGTCGGCACTGTCTTGATGCGCACTCACATCACGCACATTGCTGAGGGACGTACGTCTCTCTGCAAGTTCAGGCACTGCCTGGAGCTCATTCTCGTACACTCTACTCAATATATCCGCATTAATATTCAAGTTACCTTTCCTATGCTTAATTTTTATATTCAGATGCTGGATCGCCAAAGACCATCGCATCAATCTGGGGTTGTTTCCGGAACATTGTTGTAACCAGACCAGAGGATTATGATCGGTTTCCACTTTCAGGCAAACATTCCCATCAATATAATGTTTTAATTTCTGTAATCCCCATATAATACTAGCACATTCTTTCTCTGTAACACAATATTTGATCTCAGAAGGAGAAAACTTTTTGCTTAGAAATAACACAGGATTCTCATTTCCATCATCATCTACCTGGGAAAGTACTATCCCCACCCCTCTATCTGACGCGTCGCATTGCATCAAGAATTCTCTGTTGAAATCAGGCGCATGAATAACTGGTTCACTGCACAGAGCATCACGCAATTCAATAAACGCCTTCTCGCACTCTTGCGACCACGCTACCTTCCCTTGTCTCATAGTTCCCTTTAATAGATCTGTGAGAGGTGCCGCCTTTTCTGAAAACCTGGGCACGAAACGCCTATAATATGAAATAAAGCCAAGAAATTTCCTGATTTCCTTTTTCGTGGTCGGTCTCGGGTACTCACGAATCGCACGAACTTTGATCTCATTCGGCTTCAATAGGCCACTACCAATTTCATATCCTAGAAACATCACCTTCCCGCGGGCAAACTTACACTTTGCCGGCTGAATATGCAATTTCGCCTCTCTAAGAATATTAAACACAATGCGTAAGTGACGCAGATGATCTGTCCAGTCATTGCTAAATATGGCTATGTCATCCATATATGGTATTGCAAAATCAGAGCAATCTTTAAGCCAAGCCGCCATTAACTTGCTACACACATACGGTGCGTTTTTGATACCAAACGGCATGCGTAAAGGTTTATAGCTACCAAATTTAGTGCAGAAAGTGGCATACCGCTGCGCTCTTTCTGTCATTTTAACCTGCCAGAACCCTTTGCTTAAATCACACGTGGAAATTATTTTCGCCGCCGCTACAGTTTCGATACGCTCATCTAAACTCGGCAATGGAAAATACTCCGTCTTTATCACCTGGTTTAATTTCCTATAATCAACACAAGCTCGAGGTCTTTTGTTTGGCATCTCGACCAATATCATTGGTGACGCGAAATCAGAGTCAGAACTTTCAATAATCCCGTCCCTTAACATTTTGGCAATTTCCTCCTGCAAAATTTTACTTTGCCTCATAGACATGCGATAAGGCGCACTTCTAACTTTCGCCGTGTTGTCGACCAATTCGATGTCCATCTCAACCTTATCCGTTAAACCTGGTTTGTCTGAGAAAATGTCACTAAATTCAACAATTAAAGCTTTCAATTTATTGTACATTTCAGGTGTAGCATCGGTGCCGATGAGCATCGATTCCGCGTCGAAGTCGCCAGCTTCTAACCGAAGCGCATACCTATCGATCACGTCATCGTTAGCTTCATCTTCAGTCCTACACTCTGCTACAAAATTAACATACTCAGTCCTCTGATGGTACGCTTTCATCATGTTGACGTGGTACACTTTTCCTGCACTTTTGTTAGGCAATTGTACAAGATAATTCACATCAGAAACTTTTTCCATAACCTCTCCCGGTCCTATCCACTGTACAGATAATTTCTTTGTTCTATTGGGAGCAAATATTAATACCTTATCCCCAACATTAAAATTCCTAACTACAGCCTTCTTATCATAAGCAACCTTCCTTTTGCGTTGCTCACTCTCTAACCTGAGGTGTGCAGTTTCCCTAATATATTTTAACCTATTAATCAATTCAAAAACATATTCTGTTACCGTGTTGCTTTCTGATTCATTCCCTACAATGTTCTCATACAACAATGTTACCGGTGTTCTCAAGTTCTTCCCAAATACAAGCTCCGCTGGAGTATAGCCTAAAGATTCATGAACCGTTGTTCTCATGGCAAATAAAATTGCCGGTAGATTCATTTCCCAATCACCTCCTGCCTCTAAACATAACACCTTAAATAGCCTATTCATAGTTCGGTGAATCCGTTCAACTGAATTACTTTGAGGATGGTATGAGGACCTGTGAACAATTCGAATACCGAATTTTTCCGCAAACTCAACCATCAAATTACTGGTGAAACACGTGCCTTGGTCTGTCTGCATTTCACGAGGAAATCCCGTTCTACTAAACAATTCCATTAAGGCCTCAATAATAGTAGTAGTTTGTAAATCTCTGATTGGTATGGCCTCGGGATACCGTGAAGATACACATATTGCTGTAAGAATATGTTTTGCCCCCGTACTACTTGGTGCAAACGGGCCTACCGTATCTATATTTAATTTAGAGAATACCTCGCTAATAGTCGGCACAATAATCAAAGGTGCTTTTTTCTTGTCACCACCGTGTCCTACTAACTGGCAACTATTACATGTTTTCACGAATTTTTCCATCTCCTGAAAACAGTTCGGCCAATAAAAATACCGCGACATACAAGACTTTGATTTAGAACAACCTAAATGACTGGAAGCAGTTTCGTGACATACTCTCAAAATGTCCCCGCGATATATCTTCGGCACTACCAGCATTTCAAAATTCTCACCTTTCTTGCTCCGCCTATTCTTGAAGAGAATATCGTTCTTAATGAAATACATATCTTTCCCTGGCTCACTATTTACAGTCTTACATTCATCATAGATTGCTTTAACTTCTCCATCAGCTTGCTGTGCCCTGCGAAACTGATTCGTGTCTACACGTAATAAATCTCTAATTTCACTGGCAAGTTCTACTACACTATCACATTCAGCACTTATAGCCTCTGTATTTTCCTCCTCCTCCACATCATTTTCAGACCTATTAATTTCAATATTTTGTACTACATTTTCAACAGAGTTTCCTAAACTAAACTGTTCTTTAGCTGCACTGGCTCGCGTAACTACCACATTGATTTCCTGTGGTTCGACAAAACCTTGCTTAACTTCTTCTAACAATAACATAGTTCGATTACTTAAAATATAATACGCTAATTCACACTCTTTTGGTACAACTGCCGCCCTTGTAATAACACGACCGCTAGGTATTTCTAATTCAATCTGCGCGACACACAAATTCTTCGGCGCCCTTTCTAACGGCTGGCTAATCCAGATAGATTCGCCCGTGTAATCTGATGCATTTACTAAACTCTCACTCACTAGATCAAACGATGCGCCCGAATCGCGTAAAATCAAAGATTCTTTCTGATTGATTTTGCCAACTAAAGTATAAGGCTTCAAAATTTCACTGGCTTCAGGCTCGCACGCATGGTTGATAGGCTCCACTCTTTTGTTAGGGCACTGCCTAGCTAAGTGTTGCGTCGACTTACACACAAAACATTTCTTCACGAATCTTTTATCGAATTCAGGATTCGTAGCTACCTTGCCCGTATCACTAACATTAAAGGTTGCCTTCGTCTGCCCAGTTACGACCTTAGATTCAGGCTCCTTCTGCTTACCCTGAAAAGGACCTGATTTCTTCCACCCTTGCCGGTGATTCTCATACGCGTCGAGTTTTTTAGCGAATTCAATGGGATTGCTGAATTCCGACCAAGAATCAATAAAATGGTCCCGCATTTCCCACGAAACTTTTCGTTTCATCTGGTCAGTTACAATTAGGTTCAATAATTCTTCAAACGTATGTACATCGAGTCCTGACACCCATTCTCTAGCATAATTCAAAAGTTCCCTGGCAAAAATACCCCAAGTTGAATTATTACTCTTGTTGTGTTTTACAAATAACTGGCGGAATTTTTCCGCATCGAATCGATATAATTCTAACAATTTAGCCTTCAACGCGTCGTATGTCCATTCCTCTTCCTGCTCATCTAAAGTGATCCAGTTATTTACATTATAAGGCAACAATCCTATCAAATGCATGGCCCAATCGCCTTCTGGAACTTTCAACTGCCTACATTGACTCTCGTACGCGTTTAAATAGGTTGTGATGTCGTCCTGCTCGCCTCTAAAACGACCTATAATTTGCCCAATCTTAATTACATCACGATGCGTTTCGCCGCGTGCCTCGCCACGTGGTTCCGCGTCCGCAACATTTCGCGCCCTTTGAACTTCGGCTTCTATGCGAAATCGCTCTAACTCCCTATCTCTTTCCTCCCGTTCCCTACGTTCTTCCCTCTCCTTCTCCTCTCGTTCTCTCTCTTTCTCCTCTCGTTCTCTACGTTCTTCCCTATCCTTCTCCTCTCGTTCTCTCTCTTTCTCCTCTCGTTCTCTACGTTCTTCCCTATCCTTCTCCTCTTCAATATCTTTGCGATGTTGTTCGCCTAGCCCTTCAATGAAATCCGGATCATAATCCTCGTGTCCGGTTATTAAACCTTTTAATTTTATCACGGTTTCTGTCCCGTCTAACTGAATACCCAGATCATTGGCGATCCGAATCATCCCCTCTTTCTTAAACCGCGTGAGGTACGCCATAGCTCCAGATAATGCCGTCACTTACAAGAAAGACGCACTTACCCTTATGCTGTCTGCTATCTGCTGTCCTCGTTCGGGATGTCCTCTTCTTCGGCTGCCGGTCTCTTGCACCGCCACTCCGTCTGCGCCGCTCCGTCCGCGTCGCTCCGTCTGCGCCGTTTGATCGCTCCTTCGTCGCTACCGGTCGCGTTTTACTGACTCGCGGCCTAACGACTCGATCAACTATGCGTATGATTCCGCAACTTGTATCACGTGACGCTAGGTAAAGCATACACGCTAACAATACTCGGCCCGAACACTTACTCGGAGCCTACCCAGTTATTTTTACTGCCGATTTAATTATTCAGGCCTAAATCAATGCCTACAGTTCCAAAATACTGCACATAAACTGCTGCTATAATTTACTCACAAATTAACAGATGAAATCGCGTGGGTTATGCTTATTGCTGCCACACTCACTATAAATGGCCTTACCACAATAATGCCCTTACCGTAACTACCATCAGATCACACAGCAAATGATAGCCCGTACCCGCGTGAATTTCAGTAACCGCTGCTACATTTGATCATTTTCAAACAATAGCACACACCGCGCGTGGAATTCGATAACTGCTGCTTCTATTTGTTCTTATATCAAACAAAAGCCCTCTCCCCGCCGGTGGATTCGATAACCGCTGCCACCATTTGATCACTCCTTCGTCTGTGGCGTCATACGGATGTATTAAAACACAGACGAGGGTGGGTAGAATAAACAGTTGGTTTATTAATGAAAAAACACAGACCGAAGTCGTAAAACACCATAACACTGCCTTCTACTAAGTAAATAAATACAGCCCACCACAAGAAGTGATATTACAGTGCGGCTACCACACCGCCCAAACCACAAACGTTTCCCCTCGGTGTGATGCACCGCTCTGCCGAGACAAACCTACATGTCTCATGACTAACGACAAACTAATGCCGGCTTCCCCTCAGCGTGCTAGACGCACAGCCTCCTACTCACACAGCTCGAACTACAGAAAAGAAGAATGGGGCGTTCGTCACCCGGCTTTTATAGGCGCCATGGCGCCACCCGCCGCCACCGTTGCCCGTCCCTGCACCTGAGACGACGCTTCGCTCGCTCGGAAAAACCGATGCGTCATTGCGCGTCACCACGCCAGATGTCCAGCCCTTTGTTCCACATCCGGTGAAATTACCGTCTGCTCGTTTGAGCGTGCATGACGCTTCACAATATTGTACACAATTCAATAGACGTCACCAGCTTTGATGAGTGTTCGTACCATTTGAGGCATGTGTTTGGAACTTCGAGGGCTGTACAGATCTGCCAGTAGAGGTAGCTACGCACCCCGTCATGTCTTTCCAAATATTCGGCCTTTGCTAGGTTGGGCAAGCTGAGACAATATGATCAAATGTTTCTACTTGTTCTTGGAAAACGCGGGATTAATCATTTTGGGAAATTTTGAAAACCGCTTTACCATAATGTCGTGTTCTCAAGGCCTGATCTTGGGCAGCTATCACAAGTGCTTCCGATTCTGGCTTAATTCGTCCCCTTTTGAGCCACATAAATGATCTTTATTGATCTGTATCCTGAACATTCGTTTCAATTATTGTCCGTGGCGTGGTTTATCTCTCCACAATTTTTTTAAACATTTTTTGGGTCCCACATTTCATGTTAAGTAGCATTAGAAGTTCAGTGTCTTTGTCATTTTGTGTGTCTTGCATAGTCTTGTTCGCAATGCTTCTTGCTACACTTTCAATGCCTCTGTTTTCATTCTTCGGTCAGATTTCATGACCTGCCTCATTAGACGGCCATCTTGATGGCTGACTACATACTTTTCCATCCCGACAATTGCATGCTGCCAGAAGGCTTCAATTTGTCTGAGACTTCATCCTCCTTCCTTACGTCACACGAAGTTTATGTACATCAGTTCAAGGGTGGGCAACATAATGCATTGTAAGCCGTTTTCTGGTTTTTCGATCCATGATGCGAATTTCCTGCTCAGTCCAATCAACTAGTTCGAAACTGTATTCGGCTACAGGCACCGCCAATCTACCTATTGCTGATATTTTATTCCTGGAATTCAGAGTGGATTGCAGGATCAGTCTCACTCCTCTGTAATAGTCCCTGCGAATTATCTCATTCATTGTGTCGTTCGAGATGGTCTCACATTCTTCAATTCCCAGATATTTGTAAGTTTTAACCTGGCTCAAGATCATGAATCAAAGTGTGCGTATCAACTTCAATGCTCTCTGACGTTATCAGTTTGCCTCTTTTTAAATTGAATTTTGCACACTTGTCAAGACCAAACTTCATGCAGATGTCATTGCTAAAGTCATTCACGACAGACAGCATTTTGGAGAGAATCGGTTCATTCTTAGCAAACACTTTAAGACCATACATGTAAAACAAATGTGATACTGACCTTTCATCACCATGGAGCTTGTAACCAAAGTCAGCTTGCGACAACTGTCTAAATAGTGGGATCAAACTGATGCAAAACAGCAGAGGGGACAGTGAATCACCTTGAAAAATACCCCTGTTAATCTGAATACTTCTGGTTTCTACTTCTTCCTTTTCGCTATGGATTAGTAACCTGGTATTCCACGACTTCATACTAGTCTTGCAAAATTCTATAAGTCTAGGATGAAATCGATAGATCTCCAGGGTCTTCAAAATCCAATCGTGTGGTACACTATCAAAGGGCTTTTGGTAGTCAATCCAAGCCATGCTCAAATTACGTTTGCGTTTCTTTACATCACTCAAGATGACTTTATTCAGAAGCAAGATTTCCTTACAGCCATAAGATCCTTTACGTCATCCTTTTTGTTCAGCTGGCATCAGATAATTCTTATCTAGATGTCTGTACATTTTGTCAGCTATGGCTGCAGTTATAACTTTGTACAGTACTGGTAGACAAGTAATTCGCCTGTAGTTCTTCGCCAAAAAGCTGTCTCCCTCTTTGGGTAGCAAATACGTGATGCCGCGTGTGAGCCATTCCGGGAGTTCCTTTGGATTTTCTAAAATTTTATTAACAGCCTTTGCTAGATGAGAATGTATTGCTGTTAATTTCTTAATCCAATAAATCTGAATCTTATCAATCCCGGGGGACTTCCAGTTTCCCATGTTCTTAATTGCTTGGAGGAGGTCCTCTTCCGAGAATTCGTGAACATCTTCCACTGTTTCCACAAGTTTATCGGCAGCATCAACTTCAGATTGAATCCAAGATACGTCTTTGTTGTAGGATCTTCTCTCCTCCCAGATTCCTGCCCAAAATGCTTCGACGTCATCTTTAGAAAGAGTGACAGCATTACCATTCAGTTTTTGAGTCAGATTGCGATAGAATCTCTTCGCGTCTGTTTCAAACAACCGGTTCTGTACACGTAAATCTATTCTACGTTTGTAACGTCTAATTCTTTGAGCCCATGCTTTAATTTTCTCTTGAGCTTCTCAACTACCATTAGCCTGCTTGTGTCATTTCAATTCGGTATTTTTGTTCAACATTAAATATCTTCCGTTGAACTTTAGTGGTGTGCGTTGATTTAGAAGATGCCTCGGCTAAGAGTGATATTCCGAGTATCGGCTATCCGTTTCATAATTCTCTTCGTCCGTGGGGGTACTGGGCTGTTTACTCTGTTTTGCTGTCGGCCGTCGGTATTCTTGGCTGGCCCCAGAATTATCTGAGATACCAGATATCCAGTTGCATACACGATGTGATTGATTTCGGTAATATCTAGATCTCTACCTGGGGTCTGTACCATCTCATTTAAGACAGAATTTGCTGTCTCTATCACTCTCTTAGCTTTAACATTTTGCTATATTCTCCTCAACGGTGCACGAGATTCAAATGGAAGTTCACGAACTCTTTCTATCTCGCGTCGGAGGAGATTGCGCATCATGTCCCTCTCGTGTAATTCATTGCCAGATAAATTTTCACCACTGACGTGTGTTTCATTGGAAAGAGATGAACCTTCAACAGGACCATCGCTTTCAAGTTCTACATTTTCATCATGTGGGTAGTTAGATCGAAGAACATACTGCGCATTTCTCTGAATGACAGCAAGTTGTTCTGTTGTAAATTTTCCACTGCTGAGTATGTATCGACGTTGACTGTCAAGCTTATTTGAGTCCAGGATGTGTCTCATATCTGGGTTCCGCTCTCTCCATACTCTGATAACTTCCATTTCTGAGCCCCCATTTTTCGCTTTTGCATAGTAAAAGCACCACATCACCTCCTTCAATTCAGCCCCGGTCCATCTCTGACGATGGCTTCGAGCTACTGTCGGTTCTGGGTCCCTGGGACTAACAGCCGTGTGATGTCCAGAAGTCGACCAGGTGGCATTAGCTCGGTTTCTGAGCAGGTATGGGACATTGGTAGACCAAGAAACGTTGAAATTCATTGCATTTCTTGTTCTATCAATTTTGCTCATTGGTTTTAAGTGAAGATTCGCAGGACGCAAGTTCGAGTTCACAGATCACCCTTAACCCTCGGGTTGTTTCCTGCCATCCGTTACTGCGACCTACAGTGGCCTCGGGGCATCCCCCCGCAGGGCCCAGCAAGGGGTCCCTCCGACCGCCAGTCGGCTTTACTAAACCCTACGGAATTTTCACTGACTGCTGAAGGCAGCCTCCTCCGCTGGCTAATGCAAGGTGCGAGCCTTCACTCTAATCAGTGGCCTGATGTGCCAACCCAGGTTCTCTCCTGTACCCTCCATGGGCCGACAGCAGGAAGTCCAAAGGTTCATGACCCTTCCCTTTCTACTTACTTCCCACTCTCCACAAAATGGAGTACTTCTTCGTCTGACCCCTCACCTTCAACCTATTCAGCAAGGGAGGCCCTACCGGTAGCTAGGGTACCACTGACATAGCTCTCAGGCTCATGGGGGTACTCAAGCTCCATCACCAACTGCAAGGTCGTGTACTCCCTAGGTGGAGTTGTTATTATTATTATTGCTTCATATCACGACTACAGATGTTATGAGTGGGCTGAGTATACAATCTACTCCAGGTTGCAACCAGCTACCTAAGGAGCAGATATAGAGACTGTCGGTGCCTCTACAATACTTTGCGCAAAATGTGAGCTGTGCCAAATAAAGCAATTTCTTGCACATCCCAGTCCTTTGAATGACCTGTAAGTTTAGCCAAGTTCTTACACAAATTTTGCGGAACAAATCCCAGAGCTTCGATAACTATCGGCACGACCTGTGCTTTTACGCCCCACATTCGGCTGATATCAATTTCCAAACTCTTGTATTTAAGACGTTTCTCTGCCTCCTTGGTTACGACATTTTGATCGCAAGGTACAGCAACATCCACAAGTAGACACGATTTTTTCTCAAAATCCCGGATAACAATATCCGGTTTGTTTGCTGCTATCGTGCGATCCGTTTGAATTTGTTGGTCGTACAATATCGTACACAATCCAGCAGACGTCACCGGTTTCGCTGAGTGTTCGTACCACTTGGGGCATGTGTTTGGAACTTCGAGGGCGGTACAGATCTGCCAGTGGAGGTAACTACAAACCCTGTCGTGTCTTTTTAAGTATTCGGTTTTTGCTAGAATTGGACAAGCTGAGACAATATGATCAATGGTTTCTACTTGCTCCTGACAAATTCGGCATTTGTCATCTTGGGAAATTTTGAGAACCACTTTATCATAATGTCGTGTTCTCAACGCCTGATCTTGAGCAGCTACTAGAACTGCTTCTGATTCTGGCTTCATTCTTCCCCTTTTAAGCCACATAATGATTGATCTTTATTGATCTGGACCTTGTCCATTGTTTTTAGATATTGTCCACGGAGGGGTTTGTCCCTCCACGACTTCTTTAACACATTTTGTGTCTCACATTTCATGTTTAGTAGTACCAGATGTTCAGTGTCTGTGTTATTTGACGTGTCTTGCATAGTTTTCTTTGCAATGCTTTTTGCTGCACTGACAATGCCTCTGTTTCCCATTCTTTGGTGAGATTTCATGACATGATCATTATTATTATTATTATTTTGCAAAATTCGAACACGTTTACAAGTATTACGGCTACTTATTCGGCCTAAAGAAACAGGAGCTTGGACAAATAAGTCCAATTACGCGAACACCAGGGTGATAGGTTCGAAATTCGCGTAATGCGTGAACGCGTAATGAAATTCGCGTAATGCATTATATATACATATATATATATATATATATATATATATAAATATATAATATCATAGTTCTTCTATGATATTTTGCCGTGACTGGTAACTGTGTGCATAATGTGTGTGTGTGCATTGGGAGCCAACTCCCTGTTTCTGAACAATGATACAACCATCAAGTTAGGGTCATGGGATACCCTGTCATAGTTCAGGACCGAAATAAGTCTAGGCGATATTCGGGGAGCGCGAATGTGTTTTTTAATGTGTATTCCCCCAGGGAGCGGTAGGCACCTCAGGAGGTCTTGGTAAGCCATTTAGGCGCCAAAAGATGGTAGCTTTGAAGGGGATGGGGCAAACCGAAAAGTTCATCTCAAGACAAAAGACTCGAGGAACCCGAGTAGTACAAGAAAGTCTGTGCCATTTCGTAGAACCACAAGTTATTTTCCATAAAGTGTGAAAATGTCAATAATAATGGAAAGTTCTTTCAAGTTTCAAACGGAAACAGACCAAGATCGACAAAAATAACTTTGTTTAGAAATTTTAAAAAGTGTGCATAAATATTGAAATTTTATTATTTTTTAATTATTTATTTTATTATTAACCCGCGAAAATATTAACGGCTGCCATTGCATTCACTGAACTGAGCTCGTATAAAAGAAAAACGCCACTTAGTTTTTTCCTATTTAAGCAGTTCTTACACAACTTGTAATGTATGTTTTACATTATTTAGTACTAAAAAACAACATCTGAAAAACGTTGCGGCCAGTGTTTTACACTTCAAATTTTAATTTGAATTATGTCATTTGCCGATTCTTACCTTCGTCTCTGCGTGTACAATTGATTTGGGATTTGAACAAGGACAATCCATCGTTGTTGTGTCATCTTTCTTGGCACATGAGGCATGTTTTTCTGGTTCCGTGTATTTATTTGAATTAAGTCCTTCTAGAAAATTAGAATGCATTACAGAAAACGTCAATGCATCAAAGATAATAATAAATAATGTGTGTTTATATTCAGAATAAATAGTCGAAGAAAACCCTTGGTTGATGAACAGGCTCTCCGAAATTTCACACTAGGAAATGATTTGTCCCTGAATGTTAGACTACTCCGCAGACGTCGATGTTGGGCAGGTTCTCTTTGTTTACAACAGAACGTGACTTGCCAAACACTAGTGCACTGAGTATTGCTTAACAACCAGGGCAAATGCTTCATGAAAATATATGAAAGTTCCCACCAGATGCTCATTGCCAAATAGTAATAATCTTCTATCCATTTTCACGCCCTTGAAATTTGTAAACATTTATTCTGAGTCACTTATATTAGTTTCGAGAGCGAAATTCAAACCGGTTGCCGCATCAGGGCGGACACCGGCGCGGCGTCTGCCAACAGGTTGTTGTGTCGTTTCCAACTTTGTTATTCCAACGTTGTCGTTTCTCCGTTCTTTCGGTGAAATTGTTAAGTGGGGGAAACATCGCTTGCCGCACAGTAGACTACATTAATAGTATCAAGTGTTTTATGAGGACTATTCAATCAGTCTATTAAATCTACTTAAAATGCATGCCACTCACGCCGTGTTTTTTCGCCTTTTTTGAGCTACTTTTAAAATATTAAGGAGTAAATGTTTTATAATTATGTTTTTCTCAGCTACTTTTGGCTTAGTGGTGCCCACTATATCACTTAACAATATTATGATTAAAAACATTTCTTATTTGCCTCTACAAGTACGCCACTGTGTTAGGTCAATGGGAATAGGTCAATGTGACCCTAAAAACCATAAAAGTAGACATTTTTCAAATAGTCATATCTTCGAGAATTTTCGACCAAAATACAATAAACCCTCGTTAGCACGAACTCGCTTTACACGAATTTCGCCGTAACAAAACAAAAAATTGAAGGGATTATCGTAGTGCGGATTTATTCAAACAATCAGTTCAAGAACAATACTAGAAATCAAAGGTTTTGGAAAGAAATGGTATTACAGTACACGAAACTTAGGCGTTTAATGGAAGAAGTAGGTGCTTAACGGAAGGATTCCAAGGCAGGATAGAAAAGAAACTTGGTACAAAGTGGTCCATTGAAAAGAAAAAAAGCAATGAAATGACGAAGGAATATTGAAATACTGAAAAGAGGAAGAGAAACCATGAAAGGACAAAGAATTGAAATTTACGTCATCCACAGATGGCCTTAGATTGTCATCCTAATTTATGTAAACGCTTTGCCCCCGACGATTCGAGACGGAAGAACGGTTCTCTTTGCTAATGATAAGAATATTCTTAGCAATAAAGAACCAGTAACGACTACAGATGTTTCAAATTGGTTCCGTAATAACAAATTAATAGTAATCAAATTGAATAGTAAACAAATTAAATGTAAAACTTTTTCAATTCATTTTTCCCATTTCCAATTAACGCTTGTCTTCTCCATTGATTATGAATGATGTGCCATCGACTGCCTTCAGGCAACAACATTTTTGGGTCTCTCTATTCAAACTTCAGATGGAATATCCATTTAAATGAATTGAACGCAAAATGAGGTTTATTATGCTACAAGTTCAGATTTCTTTGATATTCAGTCAGCCTTCGCGGTGCTCATGTGTATATTGTTCATTCCCGTCTGAATGGCATAATATTCTGGGGCAATTCATCTTATAGCTTTTAAACTTTTAGATTACAGAAAATAATTGTACAAATTATAAGAAAATCCCACCTATCTTGACAAATTATAAGAAAATCCCACCTTCTTGACGGCAAAACATCTGTCTGTGTTTCCGTCCGCCCGTCCGACTGTCTGTCCGTCTGTGGTCAAAGCTAACCTCTAAATACTTCAGCCGTTTTTCTTCAATGTTGATATTTCCAATAGATCTTAATGAACTCGAGGCTTCGGGAGTTTCAAACGGATATTTTGATTTTTGAAGGTAGTTAACATGGAGCCTATAAACGTGTTCAAAATTTTCTAAGGAAATGGCAACGAATTTTGACTAAACTTAGTCTTCGGATAGCATGAAGGATGTTTAAGAGAATGGTGCAGATTCTCGGATAACGCGAATTTTTATAACACGAACTCCGATTATTTCGGTTCCTTGGAATTTGTGTTGGTGACAGTTTACTGTACTTTTGGTTAGGATAAAATTAAAGCTTAAAATCTCTACTTTAAGGATTGTGTTCGAACAAATGAACTATTTCACTCCAATCAGGCAATATTTGAGCCGCGCACAGTCGATACTACGACCACTGTTAACAACCAACATTGGAGTCGCGCAGCTGTGTCTGATTTCAATGCCGGTCGTAATACAGAGATAATAATAACAGATTTCATCTACACAGATCTTAACAGAATTTATCAAACAATAGGAAGCTACGGGATCAAAATTACAATAATTCTAATCAAAATCAAAAGGGGGAGTGTTTGGAAGATTTAGAATCATCTGAGGGAGGTGAAGGGAGACGACAATGCTATAGAAAATGAGTTAAGGGAGGAAGCGTAATTTAGAGTAAGAACGTTGGAGGTGGAAATAACTCATTTCGGAGAACAAAAGAAAACAAGAGACGTGAAGACGAAAGAAACGCCTTAATGAAAAACTAGAATCGTTCGGGACAAGAAGGTGCGATGGAACAAAGGAAGATATAACAACAAACCGGCAAAGGTGCCTCAGGGCGTAAACTGATGTGACTGCAGTGCCTCTGACCGGGAGGTCCTACGGTTCGAGTCCCGATGGTCGCAGGATTTTCAACTCAAAGTCGAATTGATCCGCTTCTCTGGTTGGTAGGAGAATTCTAGCGGTCGGCTGCTCTGATCGGTAGTTTTCCGTGGTTTCTCCAATCAACGCCAGGCGAATGCTGAAGCAATACCCTAACAAACAAACCACGGATCAAGCCATTTTATTTTCGGGAAAGATTAAGAAATATCGTTATTTATATATCATAGGCTTGGTAGTATTAATTGATCCATGTGCCAAGTCAAAGACAATCTCATAGTTTTGCAAGCGGTGTCGAAGATACCAATGATTGTCACAATGTTGCTACGTAAGATCGTGCACTTCCTACTTCGCCTTAAAAGCTTACAGTAGCTACTTTTTCGTCCAAATGTGTCACAAAATATTAATTATCTGAGTACGTTTTGACCGTCGTGTTCTTTTAATACTATATCCCTCTATGATAATATTAACATTGATCCCTAAATTTTGCCATTATTCATCATTTAACTCATTCGGTTTTTCCTTATTCACCGAAACATTTCCGAATGTCTTTGAAAACAGCTAAGATAAACTGGCCTCGAAAAGAAATCCAAAATTATTATTAAGTTGGCGGTCCGGGTGACGCCGCGTCCATGGCAAAGGTGCCGACGTTTCGGTCGCCATTCTGCGACCTTCCTCAGGGCGTAATGCTCAGGGAGGAAGGTCGCAGAATGGCGACCGAAACGTCGGCACCTTTGCCATGGACGCGGCGTCACCCGGACAGCCAACTTAATATTGACTCCGGCCGCGGAAGCCTACGCTCTCAAAATTATTAGTCAATTTATCTTTTGTTAATTTAAAAAATATATTGCCCAAACGTCCTCCTCCAAAGCAAATGATTTCACTAATTTTGCTCAATTTATTCGAAAGAATGGCCACCTATTGATCGCATCACATCAAAAAGTTTTCGATTATTCACCAATATTTTTAATATTTTAACAATTTAAAATACTATTATTTAAAAATGTTTATGAAGTAAGTCCGAATTAAATTACTCCGGAAATTCTTTTTGGATACACCCCTAGTCTCTGTCTCCTTGGTGATGTGGAATAGGCCCATCAGCTGTGAGCTGTCTTGAACCACAATTGTTTTATTTAACGCTCTTGAGACATTTTAACCCGAGAAAACAGCGATTTTTACTGCAATCGTAGATCCTCTACTAATTGAATTGGATGAATTGGAATTGTCTGAAGTAAAATGAATCCTTACATTGTATTTCATACGTAATCTTCTTTCTTATATATTATTTCTCAAAGGGCTGTTTGGTCTTTTCAATAAATTGGGCGACATACGAAACCGATCTGTATAAAGAAGCAATGGATTGAAAAATCGTGTTTCTTTTCACCTGCACATGTGACATTCGTATTGAAAAAGGGCGTTAAAAATACCTAAATATTAAAAAAGTAGTAATTCGGGATCTGTAATATCTGATTGCCGCGCGATCTATCGGAAGAAAATTACGCCCGGACGGTGGCGGGAAATGCAATCTCAAGCATTTTTGTTTGTTTCAATTTAGTGTAGGTTGTGTAAGCACGTGAACGTGATTTTCTACATTGAATAGAAATCTTGAAAAATGAGAGGTTAGTGATCTTAGTGAGGTTAGGTTGTTTATAATGCTGGAATACAAAAAAAGAATTTAAGCAGAAAACAGTTTGGTTATTTGACTAACCGTGCGATTTAATCGCACGGGATCTCACTAGTTAATTAAATTCTTCGAATTGGTAAACGATTTCCACTGATCTTTACAGATTATTGTATGGGTATTAGTGCGTCGAAATGGGTCTACTTTAAGTAAATGTAAGCCGATTTTGCAGAGGTTTTATAGCAAATTAAAATAGTTCGTCGATATAATGGCGCGATTTTGGACAATTTGCTCATTTTACTTACTCGTTTATGTACGTAGTATTTACTGAGTAATATACTATGTAATATAAGAAAAATTTTTACAGTCGACTCCGGTTATGGTGAACTTTCGGGGGCTAATAAGTTTGGCTCACTATATCAGACGTTCACTATATCCGATGATGTAAAATTAAAAGGAATTTCTCCACAATGACTGATTTTATTAATATAACGCAAAATTTATTAACAGCACGAAAGGAAAATTTCAATATCTTTGTTTGTACGTAAAAAAATTAATTATTTTGAATTGTTTGCTTCGTACATTTTTCATTATCTCCTTCTCCATAGTTCGTGGTCTCTCCTGATTCGTCATTGTCTTATGTGTACGGAAATTTGAGCTAGTTTCACAGAAAACTATTCAATTTTCGAGAAACTTTATTTGACATTATTTAAAGCACATGTACTCGTTAATATAATAATGTGAACAAACAGCCCCTAATGTAAATATTAACAACATGAGAGACAAGTCAAAAAATTACATTTTTGTAATTTTTGAAAAAACAAAAGAATAGAGCAATATGGCGGACCGGCGCAATATGGCGTTTGTGCCATCTTACTGAGTACATTAGGCACTATACCTACCAAAAGTTTAAAGAAAAATTTGGAGCCGTTTTTGAGAAAATTTTGAAAATGGCCGTGGGGCTTCATGTAAAGTACCCCAAATTTTGAAGAAAGTTTTTCAAAATCGCGGCGCATCGAGTGGACCGGGATCGGGCAGATTGACCGAGGATATTCATTTTGGAAGAAATCACACGTATGATTTGAGCACTAGTGTTGTTCACAGAGTGACGGACGGATGGACGGACGGACGGACGTTTTGAAAAAAAACAAACTTTTCGATATCAGGGGACTCCAAAACGTGTATTTCCGTTAAAATCTCGAAATCTATTTTCCGCAGCATTACATAACTTTCCGTATACTAAGTATATTACTCCGCATATACGTACGTATACGGGGAAAGTAAGAATCATTAATGGGAAAAATAAATATTAATTTTGCATTTCATCGGAAAATTGCGATGTTCTCAAACCGAATGAATCGAATAGGAATCTTTTATGTTTCGCTGGTTTCAAATATTGGAAATGCCTATTCACGTCCTTCCACATTATGTCAGTTACAAATCTAGATATTTCTCCTGCATACCTGCAGTTTCACACCAGCACCATACATTAGGGCTATGTTTTTTGTTTTTCCGTCAAAATATTAATTTTTCCTGATGTTGCACTTGATGAACTTTTGTCTGTTGACTCCGTTTGTGCTATTATTTGTTTGTTTATGAAAAACCTCCCGCGCCCTATATAAGTCATTTATGAGATAGGGTATTAAAGATTTATATTAAATTGTTTGGAACAGTACTTCCTCAATATTGTCTTTTCTAATGACGTGCAATTTATTTTTAGATTGAAACATTCCAAATCAGCAGTAGAAACGGCTGGAAATAAATGGACAAAGAATTGACAACTACCAGCCGATCCATCTTACCAGAAAAGAAAACTAGTGGTGCTACAGAATGGCACTGACTTTCCCGTATTAGTTTTCTATTTCATTTAGTCTCGGCTAGCTATTCGGACTTACCACCATTATCTTACAAGCTGCCATCTATCGCCGTCCAAAGTACACTTTTTGATATTTTCTTAATTTTTTCGGTATCTTAATAGTAGAACGGAAATATTATTTTAAGAATATTAATGAATAATAAAATCTCGCTTCTAAATGGCAAATTTTCTTTGAAAAATTTGGAGCCGTTTTTAAGAAAATGGCGTTTAAGCGCTTTGTAAATAGGAAAATTAAAGCTCTTTTTCATTGGAATCTTTTGTGATTTCGAAAAACTTAATTTAAATTTATTTGAAGCACTTTTATACACAAATACAATAGTGTTTAGAAATTGGTGGAAATGTGCATATTAACGCTGTGAGATATCTTTCAAATAAATATCCTAAAATGGTCATATTAAAGAGTTCAATTTGAACTATTCTTTCCAAAAGTTTGACGAAAAAAATTGGAGCCATTTATGAGAAAATACCGTTTGAGCGTTACTGAAAATGCAGAATTTTGAGCTATTTTTCACAGAAAAACAGTTGAGTTTTCGATCACAATGAGAACAAATCGTCGCTAAAGTAAATATTAACGACCTTGAGAAAGAAGTAAAAAGAATTTTTTTTGTAATTAAAAAAAACAAAAGAATAGAGCAATGTGGTGTTTACGTCATATCACAGAGTACATTTAGTACTATCCCTTCCAAAAATTTAAAGAAAGAATTTGGAGTGGTTTTTGGGGTTGTTTTGGTTTGGTTTTTCATTGTACGTATTCCAGGTAATATTACACGAAAATTATTAAATTTTCAAATAAATGTACATTGGCTTAAAGAAAGAACTCACCTATAAAGAACAAATTTTATTTGGAGGAAAAATTCTCTATCTTCAATTTTGTAGTTGGAGGAAGACACCGAACAACATTCAAACTTTTGCAATTTTCGAAAATTCAGAGTTAACCGTGAAAATCGGACCTATGTCATCTTAATAAGTGTATTTTCTTGCATGAAATTTAAAGAACAAATTGGAGCCGTTTTTGAGAAAATTTTGAAAAAGTCCGGGGGGATTTACGTAAAGTACCCCCAAAAATTAATGAATGTTTTTCCGAATCTCAGAGTGTCGACGATAGCCAGATGGACAACAGTTTCTTCAATTTGAACAAATCTACGAGTGGTCTAGGCGCTAGTGGTGTTCACAGACGGACGGACAGACAGGCGGACGTTTTGCTTTCAATTGATTTTTCGGTATCAAGGACCCACAAAACAGAGATTCTGGCTATACCACGTGTTTCTTAATTTAGCAACTGGTTTTATCCATTCTTTCTATCTCAGGGCCCGACAATGAATTTTTTTCCGCCGAAAATTCGTAATTTTTTTCGCGTAGCATTACATAACTTTCCCTATACTATGTCTATACGTCCGCATATACGTTCGTATACGGGAAAGTAAAAGGATGTAAAGAGACCACGTGCAAAATGCCTTTGAAGAAATGCATTTTTGGTAGATATTTGGGGTTGTACGATGAACTCCAGGACGAGCTGAGCGAATAAGAAAGATATATGAATTGCTGAAACTTTGGGAGAGAACCTAATTTTCCCAATTCTTTTTACGCAGCAAGTTTCTGCAAAAGGTTAACAAGCTGATAAAATTGTTCGAAAACTGTAGAAAGCGGAGGGAAGAAGAATTTGAAAAAGTCTCACTCATATTTTCGATGTTACGAAGCAGAGTGGAAACTGGCTTTCCAATGAAAACAAAGAACTTTACAGAAAACAAATTGAATCAGGAGGCAGAGTTGGATATACGACTCAATACCCCTATGAAAACGATCCATTCTTCAAAGAGGCAAAGAAATGTCAGTTACATAACAAGCCAAGTGCAAGAGATTACTGATATTAGTACTGAAGTAGACAATACTGAAGAAGAAAGCTCTGATTGGACGAATCACAATTTTGCCCCCCCTCATAAACAAAAGTATGAAAACAACAAAATCAGCCGTCAGGTCGGTGTCAAAAGTGTCCTTGTCGAGAAGAAAAGCATCAAAAGTTCTTCAAAAATTGGCTGGAAAACGGAGTAAACAAACCAACAACAACCCAAAAAGTCCATTGTTTTGCCACACAGGCTTTAAAACCTGAAAAAAGTCATAACTCTAACCATATATATTATCCGATTACAACAGGCACATGAGTCCTGCATTGTCTACAATGCCTTAGTGCACCTTCTAATCGTGTAAACTGGGACTTCTACTGACGTAATAAAGTGTACAAGGCAGTACATGACTGTGTTTCGTGTATCTCTCAAATGGAGTAGTCTGATCTGTGTGCAAAGTGTTAACGAAAAGATTTGGATTGGACATTTTATAGTTGCAATCCAAAAGTAAAAATTAATGATATCTTTTAAATAAATCAGATTCATAATTTAAAGGTAATGGCCATATGGATGTGCGTGCATGCATACAGAAATAATAAGTACATTAAAGACATTGTACGCAGATATAACATTTTTTCAATCACGGTGTGTGAGAAACTACTTACCAAGGAAGGTCAACAAGCAGAAGGAAAGTTAAAAATTGCGACGAACGAACATGCCTGTAAAGGATGTCTTGACGGAAACATTCTGGGTGGATATCATAAGAATCTATCTTTCTATTGGCATTAAT